>JAWPHD010000451.1:0-467296 GCA_037043455.1 Cyrtodaria siliqua | reverse complement strand
ACGTAGTTTTTGACATTTGGAAATTTCCTCTATGTCGATCTCCAATGAAAATAGTTTATATAAGGGAAGAAATCGTGTTAATTTCTTTGAAACCCTGTCAACTTGTCTTTGCAGTTTCCTCTCAAGTTATGCAATTATTTCATTCGCAGAAAACAATAATAATAATAACTCAATCCCTAATATAACACAACAGTACAGGCAAAGTGTGTCCATCTTCTGATCCTATAGACATTTCGAGATGTATCGAAACATATTTACTCCACGATTAGACCCAAACTAATACGTAAGTTATCAACTGCGTGTGTTTTCTGTGTGTGACGCAATTAGCAACCAATTATATATAGTAGTTTTCCATTCTTCAGTCAATCCTATAACCTCCAACGTAGTTTTTGACATTTGGAAATTTCCTCTATGTCGATCTCCAATTAAAATAGTTTATATAAGGGAAGAAATCGTGTTAATTTCTTTGAAACCCTGTCAACTTGTCTTTGCAGTTTCCTCTCAAGTTATGCAATTATTTCATTCGCAGAAAACAATAATAATAATAACTCAATCCCTAGTATAACACAACAGTACAGGCAAAGTGTGTCCATCTTCTGATCCTATAGACATTTCGAGATGTATCGAAACATATTTACTCCACGATTAGACCCAAACTAATACGTAAGTTATCAACTGCGTGTGTTTTCTGTGTGTGACGCAATTAGCAACCAATTATATATAGTAGTTTTCCATTCTTCAGTCAATCCTATAACCTCCAACGTAGTTTTTGACATTTGGAAATTTCCTCTATGTCGATCTCCAATTAAAATAGTTTATATAAGGGAAGAAATCGTGTTAATTTCTTTGAAACCCTGTCAACTTGTCTTTGCAGTTTCCTCTCAAGTTATGCAATTATTTCATTCGCAGAAAACAATAATATATATAACTCAATCTCCACCGTCCGTTGGTTGGTCTATTATGGTTGAGTATTGCTCGTTCCAATCCTATACTTAACAATTTTCATTTTAAGTGATGTTATATATTAAAGGAGCACTATTTACCTTCCCTTTTTCATACACGTTATGAATGAACAATTTTCTCAGAAAAAGAGTTTGTGATGAGGAACAGAACAGAACAGAACATATTCTTTATTTATGACTTAAACAAATCTTTCTCGTCATATAAATACATATTACATTTGTTAATATGTGACAGGTCAATGCAATTTTTACGTTAAACAATGAAAAAGTACAAACACACAATCATACATACTATACACTCATACAACTCACCCATTCACTCTGACGCCCAAAATGTCTCACACATTCACTCTGGATCACGTATTTACCCTGTTATAATGATTTAACTAGTCCTATTACATAGTTTCATGTAAACTTTTATGTTTTAATAGTTTACATGTCATGTCCAATGAGGATGAACATACATTTTTTACTCATTATACATTGCAGTATTGCGAATAATAAATACTTCCCTAAAAAACCTAGATAATCTAAAAAGCTCTTGCTGGCTTGAAGATTGCATCAGCTGAATAAATTTAAAAACACTTGGAAGTCTGTAATGATATTGTTTAACATAAAGTTTGCGTAATTGTTCGTACTAAGGACAAATTAAAATAAAATTATATTCATCTTCTAAGTCTGTACTATTACACAATGTACAATGATGAGGTCGATATATATTTCTATGGACCTGACTTATAGCAATATTGACTGAGAACGAATGTTCAAGTAAATTGTATTTAAAGTCGGCAAGACATAAAACAATTAACATCTTCACTTTTACTCCTATCCATAGGACCACATATAGACAGAGGCTACACTTTTTATATTATATAATTGTTAGTAACTCTACACATTGTTTAGTGTATTTCGAGCCACGCCACAGAGAAGGGAAAAAATATATAGGAATTCAGAAACCGTGTCCTACTTTTAATTATCTCAAACATTACTATGGTGTTTTAACATTCTCGAAAAACAGACTCTGATACACAGAACAGCCCAGTATACGTCCACATTTAACAGACAAGGAAAGCAGACTCTGATACACAGAACAGCCCAGTATACGTCCACATTTAACAGACAAGGAAAACAGACTCTGATACACAGAACAGCCCAGTATACGTCCACATTTAACAGACAAGGAAAGCTTACAGACAAGGAAAGCTGATACACAGAACAGCACAGTATACGTCCACATTTAACAGACAAGGAAAGCTGATACACAGAACAGCCCAGTATACGTCCACATTACAACAGACAAGGAAAGCTGATACACAGAACAGCCCAGTATACGTCCACATTACAACAGACAAGGAAAGCTGATACACAGAACAGCCCAGTATACGTCCACATTACAACAGACAAGGAAAGCTGATACACAGAACAGCCCAGTATACGTCCACATTACAACAGACAAGGAAAGCTGATACACAGAACAGCCCAGTATACGTCCACATTTAACAGACAAGGAAAGCTGATACACAGAACAGCCCAGTATACGTCCACATTACAACAGACAAGGAAAGCTGATACACAGAACAGCCCAGTATACGTCCACATTACAACAGACAAGGAAAGCTGATACACAGAACAGCCCAGTATACGTCCACATTACAACAGACAAGGAAAGCTGATACACAGAACAGCCCAGTATACGTCCACATTACAACAGACAAGGAAAGCTGATACACAGAACAGCCCAGTATACGTCCACATTTAACAGACAAGGAAAGCTGATACACAGAACAGCCCAGTATACGTCCACATTTAACAGACAAGGAAAGCTGATACACAGAACAGCCCAGTATACGTCCACATTACAACAGACAAGGAAAGCTGATACACAGAACAGCCCAGTATACGTCCACATTTAACAGACAAGGAAAGCTGATACACAGAACAGCCCAGTATACGTCCACATTTAACAGACAAGGAAAGCGTTTGTACTTAATATCAAGAATAACTGTATAATTCAGATAATTCAGTAGAACAAATTATGAACATAAACAATTAATCCATAATACACTGCATACAAAACATTCACTAATATTTTAATGCATTTTTAAGTATTATTTCTCATCCAATTTTCGGCCTAAAAATGCCTTTCTCAAGAAACACACTCATCATGATGTGACAACATTGGTTCATCGTTGATCGAAATGTTATATTGTTTTATAACATTTTTTTCAAATAGTAAAATAACAAGTGGAAATCAGTTTCCAAAGAATTGCATTCTGTCGTTGGTCATGTGATGAAATTTAGCCAATCGGAGAAAGGGGATTGGGTCAATTATATAGTATCGTGTATTATTAACTTACAGGCATTTGGATGCATGCAAACGTGTCATGTCCAAAGTGTGGACAGTTTGGGTTTGTGAACTAGCGATAACCCAATCCCTAACACAAACATTAACCCTAGTGGGGTGTGAGAGGTGTCGCAAATATATTACCTGTCATAAACAAACTCAATAAAACCGAGTCTGCTACTTTTCCCTCTTGTTTGTATTTGTTGCTCCATCCAATGTATATGTGGCTTATATGGAGAGTCTAGACTAGTTCTCATCTTTACAGATATATGTATATATCTCCGTAACATGTATCTGTAATATATATCAATATCCTAGGCGCTTCTGATTTATCTGGCGTTTTTTATGTAATAAACAATTGTATGAAACATAAGCTAGAAAAAGCAAGTAAAAATGTAAGACATTGACGCCTTAAAGTAGAAAGAAATATAAAAAGATCGGACAGGGAAAGAAGCATTCAAAGAGGACAGTCAACCATAAAACACTGAAACAAACACGCACACAGACAAACAAGAAGGCAAAAGTAATAATAAATGCAAACGACATCACAAACACAAAAGGGTTGACAATAGGGCAACTGCCTTGGAACGGTCAGTGGCAAAGTAGGCCACTGGGGGTTTAAACCAGTTCCAGGGTGCAACAAACCTCACACTTACCCTACTGTCATCCCATTAAAACAGGACAGTGTAATTACACTTTCCTGTTAGACTTTTATATTTATTTTTAGTAGGCGAGGCGTATAAAACGAAGAATGTCGAGTCTCTGCCGAGCGTTTTTTTCGTTTTCGTGCCGAGTCTAATAAACTTGATAGTGAAAGGCACTGACATAATATGCTATTGATCATGTAGATTATCCACATTTTCTGTATGAATTACAGTTATTATCTATTTTGCAGAATGTTATGCTTATCAGGACGCCGCCAAGTTGTTGTTTTTTGTTTGTTTTATGACGGCAGATACCGTTACGTACATGACGTCAGAAAACATTACGTACAATAAACGCCGAAGGTTTCCGTATTTATTTGCTTAAGGCTGCGTACAGCTAAATATAGCCTGGCTTAATCCCCGCCTTTTGTTGTGAACGATTCTGTACAGAAGTGAAAGTTCACAGAGGTCAGCAGATATAACTTTGAAATATTCAATATGCATTTTCAGGAGGGATAAACTATAGGTAAAATATTTCCCATCAGCTAGGATCACTAAATTATATAAAAAGATATTTTTTCATGTTTTTGAAAATTTAACATCCATTGAAATTGCATGTCAATATTCAGTGCGTGCGGATTCAATAGTGTTTATAAACACAAACATGTGCAGAGAGGTTGAGCTGGAAAAGTTGTATTTTTTACACTTTCAAAGGCTTTGTGATAGGAATATCTATGAAATAAGGTATTTTAAAGACAATCTGGTGTATAATTCTTGAGATATTAGCTGACAGGTGCAACAGAAGGTCTATGGGAAAGTATTTGGTTTTCTGCAAACCTATAGGCTGGATTCTGCATTAGGGTAAAAGTGAAAGTTGACATACTTCTTTTCTAACACAATGATTTGAAAGTGTGAGAAATGTTGAATTATGGTGTATTTTGACTTTTCTTATAACTCTTTTCATGGTTTTTAAATATTTCAAAGTTTTATGATGCGAAATAGGTATTTTAAATTCTTTTATTAAGGGTTGTGGACACAAAATTAGCCATACCTGACACCTGGTAAAAACAATTGGCCTGTAATGCACATGTTTGACACAGTTAAAGGTATATCTAGTAAGTTTTATTCATTTTTGAGGGCTTTGCATACATTGTTTGGCAAAAATATCAGTAACCGACAGTCTACATCTGTCTGAAAATATGTTGAAAAGCCGCTTATGTCTGTTTTGAAAAAGATGTTGAGGTAAACTCTGAATTTGAGTTCATCGCTTCGATATGGTTAGTGTCGATATGCAAATATTTTATGCGGTTTAATACTTTTTACAAATTAAATTATTTAGTTGGCAAAAAATATACCCTTTGCTATGTTTTTTAAAAGTTTTTTTCTACCCCACCCCCTTCATTTTAATGAATTTTCATGGATCTGTACTTTAAACGTGCTTATTGGCTGCATGGTTGCATGAAAATGACCTGTAAAGATGCTACAAACAATATCTAATAAAAAAATACAATAAATAGTACAGTTACAGGCAATCTTGTATAATGTGTGGTGCAGGTTCTAGTATAACAGGAAGCAGTGTGCAGTTTCTAGTATAACAGAAAACAGTGGTGCAGGTTCTAGTAGGACAGGAAGCAGTGGTGCAGTTTCTAGTATAACAGAAAACAGTGGTGCAGATTCTAGTAGGACAGGAAGCTGTGGTGCAGGTTCTAGTAGGACAGGAAGCAGTGGTGCAGGTTCTAATAGGACAGGAAGCAGTGTTGCAGGTTCTAGTAGGACAGGAAACAGTGGTGCGGGTTCTACTAGGACAGGAAGCAGTGGTGCAGGTTCTAGCATTAGAAATAAAACCGGCTTAATAACGTTGTTTGCGTAATTTAGAAATCGACATACCTGGAGACTTGGATCCCCGCTTTTTAGTATGTATTAATTATAGATATGATAGAAATTAGTTGTGAATCCATCAAGTAGTTGTTATACTGTTTAAAGAGTATATGTACATTATCAACTAAATTATTGGCACCAGATTTTCTTTCGATGTTATCGTAACGTCAACCGATGACACCTAGGTTTACTTCAACGCTTTAAAAGTAAAATATAGAACGCATAATAATGTTAAGGTCATTTGAAATAATTCCTTCTGTTAAGTATTATCATTAACAAATGAGATATAGGGTCCTATAGAAACCACAGCGTCCGAACGCAATGGCATCGTAGGTCCGCACTGTATCATTAAGGCACAATGAATAGGATTTCTGCAAGATTTTCATCAACGTTGACTCGTCGATATGTCACGATTATTGTATAGCTTCTATTGACATCCTAACCATGAGTATTTCGGCCTACATCTGGCCACCTTCCATAAAAAATACGTTAATTCATCAACATACCATTTTATAGTCTTGATCATCTTCGACGCTTGATTGTAAATACAAACGTCTTGATCGTTTGTGTAGAAACAAATTTGTCCTTGAATGCTGATTTTCCTGTTCGAGTTTTGTATCTATATTTACTCTAGTTTTATTTAAAATAGTTTTACACGACGTATCAAATGTAAAGTCAATTAACGTAAGTGAAGTCATTTATTCGCAAATGTAAGAGAGAACGTAACTATTTCTATCAAACAGGTAACGAGAATGACACTAATTGCAGAGGGAAGGCAGCGTGACATAACAGTTCGCCAACCAAATGAAAAATGCTAATATAACCAAGAAGACCAAATCTGACAAAATGTTCAAACAGTTGCTTCGAGCAAATGGTGAAACTAGGCAAATTGGGAAAGATGACGTCGATATGTTAGAATATATATATTGGCACGATGAATGAATAATAAATAACAGGAAGCTCGTTAAAAATGTATCGCAAATGCCAGGAAATTTTGACAAAGGTGAGTTGAGAGAAAATCCATATGTTTTCCATCAGAAGATCGACATGAATACGTTTTAAGAAAATCACGCCTTGTATATATTTAAAATCATATAATACTTGCGTGTAAAACAAATTATGAGCCAGCTACATGAATAAAAATCAATTTATTGGTGTTTTTTTTTTTTAGAGTATCGCAACCTTTACACATCCTGGCTACGCATTGTTTGTAACGTAATGTGTAAACGCATCTTCACCGATATATGTCGTAAAACACTTGACCGTTGTATAGCTTATGCACACTAGCATCTATGTATATATCGTCTGGTGAATATAAGCAACACTAACCTAGAGTGAACTCGATCTTTTAAATTAATCATCCACTTTATATAAATTAGGCCCCTAAATGATCATTAAATATAGTGTATGTCTCAGCTTCAGCTTTAAATGACTACCAGTAGTGAGTATTATCTCTCATGATACTATAAAGCAGTGTTGGCGTAGGAGCCTTTCAGATAAGGGATGGGTGGGTGTTGGGAGGATGGGTTGGTGGGTGGTCGGGGCAACTAACAATTTAAAATAATTAATTACTTGCTTACTCCGCCATACCCAGTCCATCCTCCCCAAGGACACACGCACGCACACACACACGCGCACACGCACACACACACACACTCGCACACGCACACACACGCACACAAACACACAAAATAAACCGAAATCTTCTTGCATATAGTTCATGCCTCAGTTTAATCGATATACGGTTGATACAGTTGTAAACACATGACGTCAGAATTGACGAATAACCCGTAGTTAACTCATCTGTAGTCTTATTTAAACCATTTTTTTTCTTGATTTCGAGCATATTGTATTTGGGGGGGGGGGGGGGGGGGGGGTGGGGGGGGGTGGACGGGGAGGGGGCACAATTGACGAATTACCCGTAGTGAACTCATCTGTATTCTTATTTAAACAAGTTGATTTTTTTCTTGATTTCGAGCCTATTGTATGTTGGTGTTTGTTTTGGGGGGGGGGGGGGGGGGTAGTGGGGGGGGGGGAGGGGGGGTTGGGAGTGGAGAGAATGTCTATAGGTAACTGTAAACCACTATTAGCCGTGCAATTTCATGAGAACATTGTGATATTCAATTTTGATTCAGATTATGAGGCCCACCCAATAAAGCCTTTTTGTGTGCAGTAAAATATAAACACTCAACAGAAAGTTGTTCATTTAATGCTTTGCTATCATTCTTGTTCTAGAAACAATAAAGAAATATCAGACAAGTTTTGTGTTTAAACTAGCTAAATTATGAATATGCTTTACAAAGTTGTGTTTAGCTTTTCTTACCCAAGAAAATATTTAATGTAGCAATGTAACACAAAGAAAAAACTACAAGCGCGCCTCAATTTATATACCTGAGTTGATCGGTCATGGAGCATGCAGTCAGTAAATAAACAAGATTCCTATGCCTTTTCAATGACCAAGTAGCGATGGGAAATATTAACGAATATGTCCTTAAATATCACAATGTTCAGGTCTTATAACATGGCCAAGTATTTAAAATGTCTGAATTTTGTTTTACGTTTCATAAACATAGTATACCTGTATAAACGTTTCATAAACATAGTATACCTGTAGTTTCTTATAGAGATGCCCACAAGTGAGAAGGACACAAAGGAATATCCGGGAACCTGTCCTTCTCTTACAACTTTGCTAATAGATTCATATGATCTTTAACGTGTTCGGAGGAACCCGGTTAACGTCCACTTGCGTTTATTTTATCATTTGTTTATGCATTTATTCGTCAATTCTGAAAGAATTTTGATGATCATGCAGAGCACACTTACCGCTACTACGCGAGTTATTTCCTCCGCCGCTAATGACAAAGTCTTTTTCCAGCAAATCTGAGATTACCGCAAGCGAAATTTAAAAATTACCTGATATATGGTTTTGATCAGTTTTGACATTGTTTTGGATGCTCTAATGTGCAGGAAGAATGATCGTCTACCTGAGGCATGTTTACATAATCAAACGACAATATCATATAATATTTCAATATAAATAAATAAACTGCATTTCTTTTATGAATTTAACCAAGGGTGGACCCAGGGATGGGAGTAGAAACGGAGCCGGCGTGTGCCACCCTAAAATCTGCCAAAACAATCATTTTTTGCCATTTTTTGTGTCGCCGATCACTTTGTCGTCCGTCAGTCAGTCCGTTAGTCCGTCCGTCACGAAAACTTAACGTTGGCTATTATTTCTCATTCTTGCTATTTCTTCATGAAACTTTCAATATATTCATGATAACATCGACATGATCATCGACATGACCATACTAAAATATAATGGTCAAGGTCACACTGCAGGTCATTATAATTATGGGTTACATACTCATTTTTTTCTTAACGAAGACTTGTGATACGCAGGCTTCATAACCGCTTCTCCCAACTAAATTCCTTTTTGTTTATTTCGCTCTTCGGGGCATACAATTGTATTAGATCCTGGGACCATACGCCGCTGGATATAGGGGATAAAATACAAATTCAAAATCATATAATACTTGCGTGTAAAACAAATTATGAGCCAGCTACATCCGCCATATGCTTGCCATCTTCGGGATGGTTAAAATTCTGTACTGTTGATTTTTATGAATATCGAGTTCTGCTCAACCCGGAGCTAGAGGGCGTGAGCGGTAGCTAGCATATTTCACTACCGCTCATGAACAGTCCGAATCAAATCGAGACTGCAATATTTCGTATGTGTCGTGCTCGGCCGTTTCCAAAAGTCCATTATCATACTCTTTTTTTAAACCTCCAGCGGCCTTTTTTGCCACTGACCGTTCCTAGGTGGTAGCTCTATTGTCAACCCTTTTGTGTTGTGATTTCTTTTTTGACCTTTTATTCATCTTTTGTGCTTTGTTTCTGTGTGTGTTTATGGTTGACTGTCGTCCTTGAATGCTGCTTTTCCTGTTCGAATTGTATATCTATATTAACATTGACTATAACTTGACTATAACTTGACTATAACTTTCTCATTTCTTGATATTTCTTCATCAAACTTTCAATATATACTCATCATGACAACAACGACGTGACATACTAATATAGAAAGGTCATGGTCACACTAAAGTACATTATATGGGTTAAACACTCATTTCTTTCTTCACGAAAACTTAACGTTGGCTATTACTTTCTCATTTCTCGATATTTCTGCATCCAACTTTTATTATATACTTATCATGGCAACATCGACATGGCTATACTAAAATATTAAGGTCACGGTCACACCGAAGGTCATTATATGGGTTAAATACTATTTTTTCTTCAACAAAACGTAATCAGGCCAGTTTGACAAGGTTTTCTGCGGAACACCCGTCTAGTTTATATTTACGCTCCTCTCAAAATGCCTACGTCCCATTAAGAAATGAAATGGCAAAAAACGTTGTTTAATTTATTTTCTTGCTTGCTTTTTGCTTGGGTTTGTGTTAACATTAATATAGATATAACAATCGAACAGGAAATTTAGCATTCAAGGACGACAGTCAACCACAAATACACACACAAACAAAGAACAACTTTAAAGATGAATAAAGAATAAAAGGCCAAATAAGACATCAAAGCATAAAAGGGTAGATAATAGAACGGCTGGAACGGTCAGTGACAAACAAGGCCACTGGGGGTTTCAACCAGGTTCTAGGATGCATCAAACCTCACACTTACCTACTGTCATCCCCATAAAACGGGACAGTGTAAATTAAGAAATCCCCGTCATGAACTATTCTCTAACCAACAAGGCAGCATTAATAGGCAATATTAGTTAAGTCAGGTTGTGATAGTCCTTGTCGCAGAAGAGTTCTTAAATTACTTTTATACTTGGAAAGAAGATCAGGGTTACGATCATAAAAGATTTTACGAAGTTTATGGTAAAGGTAGCCCTGATGGAAAAGCTTTTTCGTTATACAAATATTACGAATATTAAAGTCCTCAACTCGAGTACAAGCTCTAGGGAGCATCCCTATCTAAATGGGAATAATTAACAATATCACATATAAAATAATCTCTCTTGTCATATCTTTTGCTAATTATTGCATCATTTTCAATGGAGAGATGTAGATCGAGTAAAGAAGCGTTAGTATCAGAAATATTAGCTTTGTTAAGTTGAAGTTCATTAGGGTATATTTTATTAACCATAGTAGGAAAGAAAGGGTTGTCAATGTTCAATATGTCATCCAGATACCGGGAGGTGTAATTAAAGGCTTCAGTAATATTTGCCTGGGTTTCTGGTGAAAGACTCACATTGAAATCTCTTTCATAGCAATATAAAAACAAATCTGCGACAAGGGGTGCACAGTTCGTTACCATTGGGATACCAACAATGTGTATATTTACGGTTGTTCCATATCTGACGAAAATATTATCTATAGTAATAGGAAGATGAGTGCAACACAAACGTCTTGGCAAGTCCACATAGTGTAATTGTCTAAATTGCCGTTAGTAAAAAAGGCTTTAATATTATTACAGGCCAAAAAACTAGTGCTTATAGATGAAACTTGACGTTTATTGAAAATGTTATCAAGAACGTCTCCTGAATCTGTAATATACCAACACAAAATATTCCTAGAGTGTTCATAAGATTAACGCAATATTGTGTAATGTGATCTTTAATGGCAGTAAAACAGGCAGTTAACAGTTTGTAAATGTTTGTGGTGGTGCAGGCACTAGAATTCGAAATAAAGCGGGCATTATACGGATTGTTATATAATTTAGCAATCCAGTACATAATTGGCAGTTAGTTCTGCTTTTCATCTACCCCAGCATTGAAAGTAATGCGTCGAGTGATATGTGTGGAAACAACATCATCCTCAGTAGATTACATTATAAGCTGCTTTATCAGCAGGAACTAAAACAAATCTATTATGACAATCTTGAAATCCCGATTTTAAATTACGAAAGGTAAACCTAGGTCTCGGAGGAAGTAAAGAGAGGTCGTGCCCTTAATGGTTTATTCTCTTGTTGCTCTGGCTTCTGCCAAGTCTTTGAGTACCTTCATTGTGGCTTTCTAGGCTATTTTTTTTTTTTTGTATTATATTTACACGAGCATATTTGTGTTTTACTTACTTTATTTCAGCCCCTATACCCAGCGGCGTATGGTCCCAGGATCTAATAAAATAGTTGGCCCCGAAGAGCGAAATAAACAAAACAAAAGAAATGTAGGTGGGAGCAGCGGTTATGAAGCCTTCGTATCACAAGTAAAGTCGGCCAGAATAAAAGCAATTATCATCTGCACTTTTACGACTATCCATAGTACCACATATAGACAGAGTCCACAATTATTATATTATATTATTGTTAGTAAATATAGATATAAAAAGCGAACAGGAAAAGCAGCATTCAAGGATGACAATCAACCACAAACAACTACAAGAACAAAGAACAAATGTAAAGATAAATAAAAGGACAAATAATACATCACAAATTAAAAGGGATGACAATAGGGCTACCGCCTTGGAACGGTCAGTGGCAAAAAAATGCCGCAGGAGGTTTAAACCAGGTTCTAAGTGCACCAAACCCACACTTACCCTACTGTCACCCCAATAAAACCGGACAGTGTAAATAAAGAAATCCCCGCCATGAACTATTCTCTAGCCAACAAGGCGTCATTAATAGGCAATATAAGTAAAACACAAAGATGCTCGTGTATATATAAATACAAAAAGTCCCAGCCTTGAAAGCCACAAAGAAGGTACTGAATGACAAGCCAGAGCAACACGAGAAAAAAACGTTGAGGGCACGACAAAACAAGACAGCAGATATCAAACGTCACCATCCTTTTGTGCTTTAGGTAGACGCCATGATATGGTCCGCAGCCTGTCCGGTCATCGCACAATTAAAGAGGAAAGCATAGTGGCGAACTGTATATGGGTCCACCGCCAAGCATGCAGTGCGTTGCAAAATGATAGGGTCATAACCTATTTTGATAACTCTACACATCGTTTAGTGTATTTCGAGCCACGCCACAGAGAAGGGAAGAATATATATGAATTCAGGAACATTGTCCTACTTTTAATTTTCTAAAACATTACTATGGTGTTTTAACATTCTCGGAAAACAGACTCTGATACACAGAACAGCCCAGTGTACGACCCCATCTAACAGACAAAGAAAGCGTTTCTACCTAACATTAAGAAAAACTGTATAATTCAGATAATTCTGTATAACAAGTTATGAACATAAACAATTAACCCATATTACTCTACATACAAAATATTCATTACCTTATTTTTGAAATAGTAAAATAACAAATGGAAATCAGTTTCCAAACAATTGCATTCTGTCGTTTGTCATGTGATGGAATTAGCCAATCGGAGAAAGGGGATTAGGTGAATTCTTTATTATTGTGGATTATTAACTTACAGGCATTTACTTAACTGGATGCATGCAAACGTGTCATGCCCAAAGTGTGGAGATTTTGGGTTTATGAACTTGCTACAACCCATTCCTTAACACAAACATTAAAGAAGGATAAAAATATCGGACAGGGAAAGCAGCATTCAAGGACGACAGTCAACCACAAAACACAAAAACAAACACGCAAACAGACAAAAGAAAAGGCAAAAGTAATGAAACATGCAAACGACATCACAAACACAAAAGGGTTGTCAATAGGGCTACCGCCTTGGAACGGTCAGTGGCAAAGTAGGCCACTGGGGGGGTTTAAACCGGTTCTAGGGTGCACCAAACCTCACACTTACCCTACTGTCAACCCATTAAAACAGGACAGTGTAAATAAAGAAATCCCCGCCATGATTTATTCTCTAACCAACAAGGCAGCATCAATAGGCAATATAAGTAAAACACAATTATGCTCGTGTAAATATAATAAAAAAACACAATAGCCTAGAAAGCCACAATGAAGGTACTCATTGACTTGGCAGAAGCCAGAGCAACAAGAGAATAAACCATTAAGGGCACGACAGGAAAGATTATAGACAAACATCAAACGCCACCGTCCCAATGGGCTTTAGATTGGCGTCATCATAGGGTCCACAGCCTGTTCGGTCATCGTACAATTAAAGAGGAAAGCATAGTGGCGAACTGTAAAAGGGTCCACCACCAAGCATGCAGTACGTTGCAAAATGATAGGGTCATAACCTCTTTTGATAAACTTTTTAACAAGTTTAACAAAGATAGTATGAAAGTGATCATGACCATGAATCTTACGAAGTTTATAAATCACATCACCATAGAAGTCAGGTTGCGATAGTCCTTGTCGCAGAAGAGTCCTTAAATTACTTTTATATTTGGAAAGAAGATCAAGGTTACGATAATATAACTTTGCAAAGGTTTTACGAAGTTTATGGTAACGGTAACCCTGATTGAGTAGCTTTTTAGTTATACAAACATTACGAATATTAAAGTCCTCAACTCGAGTACAAGCTCTTGAAAAACGAATAAGTTGAGACACACACACCCCATAAGAAGTTGCTCGGGGAACATCCCCATCCATGTGGGGGTAATTAACAATGTCAAAATTAAAATCATCTCTTCTGTCATAGATTTTGCTAATTATTTCACCATTTTCAATCGAGAGATTTAAATCAAGAAAAGAAGCGATAACCCTAGTGGGGAGTGAGAGGTGTCGCAAATATATTACCTCTCACGAACAGACTCAATAAAACGGAATCTGCTACTTTTCCCTTTAGTTTGTGATTGTTGCTCCTTTCCAGTATTAATTATATGGTATATATTGAGAGTCTAGACTAGTTCTCATCTTTACAGTTATTTGTATATATCTTCGTTATATATATATATGTAATATATATCAATATCCGAGGCGATTCTGATTTATCGCTATTACTACCACAAATAGCTTACTCGGTTTTATTGAGTCTGTTCATGAGAGGCAATGTAAAGTGCAACACCTCTCACACCTTCCTGCAGCGGCTTAAGCGATATTCTACTTTAAAACCACAAAGATTGGGCTGGATGATCAGTAAGTAATAACACTACTCATTTGTAGTTGGGGCGATTTTTAACGACCGCCACACAGCTCTAAACAAACGCTAGTTTGAATTTCAATAAATACTGAAAAGATGATGCCTTGGAAGTGCAAACAAGAGACACAAGTAGCTTACTCGGTTTTATTGATTCTGTTCATGAGAGGCAATGTAAAGTGCAACACCTCTCACACCTTCATGCACCGGCTTAAACGATGATTAGGCTTGATGATTCCACAGGACCAGTAAGTAATAACACTACTGATGTTTAGTCGGGGCAACTTTTTCGGCCGCCAAACAGCAATAAACAAACGATATTGTGAATGTCAATAAAGAAATATAAAAAGTTCGGACAGGGAAAGTAGAATTCAAGGAGGACAGTCAATCACAAAACACAGAAACAAACACGCAAACAGACAAACAAGAAGACAAAAGTAATAATAAATGCAAACGACATCACAAACACAAAAGGGTTCTAGGGTGCACCAAACCTCACACTTACCCTACTGCCATCCCATTAAAACAGGACAGTGTAAACAAGGAAGTCCCCGCCATGGTCTATTCTCTAACCAACAAGACAGCATCACTAGGCAATATAAGTTAAACACAAATATGCTCGTGTAAATATAATACAAAAAAACAATAGCCTAGAAAGCCACAATAGAGGTACACAATGACCTGGCAGATGCCAGAGCAACAAGACAATAAACCATTAAGGGCACGACAAGAAAGATCATAGACAAACATCAAACGCCACCGTCCCAATGGGCTTTAGGTAGGCGTCATCATAGGGTCCACAGCCTGTCCGGTCATCGTACAATTAAAGAGGAAACATTGAATAGCGGATCCCTTGGAAGCAACAAACACAAACAAGAGAGAAAAGTAGCTGACTCGGTTTTATTGAGTCTGTTTATGAAAGGCAATGTAAGTGCAACACCCCTCACACCTTCTAGCATCAGCTTAAGAGATATTTTACTTTAAATCCACAAATATCGAGTAATAACACTACTGATTTTTAGTCGGGGCGACTTTTTACGACCGCCACACAGCACTAAAAAACCGCTAGTGTGGATGTCGCACTCACATGAAGACTGGGTAGGTCTGATTCAGGAGGAATTAAACTCGGCTTTGTTCGGTTATTTAATAAATGGTTCTCGTGTTGGTGGCTATCGGGTTACTTCATTTTTATTAGAATCGTCCAGCACTCTATGGTGTCTTGTTATCAATTATAAATCTTTAAGAAAGTTTCATACGGTTAGGGTTATGACTTTATTGTTAGAAATTTACTTCTGATGGGATATATTCTTATTTACACTGTCTTGTCAATTTGAGCACTGAAGTCATGGTAATATATGTTGGGTACCCTTAAAATTGATTTAAGCTAACCAGCGTGCCATATTGCCTACTGACCGTTCTAAGTCGGTAACTCTGTCTTCACCACTACATTCTTTGTGTTGTGTATTGTCTTTTTCAAATCACCAGCCGAAAGTCTATATGTTGAAGCAAACTGTCTCATAGACGGGACGAATTAGCCTTTCAATATGCCATTAAATTACAATCTAAACCTTCAAACCCAAATTTCGCTACTGCTTTTATTCCTAGTTATGAATTTCCTTTTGATCGAAAACCGATGCCATTTGACCATTTGATCTTCGTATTAAACCAAAATTAAGAGATACTGAAATCGACCTAAATTTGATTGCCAAGTACAAAGTACCACAAATTGCACCGTGGACTTTGGAAACACCAAAATTATTTTTGATCTTTGTAACAGTAACAAATCCAGTACAGAACCTACTGTCTTTCAACGCAAATTTAATGAAATTAAATCGAATTACATTAGCTTTCAACATATACACACAGATGGTTCTAAAGATGGAGATAAGGTAGTTGCAGCAGCTATTGTTCACAAAAACACAGCAAAAAGAGCCACCTGCCTGACAAGGCCTCTATCTTTTCAGTTGAACTTAAGACAATTTAACTTGCCTTAAACTATATACCAAAATCTGATAAAGACCATTTTGTAATATTTTCTGATTCCCTTTCATCTCTTTAAGCTCTAGGTAATATGAAACATGAAAACCCAGTTGTGCTTCAACTTCTAGAAAAGTACAATTTTCTTATAGTTGATAATGTTATTATGTTCTGCTGGCTTCCAAATGTAGGAAAACGTGGTAATGATAGAGCTGATAGTGTTGTTCTATATCTGTAGGTTTACAAATATCTAATGCCAAATTACCTTATACTGATTTTAAAAGTTGTATTAACACATGTATTCATAACTCTTGGCAAGCCGCCTTGTTAACAATAAACTCCATTCAATTAAACTGTTACTCGGAGAATGGCGTTATTCTAGTAGACCCTTTCGTCGAGATTAATTTTTATTTACTACTTCATTTCTTCATCTTTCATTAGTTTTTGCGCACAATATGACCTATTTATATGGCGACGTGCCGTAAAACACCATTCATTCATTCATTCATAGTCTTTTTCACTGTATAGTTAACTGTTATATTGCATTCACTCGGTGTCACCACACAGCGTGTTGTGTTCTATCCACACGGTATAATGAAGGTCACCACACTGCGTGTTGTATTGTTTCAACTCGGGGCCATGAAGGTCACAACGCCGAGTGTAGTAAAACATGAAGTAGTGGTGCAGGTTCTAGTAGGAGGACTGAAAGCTGTGGTGCAGGTTCTAGTAGGACAGAAAGGAGTGGTGCCGGTTCTAGTAGGATAGGAAGCAGTGGAGCAGGTTCTAGTAAAACAGGAAGCAGTGGTGCAGGTTCTAACAAGATAGGAAGCCATGGTGCAGGTTCTAGTAGGACAGGAAGCAGAGGTGCAGGTTCTACTAAAACAGGAAGCAATGGTGCAGGTTCTAGTAGAACAGGAAGCAGTGGTTCAAGTTTTAGTAGAACAGGAAAGAGTGGTGACGGTTCTAGTAGGACAGGACAGTGGTGCAGGTTCTAGTAAAACAGGAATCAATGGTCAGGTTCTACTAAAACAGGGAGCAGTGGTGCAGGTTCTAGTAAAACAGGAATCAGTGATGCAGGTTTTAGTATGACAGGAAGGTGTGGTGCAGGTTCTAGCAGGACAGGAAGGAGTGGTGCAGGTTCTAGTAAAACAGGATGAAGTGGTTCATTTCTAGTAAGACAGGAAGCAGTGGCCAGGTTCTAATAAAATAGGAAGCAGTGGTGCAGGTTCTAGTAGAACAGGAAGCAGTGGTGCAGGTTCTAGTAGGACAGGAAACAGTGATGCAGGTTCTAGTGAAGTAGGAAGCTGTGGTGCAGGTTCTAGTAGGACAGGAAGCAGTGGTGCAGGTTATAGTAAAACAGGAAGCAGTGGTGCAGGTTCTAGTAGAACAGGAAACAGTGGTGCAGGTTCTAGTAGGACAGGAAGCAGAGGTGCATGTTCTAGTAGGCAGGAAGCAATGCTGCAGGTTCTAGAAGAGCAGGAAGAAGTAGTGCAGGTTCTAGTACGAAACGAAGTAGTGGTGCAGGTTCTAGTAGGACAGGAAGCAGTGGTGCAGGTTTTAGTAGGACAGGAAGCAGTGTTGCAGGTTCTAGTAAAACAGGAAGCAGTGTTACAAGATCTAGTAGGACAGGAAGCTGTGATGCAGGTTCTAGTAGGACAGGAAGGAGTGGTGCGGGTTCTAGTAGGACAGGAAAATGTGGTGCAGGTTCTAGTAACACTGGAAGCAATGGTGCAGATTCTAGTTAGACAAGAAGCTATGGTGCAGGTTCTAGTAGGACAGGAAGCAGTGGTGAAGGTTCTAGTGAAACAGGAAGCAATGGTGTAGGTTCTAGTAGAACAAGAAGCAGTGGTTCAGGTTCTAGTAGAACAGGAATGAGTGGTGCCCGATCTAATAGGACAGGAAGCAGTGGTGCAGGTTCTAGTAGGACAGGAAGCTGTGGTGCAGGTTCTAGTAGAACATGAAGCAGTGGTGCAGGTTCTAGTAGGACAGGAAGCAGTGGTGCAGATTCTAGTAGGACAGGAAACAGTGGTGCAGGTTCTAGTAGGACAAGAAGCAGTGTTACAAGATCTAGTAGGACAGGAAGCTGTGATGCAGGTTCTAGTAGGACAGGAAGGAGTGGTGCGGGTTCTAGTAGGACAGGAAAATGTGGTGCAGGTTCTAGTAACACTGGAAGCAATGGTGCAGATTCTAGTTAGACAAGAAGCAATGGTGCAGGTTCTAGTAGAACAGGAAGCCGTGGTGCAGGTTCTAGTGAAACAGGAAGCAATGGTGCAGGTTCTAGTAGAACAGGAAGCAGTGGTTCAGGTTCTAGTAGAACAGGAATGAGTGGTGCCCGATCTAGTAGGACAGGAAGCAGTGGTGCAGGTTCTAGTAGGACAGGAAGCTGTGTTGCAGTTTCTAGTAGAACAGAAAACAGTGGTAGAGGTTCTCGTAGGACAGGAAGCAGTTGTGCAGGTTCTAGTAGGACAGGAAGCTGTGGTGCAGGTTCTAGTAGGACAGGAAGCAGTGGTGCTGGTTCAAGTAGGACAGGAAGCAGTGGTGCAGGTTATAGTAGGACAGGCAACAGTGGTGCAGGTTCTAGTAGGACAAGAAGCAGTGTTGCAGTTTCTAGTAGAACAGAAAACAGTGGTGCAGGTTCTAGTAGGACAGGAAGCAGTGGTGCAGGTTCTAGCATTAGAAATAAAACGGGCTTAATAACGTTGTTTGCGTAATTTAGAAATCGACATACCTGGAGACTTGTTTTGCTTTTTTAGATCCCCGCTTGTTAGTATGTATTAATTATAGATATGATAGAAATTAGTTGTGAATCCATCAAGTAGTTGTTATACTGTTTAAAGAGTATATATACATTATCAACTAAATTATTGGCACTAGATTTTCTTTCGATGTTATCGTTACGTCAACCCATGACACTTAGGTTTACTTCAACGCTTTAAAAGTAAAATATAGAACGCATAATAATGTTAAGGTCATTTGAAATAATTCCTTCTGTTAAGTATTATCATTAACAAATGAGATATAGGGTCCTATAGAAACTACAGCATCCGAACGCAATGGCATCGTAGGTCCGCACTGTACTGCAAACATGGACTTGATAATACAATGAAAGAGACAAAAAACAACAGAATCGGTAGTGAAGACAGGGTTACCGACTTGAAACGGTAAGTAGGCAATAAGGCCTGCTGGTTAGTTTCAATCGATTTTATATGCGCACAATCCTTGCTATTATCCTGTCTTCAGCGCCCAAATAGACAAGACAGTGTAAACAAAACGTCATGCCATCAAAAGGAATTCTCTAACAATAAAGTCCACATCCACAATGATTATGATTTCTGCAATATTTTCATACACGTTGACACGTCGATACGTCACGCTTATTGTATAGCTTCTACTGACATCCTAACCACCAGTATTTCGGCCTACATCTGGCCACCTTCCATAAAAAATACGTTAATTCATCAACATACCATTTTATAGTCTTGCTTTTGCCTTCTTGTTTGTCTGTTTGCGTGTTTGTTTCTGTGTTTTGTGGTTTACTGTCCTCCTTGAATGCTACTTTCCCTGTCCGATCTTTTTATATTTCTTTTGATCATCTTCGACGCTTGATTGTAAATACAAACGTCTTGATCGTTTAGGCAGAAACAAATTTGAAAGCGGAAGCACGTGACCGTATTTTTATTATTAAAGTATTTCTAACCATCCACATTTCGTTTGTCGATATAAAGATGAATTTCCCTCTTTGTTTATTTTTAATTCATTGTCTTTCTGCCGTTCTATATATCTTCGATATAAGGTGTATCCGTATCAGCCAATCAGAAACGATACCAGAATCTCGGCAAACTAAAAACTGTTTAGAGGAATTGTTCGTTTGTCTTAAAAACAAGCAAGCGTCGCAAATGATCTTGACTAACCATCATATTCAATTATATTCATTTTCGGTGAAGATGTAAGAATCACGCATCGTGATTAAATTAGAGGTTCTTCACTTAAATATTTTTATAACCTCGTTGGTATCGTATAGTAACTGTTCCTAAGGGATCGTAAGATAATCTCAAATGGCGCCATCTATCGTTTAGTGAACGTACAAACATTGACATTATTTAGATTGTTTCTTGTAATAGTCTGCCTTGATTATGAAATAAACAAATCTCACTTAATGTTTCTCTGTAGCAAATAAACGAAGGTGTGTTCCAGACGACACTGTAATTTGGTTTGCTCTTTGATTTTATTTGTGCTCATTACTTCGACAAAAGCTGAAACTAAAAATGAGACCAGCGGGATTAAACACGATGATTGTATTGGATTTGGCCATACACCGTATTGTTTGTCAATTTGTTAAAAGAAAAGGTCAGGAACAACTTTAGATTGACCTATAAAATTGTTAATTATAAAGTTTATGTTTCTAATTTGTAACACACAACTATTTGTTGAATAGTGTATGCATGTTTAAATTATGGATAGTGCAAATATATACATACTGAACTTAAAATGAATACGGTTAATATCAACGGTGAACGAAAGAGTGAGGTTTGGTGCACCCTATAACCGGTTTAAAATGCCCTGTGGTCTCTTTTGCCACTGACTGTTCCATGGCGGTACCGCTGTTGTCAGCCTTTATATGTTTGTGATTTGCTTTTTTACTGAATGTGTTAGTGGTGTACCTTTTGGATCCCCTTTACGTTGTAAAAAAAGGTATGATAGGAAAAATATGAAAATCGTCGGACACGATAAATACAAAAATATATTGCAGTCTCGGTTTGATTGTTCATTAACGGTAGTGAAAAGTGCTTGCTACCGTTCACGCCCTCGTGCCCCGGGTTGAGCAGAACTCAATAGTACATACATGTGAGTCATCTCGAAGATGGTATGCATATGAAGGTGAACATGAGACTTTCAATGAGGTGTTTCCACACCATTCCATGGCCAGCGGCGTATGGCCCCAGTTTCTAAGTAAACGCTTTGTCGTAATACTTGTTGGAGTGACTGTATTCTGTGAATGCTACTCTTCCTGTTAGACATAATCTGTCCTAATAGTCTAAAATGTATGTTTGAAACAACTGTCGTTACATGAATCAGACAAACCTTAAGTTGGAACTGAAATGTTAATGGATTACAAATGTCCCAATTGTGTGTTTCAATTCTGTTAGGTTTCAACAGAGGATGACGTATTGCTTTCCATTGTCACGCTTTGCTACACAAACAAATAATCATATAAACAATCAGAAAAAGTTGTTGAATCTGATGTGTATATTCTAGCATTGACTTAAGAACCGCCTCGCTGTGTGAATTTGGGGTTCGATTGAGTTGCATTGGTGTTCGTTTGCCGCCAGACACGTTTTCATTAAATTGCCATCTGCTAACGGATATGTTTTTAAACTGCAGACAAATTTTAAAAAAGAGTATGGAAGGAGAAATTGGAAATCGCCTCACATGATGAATACAAAACATATTGCAGTCCTGGTTTGATTGAGTTCATAAACGGTAGTGTAAAGTAATTGCTAGCGTTCTCTCCCTCTAGCCCCGTGTTGAGCAGAATTCAATATTTAAAATAGACACTAGTAAATAAATTTGAGCCATCCCTAAAACGGTATGCATATGATGGTGAACATGGAACATTCAATGAGGTATTTTCACACCATTACATGGCCGGCAGCGTATGGTTAAGACGTATAAATAGTCATCTATTAGTTGATTGATCATTTAAAGCTGTCTGCCTATTACTAATTTGATACAACACACTACTTTTTACTTAAAATCGACCGTCATATGTGCTAGATATGACGTAAAACACCATTTACTCAAACAACTTTTTACTTAACAGATGGACAAAATAATGGCTGACATACACAGATTTGCATATCCACTATTGGCATGATCACGACCGGTCCGCCGATATTGACGATTGGTTTTCATAGATATTTTTAAGTTTACGTCTACCTAAAGCCAGAAAAGGACGGTGACGTTTGAAGTTTGTCTGCAGTCTTACCTTATCATGCCCTCAATTGTTTATTCTCTTGTTGCTCTGGCTTATGCCAAGTCATTGAGTACCTTCTTTGTTGCTATCTCGGCTATTGTTTTTTTAATTTATATATACACGAGCATCTTGGTGTTTAACTGATATTGCCTATTAATGCCTTGCTGGATAGAGAATAGTTCATGGCGGGGATTTCTTTCTTTCTTTATTTATTTACACTGTCCCGTTTTATTGGGGTGACAGTAAGGTAAGTGTGAGGTTTGGTGCACCCTAGAACTTGATTTAAAGCCCCAGCGGCCTTTTTTGCCACTGACCGTTCCAAGGCGGTAGCCCTATTGTAAACACTTTTGTGTGTGTGATGTCTTGGCGTTTTATTCATCCTTAAATGTGTTCTTTGTTTCTGTGTTTGTGGTTGACTGTTTCCTGTTCGATTTTTATATCTATATTTACTCCTTTTGAGTAAAATAATTTTAGTATCAAATGTGAAGTCATTTATTCACAAACGTAAGAGAAAACCTAAATATTTCCGTCAAACAGGTAAGTAGAATGAGACTAATTGCAGAGGTAAGGCACCGTGACATAATTTTTCGCCAAACAAATGAGAAATGCTCATATAACCAAGAAGACCAAATCTGACAAAATGTTCAAGCAGTTGCCTCGAGCAAATAGTGGAACTAGGCAAATGGAAAAAGTTGACGTCAATAAATTTGAATATATATATTGGCATGATTTTACAAAATTTGACAAATTTAGGCTCACAAATATCTGTTAAATTACATGAACTATTATAAAAGTTAAAAAACATAAACAAAAATATTACACTCAAAATGACATTTCATATATATATAAATAAGATAACCATTAACAAATGGGTAAAACTGACGCCTTCTAGCCAATATTAGGGTCTTGGGCTGATATGACGGGCAATAGCGCATTGCCCATATAATCAAGGTGACATGGGTGACCGTATCCTTGCGGCGCTAGATGCGTTGATTTTATCCTGGCCGAATCAGCGTCGTATTCTCAATTTTTTTTCGATAAAAAATTGTGGGGTAGGCATTTGTTATTTTGCTGCTTTTCATTTACCAAATGAATGATAAATAACTGGATGCTCGTTCAAAATTATCGCAAATGCCAGGAAATTATGACAAAGGGTAGAGAAACCGTCTGGTGAATATAAGCAACATTAAACTAGACTGAAATCGATCTTTGATTTTATCATCAGCTTTATATACATGTTTAGGCCCCTAAATGACCATTAACTATATTGTATGTCTCAGCTTCAGCTTTAGATGACTACCAGTACTGAACTGTTATCGGTCATGATACTATAAAACAGTGTTGGCTTAGGAGCTTTTCAGGGTTGGATGGGTGTTGGGTGGATGGGTTGGTGGATAGTGGATGGTCGGAGCACCTGAATATTTAAAATAATTGAGTACTTGCTTATCCCGACCATATCCTCTCCATACCCTCTCCATCACCATCCCTCAACACACACACGCTAACACGCACGCGTACGCGCACGCGCACACACGCAGGCACACACCCCCAACCCACACACACACACACGCACAAACACACACACACACACACAAAATTAACCGAAATCTTCTTGCATATAGTTCATGCCTCAGTTTAATCGATATACAGTTGTAAACACACATGGCGTCAGAATTATCGAATAACGCGTAGTGAACTCATTTACAGTCTATATTTAGACAAGCTGATTTTAAAAAAAATAAAGTGCAAAATGGTCAGGTCTTATATCATGGCCAAGTATTTAAAATGTTTGAATGTTGTCTTACGGCTCATCAACATAAAATACATGTAGTTTTTAGAGACGCCCAAAACAGTGGGAAGGACACAAAGGAATATCGGTGGACCTGCCCTTCTCTTACAAGTTTACGAATAGATTCCTGAGGATGTTTAACGTGTTCGGAGGATCCTGGTTAACGTCCACATGCGATTATTTTATTATTTCTTCTTGAATTTCTTCGTGAATTCTGAAATAATTGTGATCATGCAGAGCACACACACCTCTAATACGCGAGCCATTTCCTCCGCCGCTAATGACAAAGTCATTATTCTAGCAAATCTGAGATTACCGCTATCGAAATTTCCAAATTACCTGATATATAGTTTTGGTCAGATTAGACTTAACAAACTCTATGACAAGAAAGATAATTTTAATTTTGGCATTGTTAATTATCATCAACACTTGGATGGGGATGTTCCCCGAGCAACTTCTTATGGGTTGCATGTGTCACAACTTATTCGTTTATCAAGAGCTTGTACTCGAGTTGAGGACTTTAATATTCGTAATCTTTGTATAACTAAAAAGCTACTCAATCAGGTTTACCGTTACCATAAACTTCGTAAAACCTTGCAAAATATTATTATCGTAACCCTGATCTTCTTTCAAAATATAAAAGTAATTTAAGGACTCTTCTGCGACAAGGACTATCCTAACCTGACTTCTATGATGATTTATAAACTTCGTAAGATTCTTGGTCATGATCACTTTCATACTATCTTTGTTAAACTTGTCAAAAAGATTATCAAAATAAATTATGACCCTATCATTTTGCAACGTACTGCATGCTTGGTGGTGGACCCTTTTACATTTCTCCACTATGCTTTCCTCTTAAATTGTTTGATGACCAGACAGGCTGTGGACCCTATGATGACGCCTACCTAAAGCCCATTGAGACGGTGGCATTTGATGTTTGTCTATGATCTTTCTTGTTGTGCCCTTAATGGTTTATTCTCTTGTTGCTCTGGCTTCTGCCAAGTCATTGAGTACCTTCATTGTGGCTTTCTAGGCTATTGTTTTTTTGTATTATATTTACACGAGCATATTTGTGTTTTACTTGTATTGCCTATTGATGCTGCCTTGTTGGTTAGAGATTAGATCATGGCGGGGATTTTTTTATTGACACTGTCCTGTTTTAATGGAATGACAGTAGGGTAAGTGTGAGGTTTGGTGCACCCTAGAATCGCTTTAAACCCCTAGTGTCCTACTTTGCCACTGACCGTTACAAGGCGGTAGCCCTATTGTCATCATGTTTATGTTTGTGATGTCGTTTGCATTTATTATTACTTTTGCCTTCTTGTTTGTCTGTTTCTAAATGGATATAATTAAACCATCTCTCTTGTCATATATTTTGCTAATTATTTCACAATTTTCAATGGAGAGATGTAAATTGAGAAAAAAGCGTTTGTATCAGAAATATTAGCTTGGTTAAGTTGAAGTTCTTTAGGGTATATTTCATTACAAATGAGAGAAAGAAAGGGTTGTTAATGTTCAATATGTCATTCATATACCTAGAGGTGTCATTAAAGGCTTCAATAACAACTGCCTGGGTATCTGGTGAAAGACTCAACATGAAATCTCTTTCATAGCAATATAAAAACAAATCTGCGACAAGGGGTGTACAGTTCGTACCCATAGTGATACCAACAATTTGTCTATAAACGGTAGTACCATACCTGACGAAAATGTTATCTAATAGAAAGATTAGTGTTTCACAAACTTCTTGGCAAGTCCACATAGTGAAATTGTCTAAACTATCCTTAGTAAAAAAGCTTTAATATTATATCAGGCCAAAAATGTAGTATTTTCTCCGGCGAAAGTTTTTTGAATAAGAGCAATAAGCTTGTCTTTGATAAGGTGATGTCGTAAGGTAGTATATAGTGTAGAGAAGTCATCAGTGCTTATAGAAGAAACTTGACGTTTATTGAAAATTGTATCAAGAATGTCTCCTGGATTCTTAATAGACCAACATAGATTAATCCCAGAGTTTTCATAAGTTTTATCTATAAACTTCGAAAGTTAAAGGGGTCTGACGGGTTTCCTGACCGCTTTACAAATTTAATCAGGAAGTTTGTCAGAAAAGGATATAACCCTTTGGTTTACAGCGCACTGCATGTTTAGTGATTGACCCCTCTACAGTCAGTCATTACGCTTCACTTTTCACTTGTGCGATGACTGGACTACCTCTTGGGACTCTATGATTGTACCTACTGAAACCCCAACTAAGGGAGGTGGGTGCATGAGCTTTCGTCCCTCGGGTTTTCTGGTCGTACTCTAGATTGGATTTCTCTTTAGCTGCAACTACTATGGTTGTTCAGTACGATTCTGGATAAATCCTGAGATGTTTATTATTTTGTATGTATATCTTTAGTTAGTTTCTCTGGATGTGGACTTTATTGGTAGAGATTTCCTTTTGATGGGATGTAGTTTTGTTTACACTGTCTTGTCTATTTGGGCGCTGAAGACAGGATAATAGCGAGGATTGTGGGCATATAAAATCGATTCAAGCTAACCAGTAGGCCGTATTGCCTACTGACCGTTCCAAGTCGGTAACCCTGTCTTCACCACCCTTTCTGTTGTTTTTTGTCTCTTTCATTGTAGTTTCAAGTCCTTGTTTGCAGTACAGTGCGGACCTACGATGCCATTGCGTTCGGACGCTGTGGTTTCTATAGGACCCTATATATCATTTAGCACAATGTTTGTTAACTTGGTTTTAAGAAGTTAAAAGTTTGGAGATGTTTGTGGTGGTTCAGGCACTAGAATTCGAAATAAAGCGGGCCGTATACGGATTTTAATGTAATTTAGGAATCCAGTACATAGTTGGCAGATTGTTCTGCTTTCCTCTCCCCCAGCCCTGAAAGTAGTGCACCGAGTGATATGTGTGGAAACAACATCATCCTCAGTAGATTGAACTGGACTATACGAATTGGTACTCCCGAGTTCTAGAGATAATGACATTATGTAGGCGTCAAACAATCATTACATTAGTAGCTGCTTTATCAACAGGAACTAAAACAAATTTATTATGAAATTGTTATGAATAATTATGAAGTAATTTTTGCATGATCAATGGCTACACTTAGATTATGAGCTCTGAAATACACTTTTGGTATAACTGAATATTTTTCTCTAGCGCGCAAATGACATTGTGAACAGTCTTCAAATTATATCAACCTGTTGTTATACCCATCGACTCGTTGTCATAAGCATTCAGTTTAGCTTGGTAATGGCACATTCCGTTATTTGGAGCGCTTAAACTTGTCTTTGAAACATTTGCAGATATAAATGATTCAGCCGTACGTTGTGACATAACAGCACATCCATTGAGGGTGATTAACTAGTCACTATCCTTCAGCACATCCGCTAGTAAAACAAATGTCTTTTACATAACATTCTGAAGATTGCCACTGAATATTTGCCGAAAATGCAAACAACCGAAGATCAGCTGTTTGTAACTATCTGCGTTTTTCTAGGATTAAGAAACGCCACCGCCTCCTTGACCTCCGATCAAGTTTGATTGATGTCACGGAGTGTGCTTGCTCTAATAAATAGCAATAACCCTAATATTGAGACTTTAAAATGTGACGCCAGCCTTGCGGTTAAATGACATGACGACTAACTTTAGCACAGTATTATTTCATCCTTGGAAATAGATTTCACATTTAAACATGGTCTTTGTTGTAAGATTTTACATTTAAAAGATGACAAAGTTATAATTTTAGTTGTGTACGTGGGACGAGGTGGGTGATTCATGTATACGGTCTATTGTTTGTGTGAGTCTTTTTTCAGTTTACGCGCGTATTGACATTGCAAAACAATCAATTTCAATATCCTATTACACTATATGTGATAGTCCATTCTCTCCAGAACGTCTGCAAAAGGGGTCGTCTTTCAGCACATCCCGTACCAAGTAGGCCAGCCATACTATTTTGTGTTACCATCTCAAGAGAAAAATTCTTACTAGTACAATCTTAATGATACTTTGTAGAGAAACAAATAATCATGATAGCAGTGCCAATATCTATTAAGTTATCTCCCCCTTTTAAATAAAAATCAGTTTTCTTAAAAAAAAAAAAAATCTCTGAAACTGCAGGAGCTAAAGGTCTAATATTTCGGATGTATTATACTTTACTGATCCTCTACCAAGTATTTATAAAATTGTACCCCGGGTCATAAACGGTCCAGCCCCGGAGTAACAGTTTTAACTGTCACTGTTTTAATGGGATGACAGTAGGGTGAGTGTGAGGTGTGGTGCACCCAAGACCGGTTTAAACCCCCAGTGGCCTGAAATGCACTGACCGTTCCAAGGCGGTAGCCCTATTGTCAACCCTTTTGTGTTTGTGATGTCGTTTTCATTTAATATTACTTTGCCTTCTTGTTTGTCTGTTTGCCTGTTTGTTTCTGTGTTTTTGTGGTTGACTGTCCTCCTTGAATGCTACTTCTCCCTGTCGATCTTTATATTTCTTCAAAAGATAAATAATATTTCGCATGTATCATAAGCCTTCTGATCCTCTACTAGTTTATCCAAAGGGTGACTATGGCACAAATATAGGCACAACGGGGTCACAGTGTTAAATATTTATGTACAGAATTTGTTTTTGTTTCTTAAGAACATGAGAGCCAGTGGTTCAATTTTAACTCCTTTCAGATGTGACTTTTGAAAAGGGATAAAGATATTTTTTTTGTCATATATATTTTGTTTTCAATCATATTACAATATTACATATGGTATTCAATAGAGAGTGTAACATATGTTTGTAATATAATAGTTTAATTTAAAGGTCTATTTCTTTATACTATACAAAACAGAATAGATCAGAATAAAAAATAGCAAGTCAATCAAAAATATGTATGATACATGTCCATCTTTTCTCACGATTTGTGCCATTTTCTCCGATTATGCATGGCATGCGTACGGGTCCATTCTTTTATAGAAATTCAAAAATGTAATGAAGTTTTGAACAGTGGGTAAACTAATCTTATTTTTGATGTACTGAAAAGTATTTTGCAAGTAAAACAATTATATTCAACATGTCTTTAATAATTGTCTCTGTTCCAAAAAATAAAGTAATTGAATTGAGTGCAAATGATATGTTGCATTTTGACTCCAGCAATTTTTAATTTCAACCATAACGTTTTCACAAATAACATGTACTGAACAGATGAGATATGTTTCTCGCGATTTTATTGCAGAAACTGCACAATTCAGTTCTGAGAGATTACATGAAAATAATTATTAGTGTATATCATTCTGTGAATAAATTTATATTGAACTTTTTGTAGTTTTGGCCATCAGTAATTTTGAAGTGTGGGGGGGGGGGTGGGGGGGATATAATAATACAATTATGGACTTTTCAGCTGTTATACATGATGTGATATGCAACAAAAAAATCATTATTGACCGAGGCGATAGCCGAGGTCAATAATGATTTTTTGGTGCATATCAACATCATGTATAACAGCTGAAAAGTCCATAACTGTTTTATTATATAACTCTCAATTTACAATTATATAAACAGGTCAATATCAAAGAAAACAATTATATAAAACAGGTCAATCTCAAAAAAACAGGTCAATATCAAAAAAACAGTCAATATCGCTAGATATTTTTTCTAAAAATTACTTTTTAGCTCAATGAAAACGCGTCTATTTTATAGGTTATATAATAATACACAATATTGACTGTCGTCCTTGAATGCTGCTTTCCCTGTCCGATATTTTTATCCTTCATTGTTATTTTTGCAACTTATTTCTTCCTTTCCATTTTATTTGAATATGCTTAGGATCTGATTTTATTTCTTGGATAATTGTATTATAAAAAATATTGTGTTATTTGCGATTTTGTTTAGATATCTAATATATTTATTTGGTATGTTTCTAACTTTTTTGTGTTTGATATAATGCTCTCAAAGTTTTCGGAATTGAATTCACCACCCCATAATGGTGGGCACAAGTTGTGTTAAATATTAGATATTTGTCTAAATTCCTCGAAGGAGTGAAAACATACCATTTTCGTTTATTAGATCATTGACAAAATAAATATTTTTATTTACCCATTATATCATATCATATCATTTTTTACTTATTTTTATGTTTGGGTATACCACAACGTTTGTGCGTAGATTTAATCAGGGTCTGTTCCCAGTTTAAAAAATAAATATTCCAAAAATAGACTTAATTTATCTGTTATCACTAATCCTTCTTATTAGAAATAATGTTTAAATAACAAAATTTTCTCAATATCATTTAAGATAAGTAATTTCACTGAGGCGCAGTTCAGTGGATCTACTGTTTTTTTTTCAATTACGAAAAACTTCAAAGCTTGACAGGCATTTTAAAGACTTAACTATGTTTATAAATCGCATATTGAATAAATGCCGAACTAAAATCACAGTAGACCCACTGCATTTCAGCTCTTGCAAGACAAAAAAAATGAAAAGGAGGAGGCACTTACGGTAAACTTTTATTTTTAGATGTTTACAATACAATGTGATCTAGTAGCACCTGTATGTCCAGACACTATAAGCTTTAGAGTATACATCTGTAAATCAGAAGCGTGATCACTACATATGACTCTCCCGATTTACTGGGTACCTATCCTTATCTGGAAGCGTTTAAAAAAGTGTTATCGTATGTTATATGCTATATTGTCATTTAAGCTATATTATTTAAATGAGATAGTATGTACTGAGTATTTCTTAATTGTCTTTTCTTATCACAAAGCCTTAACTGCCAAATTTATCAGAACAGCAAGAGCTGGGCATCTATAAGGCTTGCAAACATAGTGCAACTGGACTCACATGAACCGTTTCCATAGGTCCATTATCGTACTCCTTTTTGATGCTAACTTGCTAGATAAGAGTGACCGTGTGAACCCAGCTTCATGTATATAACATTAATGAAGGATTAACATTGGAATATCTTTTTAATGCGTGCTTGTGCGCATACAGCCTGTGATGATGCACTGTATAGACGGGGATTGAATCCAGAGAACCTGGTCCAAGCCTCACCGGCGCTAGTGAATTTTGCCGATGTATTTTTGGAGGCAAAAATGAGTACAGGGTCCTATAGAAACCACAGCGTCCTAACGCAATGGCATCCGTAGGTCCTCACTGTACTCGTCCTAACGCAATGGCATCGTAGGTCCTCACTGTACTGTAAACAAGGACTTGATAGTACAATGAAAGAGACAAAAAACAACATAAAGGGTGGTGAAGACAGTGTTACCGACTTGGAACGGTCAATAGTCAATAAGGCCTACTGGTTAGCTTGAATCGCAAATAGACAAGACAGTGTACATCCCATCAAAAGGAATTCTCTAACAATAAAGTCCACATCCAGAGATACTAACTAAAGAAACACATACAAAATAATAAACATCTCAGGATGTATCCTTAATCGTACTGAACAACCATAGTACTTGCAGCTGAAAGGAAAATCAATCTAGGGTACGACCAGAAAACCCGAGGGACGAAAGCTCAAGCACCCACCTCCCTTAGTTGGGGTTTCAATCATAGAGTCCCAAGAGGAAGTCAAGACTCTTTGCCGTCGGATGTAGTCGTAACCCAGGCAATCCCGTATACAGCTTTTTTTTCTCGTATCACGTTAAAGAAACATCGGAGTCTATTCGTTAGAGGGCAGGTTCCTAAATTACTATGCAGGGCACTCGTTGCCAAATTCCCGTTCCCTAAAAATGTATGTTGTCCCCTTTTCCTGTGAAATACTCCCCTCTTAAAAACATTTTTAAACTCCAATACGGGAAAACAACAAACTTTTTGCCATTTAAAAAGGTACATTTTTGCTACCACTTAAATAATAAAAACCACGTACTAATTTGTGTTTCTGTTGGTGCCATATAAAATTATTATGTTGTTGTGCCGTGAAACACCAACTCAATTCAATTTTTCTTAGTCGATTAGTTTTAGTAACAAAATAATGGTTCCTACAAACGCATACTATAAAATTAGAATATGCAGAATTCTTCATTGTGATATATATGTGCAGCGTAATTCAGACGTTAAACATGTTAAAGTCTTTAAGATATACATAAAGTGCAATTTAAAGGCGTTAAAATAATTACTTTTGCCTTTTCGTTTGTCTGTTTGCGTGTTTGTTTTTGTGTTTTGTGGTTGACTGTCGTCCTTGAATGCTGCTTTCCCTGTCCGATATTTTTATCCTTCTTAATACGATTTTGTGTTGCAATTTGCAATGTTTAATTCATGTCGTTATGTGTAATACATAGTTCAAATGTTTAATCATAATAGGTATTGACATGACGCACACACCTTAAATAGACTAATGTTATAAAATCGTAAATCCGCACATTTCCCTTATCTATCTTGGACTGTTTTGTGTCGTTTGTGTTATATGTCTATATATGTCTATATATCAGAACATGTTACTATTATAGATATTGCAGTTACTTTGAGGAAGGCTTATACTTCCAGTGTGTCATCTGTCTACTTATCAGGTTTACTGAACAAATATAAACAACGCAGGAACATTGCTTCGTACTCTATTTGATTAATTTATCATAACAATTCCTTATTCGTATTATAAAATCATTAAAGTTATCACAGAAAGGTGGTAAATTACTGATTCTTACAAGTTTATACTTTTATACATATAATTCTGTAAATTACTGATTCTTACAAGTTTACACATATAATTCATAAAAATGTGTCAGTAGTGGTTGACTTCTAATTTGAAGCAAAATAGAGATTTTAAACAGAATTCAGTGCTTAACAGAGCTTATTTACTCTTTATATAACTAACTGAATTCTAAAATTAATTGCATCTTTAAAAGGAACCTCAATAATTATTCACACAAGCATGACATTCAAAACTGAACTTAAAAAAACTTATATGAAAGCGCTATAATGATCACCTATTAATGTTCGATTTTTTTATATAAGCTACCTGTTCCAGATTGCTATCATAGAAATACATTGGTCTTTTCAAAAAGTGATGGTAGAATGTGTCCCTTGAGTTGGTAACAACATCAAAATTGTTGGGTCCTGGCTCAAGGCCGAAAATGGGTAACCCTGTCTTCACCACTCATTGTGTTATGTATTTTCCTTTACATTGACGTGTAATTAATTGCTCTGTGTTTTTTGTACAGTGCGGATCTACGGTGACAGTGCGTTTGGGTGCTGTGATTTACATGGGATCATTCTTCTCATTGTTGGTTATGCCAAAATGGTTTTGTAAAATTGAAGAGACAGCTTACTAAACAAGTACAACCGTAGTCATAACCTTACCAATACATGTTATACGCAACATGTAATCCTTGTGCAGTTTAGTACGTCAAAAAATATATTACATTTATAAAAGTAAACTACTTGACTGGTGTTCAATCCATTTCTTTAACGAATGGTTTCGAAATAGTTCAGCGTTAATATCATTAATAATGCTATTGACTATAAAAATAAATACTGATACGAGAGATCCTTTGGAAGCAACCACCACAACCAAAAGAATCAAGAAGTAGACTCGGTTTTATTGAGACTGTTCATGAGAGATAATGTCAGAAGCAACACCTCTCACGCCCCTAGCACCGGCTTAAGTGGTATTCTACTTCAAACAAAGAACTCGCTGATCCCAAAAGACAAGTAAAAACAACATTACTGTTTCGTAGCACGGTCGGGGAGATATTTTATAGCAGCTACACTGCGCTAAACGAACGCTAGTATGAATGTTAATAAAACCTAATAAAGAAGATCCCTTGGAAGCAAAAATACAACAAAATCACAAACTTAAAATGGTAGTATCGCAACCGCCTTAGAACAAAATGGGCGCTGAGGTGTTAATCAGATGTTATGATGCACCAAACCTCACTCATCCCAGTAAAACTTGATAGTGTAAATAAGGACCACCAGGCTATATCCCCGCCATATCCTCGCCATATACTAATGTTAGTGCTCGATATATACTTTAAGATCCTTAGTATACAGTATTCCTATAAACTGTATTCAATCATGATGATTAAATGTGTTTTTCTATTTTCTTTGTTTAAATATATATTATTTGTATAATGTAATCAACAGTTAAGTACCCAGTTGTAAAACAACTTTTTTTGAACTATTCAAGTAATAATAAATAATGATCTGACTATATGCAATAAATACAGAAAATACCATACAGTGCAGGGCACGACTGGAACCAAACGGTCCTTTCAGGATTTAGATAAACATCAGCATAGGGTCCACAATCTGTCCGGTCATTGCATAATGAAAGCGTTAACCACTAAAGATTGCGTCCAGGCCCTTTATAAACATAAACACTTAACATTTATTTTTTCCAAACACATTAAGTTATTATTTATTATAAATTATACCATTCACTAATTGTGCTTTGATTATAAAACTTATTGTTACTACTTTATGAGTTGCTTTAATGCTACTACCAGAGCATATACAAATACATTGTTTTTACCCACGTTTTTGAAGAAAAAAAAAAGGGGTATATTAAAATCGCCTCCGTTTGTCCGTCCGTCAGTCTGTCCGTTTGTCCGTCTGTCCGTTACCGCATCTCCTCCTAAACCGCTGAATGGAATTCAACCAAACTTAGTGTATGACATCACCATATGATGACGGCGTGCAAGAGCACTATTATTTTTGGCTCCAAGCCAAGGGGCCCTCAGTGGGGGTCAAAAGGTCAAATAAACTAAAAATTCAATTACACTGTCATTTTTTTCATATTTTTGCACATAACTTGGTATATGTAATCGTCTATAAAAGATAAACAACATATCAAACGATTTTTATATTTCGCAAACTGGAACGTCTGCCATGGGGCAAAGGGTGGGTGGGGCGGACGGTATTTGGGGTCATTTCTTTTTGTATGTCTCAAATGAAACATTATGATGATGGCTCTGTACCCAGGGTCCCTCAGGGGAGTCAAAAGGTCTAATACACTAAAAATTCAATTACACCGTCATTTTTCCATATTCTTGCACATAACTTGGTGTATGTAAACGTCTATAAAAGATAAGCAACATAATATTATTATACCGAACTCGACCGTCTGCCCGTGGGCCCAAGGATGGGGAGGGGGTTTTGTGTGTGTGGGAGGGGGGCGGTGGGGGAGGATTTGGATTTTTTTTTTATAGTTATGTCTCAAATGAAACATGATGATGAGATTACACTGTATACATTTGTTTCCTCCTATGTTATAGATGGGCCCGGAGGAAGGGGCATCAAATACACTAATAATGCAATTACGGTGTCATTTGCACATTAATTGGTATAATAGTCATCTATAAAAAGATACACAGCATGTCAAATGATTTATTATTTAAAACTTGGACGTCTTCCCTGGGATTCGGATTGGAGGGGGTGGGTGGTGGGTGGAGTGTAACAGGGGTCAATTTATTTAAAAATTATTTCTCAAATGAACATATTGATGAAGGGAATACATTGTAAATACTGTGGGGCTGTGTAAGGTGGGGGTAGGCGGGGGTAAGTGACCTGTGTGAATAAAACGTGGGTATTTTACGGCCGCGCCATCGAATTCGTTCTAGTTTAAATTGTAAACATGTTTCGTTTATGTCATACAGTTACACTGTCATTTAAGTGTCCTGGCATAATGAATTATTAGTAGTTTATTTTCTCCATGTATAGGAGAGTATATATATAAACAATGATACACACACAATTACATACAAGCTTGTTGGTTGTTACATGTTTCATACAGAAATAGTAACATTAAAACAAAGGCACTTCTGTATTTCAATGCTAGGACGCTTACAGCATGGCACCGTAGAAAGATAATTGTCCGCCACGGTTTCTACAATCTTGTTTTAACTCCAACGTTATCATATTCTAATAGTATGGGTGCTTCACTGAAGCAGAGTTCTAAAAGAGTCCAATAGTCGTGCATAGACGCAATTTGCATACGATTAGGCAGAGAAAAAGTTAAATCCTTATTTACAAATAACATCTTCACGGCTGATAATCAGTAGAAAAACCTCCGTTTGGAGATATATGCAAAAGTGCTCCATCACCACTTTCGAGGTAGTTCCAACGCCAAAAATAAAGGTCAACAAGTTGGGAATACTTTGCCATTTCTTCGTTATTTATTTTTTGTTATTTTCCTTGATTTGACAAATCCGGGAATACATTCTGTATGGTTAAGTTTAAGATTCTCACATGTCCCAAAATTGTTCTCGAAAGATCCCTAATTTGACGCTATGGACTTTTAGCCCGTTCGAGCTTTGCAGTTTTGTTTCAACTTGATCGTCGTCATCGAGGTTATCCTCATATTTTGCCTACTTACACTACATATCGACATGAACGGATCAAATACCAACCAGTTTGCGTCCGTATATTGCCTGTTGATAAAAAAATAACACTGAGAATGTTTCCGTGGGGTGGGCAAAATAACACGATTTCTTTAAAAAAGGGAGAGAGATAGTTCCAGTGCTCTGGAGATAGCAAAAATGATAGCTTATTAGGATGTTATGTTTTACCACCGCGTACGAAACCCTTATTGCTTTAAACACAATTTACATACCAAAATCATTGGTGCGTCATCTATGGAAAGCCATTATCTTACCATAGTATATATTAGTCTAAATTCTTAGCTGCACAACAAAAATATGTCACTAATATTCTCATTGTCATGTGTATTTCGCGCTTGATTAGAGATGAACTGAAAAATAACGAGTTTAGATGTCTGCACTGTTTGCATGAACACATTTTAAAGCTTTATGAAAGCAATTGCAACAGTTATACAACTGAATACTTAGGCATTTTGTTAAGTACTTTAAATTAGTGCAGCGTTTGAGGTTCCTAATTTTAAAAGATGCCGACTAAAGTTGTTTTGGCATCATGTTTTACTATAATTACCACTACAAATGCGGTTGCAAAGGACATTTTCGAATTCTTTAATGTTAACTCTGAATAACAGTCTGAATTACAGTTACTTGAATATCAAACGATATTCAATTAAAAAGGAGGTAATTTAGGATTATCTATGTTTCCTGTTATTATAGACGTACCATTTGCAATAAATGGGTTAAACTTTTATGAGGGGTTATTGATAATATTTCTTAGCAATCTTAAGAAGCGTATATTTTTAAGCGCACTTTGATTCGTGTTATGTTTTTCATCAGTACAGTTCATGTTTTCGTATGAAAGCATGATAAAGATCTAAAGATGTAACAATTTAAACCAAAATTAAATACTTGACTATTGGTAAAAACAAAATACTTATCACACATCGATTCTAAAATATGTTTAAACTAAGAAATGCAAACGTTGGAAATTTAGGAGTTTTGATCAGTGCATAAGTATGCTTGACACAGCATATTCTCCGTGAAACATTGCTACACATGTCAATACACGGCAATCTTTAACGTTAACTCCATTAGTCAGGGCTCATGCGATAGCGCGTTTTTTATCGGTGTGAGTGTTTTCCTGTTATCCGTGTCTGAGTTAACAAAAATGTCATTGAAACCTCTTAACCATCATTGATCACAAGTTAGATGGATGTCTCTGTAGCAGTGGAAGTAAAAATCGAACAAGAAAAGTAGCATTAAAGGACGACAGTAATCCCTAAACACACAAAGAAACAAATAACAATGTAAAAAGAATAAAAAGAAAGGTAAGACATCACAAACACTAACGGGTTGTCGATAGGGCTACCGCCTTGGAACGGTCAATGGCAAAAATGGCCGCTGGGGGTTTAAACCAGGTTTTTGGGTGCACCAATCCTCACTCACACTATTGTCATCCCAAAAAACAGGACAGTGTAAATAAAGATATCCCCGCCAAGTTATTATCCCTGACAAACAAGGCAGCATTAATGTAACCTAACATAAGTAAAACATAATTTACTCGGACGTTCAAAATAGCCGCCATTACTAGAAAGAGCCAAAACCTTAACAAACCGTCCACACAAGAAGCGCACCATATATCTTTGGGATGGCTCAAAGTTCGTACTATTGGCATTTTAAATAGTAATTTCTGCTCAGCCAGGGACTAGAGGAAATTTTCATTACCGTTCTCAATCAAGCCGATACTCCAATAGTCGCTGTATTTATCGTGTTCGGCGATTTCAGAATTTCTCCTTTCATACTCTTTTTAGAATTGATCGCTAGGTAATAAACTATGAGTGTGTATATTTTATCCACTCGTGGTCATACATGTCAACCTCCCGGGTATCCAAATTGTGGTGTACATGTATATATATGTTTTATGTGTAACATTGATTTATATCGGAAAAGGGCATTAGCAGAACTTTCAATGAAACGATTGGACGAATTTTGCTATTACGTAATATGGATTCTTCTGTATAAGAAGTACGTTACTGTAGAAAACATTTAGACAAATCAGACTTTTAAAATGACCGAATCGTCAAACACAATAATCCGAAAAATATTGCAGTCTCGGTTTGATTGAGACTGTTCATGAACGGTAGTGAAATGAAAAGTGCTTGCTACCTTTCAAGCCCTCTAGCCCCGGGTTGAGCAGAACACAATATTTAAAATGCCAAAAGTACATCAATTCGAGCCATCCCAAAGATGCTATGCATATGACTTTTAGAATTGGTTGTAAGGCACTTGTCAAGTTTGTGGCTTTTGTTTTTCTCTCCGGTAAACAATGGCTCTACCCCAGGGATCTAAAGGTTGTATATATAAAAACATGTTTAATGTATAGAAGCAATTAATTTACGCAAATTTCACATATATGTTTCTAAGAAGAGTGGATCCTACAGAACAAGAAATAGGTCGATCCGACAATCAGCATTCAAGATCCGACATTCAAGATGGCTGCCATTTCTTTAAATAGTCAAAGCCTTAAAACAATCGTCTTCACAAAAATCTTACCAGAGTTGTACAGTGTTTATGAATATGTTCCAACCAGTAAATGCATTCAAACATGATACTAAATTAAATGTACGTGCATTCTAGTATAATACAACAGTACAGGATCTCGTGATTATACAGACATTTCAGAGAAGTATCAAAACATAATATACTCCACGATTAGACCCAAACTAATGCGATGTGGAGCGCTGTGGTCTGGTGGTCAGCATTGGACCCATGATCGAAAAGTCTAGGGTTCGATCTCCACCATTGCATTATACTTTGTGTGAGCAATACACTTTATCTATATTTGCTTAGTACTGGTTCTACCCAGGAAGACATCGAGAGTGATTCAAATAAGTCAAGAACTTTAAACTAATACGGTAAGTTATCAACTGCGTTTGTTTTCTGTGTGTGACACAATTAGCAACCAATTATATATATTAGTCTCCCATACTTCAGCCATTCCTATAATCCTTCCAACGTAGTTTTTAACATTTGGAATTTCCTCTATGTCGCTCTCCAATGAGAATAGTTTCTATATGAAGGAATCTTGTTAATTATTTTGAAACCCTGTCAACTTTTCCTCTCAAGTTATACAACTATTTCATTAGCAGAAAACAGTGTTCCTAATTAAATAGAATCAGATGGAAAAAATAAAACGAGAAGGAGTTACTTTTTTTATTTTAATAACTCCATCCTCACCGTCCGTTGGTTGTTCTATTAATCGTTGATTATTGCTCGTTCCAATCCTATACCTAGCAATTTCCATTTTAAGTGATGTTATATGAATTGTATTTAAATACAGATGAAAAAATCTAACAGGAAAAGCAGCGTTCAAGGACGACAGTCAACACACACAGAAACAAAGAACAAATGTAAAGATGAATAAAAGGCCAAATAAGACAAAAACAAACACAATAGGGTTGACAATAGGGTTACCGCCTTGGAACGATCAGTGGCAAAAAAAGGCCGCTGTGGGTTTAAACCAGGTTCTAGGGTGCACCAAACCTCACAATTACTCTACTGTCAACCCAATAACACGGGACAGTGTAAATAAAGAAATCCGCGCCATGAACTATTCCCTAACCAACAAGGCAGCATTACTAGGCAATATAAGTAAAACACAGAGATGCTCGTGTATATATAAATACAAAAAAAAGAAAGCCACAAAGAAGGTACTCAATGACTCGAAAGAAGCCAGAGCAACAAGAGAATAAACCTTAGGGCACGTCAAGACAATAATGCAGACAAACATCAAACGTCACTGTCCTTTTGGGATTAAGGTAGACGTCGTCATAGGGTCCACAGCCACAATCAGAGAGGAAAGCATAGTGACGAAGTGTAAATGGGTCCACCATCAAGCATGCAGTGCGTTGCAAAATGATAGGGGCATAACCTCTTTTGATAAACATTGTAACAAGTTTAACAAATATAGTATAAACGTGATCATGACCAAGCGTTCCTACTTGATATCAAGAATAATGGTATAGTTCAGCTAATACAGTATAACACATTATTAAACAATTAGTCCATAATACTCTACATAAAAGCCATTCACTAGCATTTTGTTACATTTCTCATCCAATTTTCGGTCTAGAAAAGTCTTTCTCAAGAAACGCTCCCATAATGTTGCGACAACATTGGTTCATCGTTGATTGAAATGTTATATTTGTTTTATGACATTTCTTAAAATAGTAAAATAACAAACGGAACACAGTTTCCAAGGAATTGCATTCTGTCGTTGCTTATGTGATGGAATTTAGCCAATCGGAGAAAAGGGATTGTGTCAATTCTATAGTATTGTGGAGTATTAACTTACAGGCATTTACTTAAATGGTTGCATTCAAACGTGTCATTCCCAAAGTGTGGAGAGTTTGGGTTATTGAACTTCCTATAACCCAATCCCTAACACAAACCTTAACCTTAGTGGGCTCGAGAGGTGTCGTAAATATATTACCTCTTATGAACATACTCAATAAAACGGAGTCTGCTACAATCCCCTTAAGTTTGTGATTGTTGCTCCTTTCCAGTATTGATTATATGATTTATATTGAGAGTTTAGACTAGTTCTCATATTCACAGTTATATGTTTATCTTCGTTATATATATCTGTATATATATCAATATCCGAGGCGCTTCTGATTTATCGCTAGTATTACCGTTCTGAAATTGACATATATGACTGTAGCAACGCTACCTTAATGAACAAAATGGCAAAATGAACATGATGTTTTAAATAACTTATTCCTCTGTTTTCTGCTATGTATTTGTTTGTGTAACATTAAGTGGCCGTATGCATGGCATAATGACATTTATCATGGTTTAGAGAGGAATACTCTTCCAAAAGTTTGCCCCTCTAGGGCCCTCGGTCATAAAACAGCTTTTAATTTTATTGGCATTGAAATTGGTTTTGACCTTTTATTTTATATAACATTATATGTTCATGTCTATCTTTGTTTCAAGTTCTTCGGTTTGATATCTTAATTTGTCGATGTAACATAACTGATAACTTTATCTCAATTGTTTGTTGGTAAGCAGAATGGTTGTCTATTTGGGTAGATGGTTGGTTGGTTAGTTAAGCAGTTCGATATTTTTCGTGAGTAATTTGTGAGTGAGTGAGTGAGTTTGTGGGTGAGGAGTGAGTGAGTAAGTGAGTGATCGAGTGAGTTAGTAAGTGAGTGAGTGAGTGAGTGAGTGAGTGAGTGAGTGGGTGAGTGAGTGAGTGAGTGAGTGAGTGAGTGAGTGAGTGAGTGAGTGAGTGAGTGAGTGAGTGAGTGAGTGAATGAGTGTGAGTGAGTGAGTGAGTGAGTGAGTGAGTGAGTGAGTGAGTGAGTGAGTGAGTGAGTGAGTGAGTGGGTGGGTGAGTGAGTGATTGAGTGAGTGAGTGAGTGAGTGAGTGAGTGAGTGAGTGAGTCAGTCAGTCAGTCAGTCAGTCAGTCAGTCAGTCAGTCAGTCAGTCAGTCAGTCAGTCAGTCAGATTATTAAGTTTCAGAGAATAGACAATGAAACAGCTGATAGGTAAGAAACCATGTATGCAAGGCAGTAATAAGGCATACACGTATGTTCAATTCAAATCGGGTCGTTAGGTAGGAGCTTAAATAGAATAAAAGCTAGATGCCAACGTAGCAGACGAAGCACAGTATTTACAGTACCCTTCCATGCAATCATAGGCAGCTTCATATGCAAGTTAAATACTTGTTGACGCAATCAAGAAAACGTGCATTTTATCTTTTAATCCCACTGGGATTATATGATATTCATAAACATCTCCTGTTCGACTTTTATATCTATTTTTATTTGGTCAACGCTCAATTACATAGACAATAATTCACGTTAGATTAACGTATATACTTCAGTGTTTAACACTTAGGGCTACCCAGTATACGTATGCTTATTACGACATGTATCAACATATACCAACATTTATCAACATATACCAACATGTATCGATATCTACCAACAAGTATCAGTATAAATCAACATATTGTTTCATAACATATTAATGATCAAACTGAGGTGTAGGTTTAATTAAAAATGATGTGTAACCATATAATGATATTTTTATTGAAAGGCAACCTCGGATTGAAATTGCGACAACACAACGGCCCCTGTCAGAGTTAAGTACGGACAACACGCGCTAAATGACGTGATGTCGCCATGCCATGATAAATCGTGAAGAAGGAAAAACGATATGGCGTCTTTTATGTGATAAACAAATGTATAAAACAGCAGCTAGAAAATATGTCAATAGGACTCGAATGCCTATAGGCTATCGTTTGCTTAGAAAATATAGTTACCTTTTTTTTCTCAAAAATGTAAGACATTGGCGACTTAAAGTAGAAATTCAACAAATATTACGTTCTTCGCGTTGTATACATCAATGATTTACACACGTTTAATATTCGGGAATGTGGGTTGATATATTCACATTAACATGTTACCTGATTTCAAAGATCGCTGCATGATATATGTACGAATATACTCATCGCGTAGGGGTGTAAGTAAAGTATGCCTCGCATGCAATTGAGACTTACTTCTGTGTTTATTGATTGGGGTATTTTAAATACAAAAACATTTAAAACACTATATTTTAAAGTCATTAATGTTGCATAGGAGTTTCCTATCAAACCACATTGAAGTCAATAACGCACGATTACTGGCAAGATTTCAGATTTATTTATCCGTTACCAAAAGTAATCTGAGCCCGATAGTTATATACATATATCGGTGGTACATTCTCAGAGACTTTTGTTTTCTTACTTTGATTTCGAATATGTGGTTCCTCTACTCCAGCCTTTAAAGGTTAAGAGTGTTGATTATTCACACATAGGATATGTTGTCTGCTTTTTAATTTAGTCTTTTGACTGTTACGTGTGATACGCATGCTTCATAACCTCTGTTCCAAACTAAATTCCATTTGTTTATTTCGCCCATTGTTTTCCCGTTTAGAGCAAAGTATTTTGGTAGAAACTGGGAATATATGCCGCTGAAAATACCACATTGAAGGCTACATGTTGCCTACTGACCGTTCCAAGTCGGTAACCCTGTCTCACTATTCTTTCTGTTGTGTATTGTCTTTTTCATTGCATAGTTAATTTAGCTCTTTGTTTGTGGTACAATGAGGATTTACGATGCCATTGTGGGTGGGTGCTGTGATGTCTATAGGATCATTTTCCTCATTTTTGGTCTATTTAAGGAGAAGATCTAGCACAAGTAGATATAAACGTCAAACAGGAAATGTATCATGCAAGGACCACAGTCAACCAGAAACACGCACAGAAACAAACAACAACTACAAAAATGAATCAACGGCGACATGACATCTCACACATGAAAAGGTTGACAATATGGCTACCGCCGTGGAACGGTCAGTTGCAAAAAGGAATGCCGGAAGTTTAGGTTCTAGGGTGCACCTAACCAAACTCTTACCCTATTGTCAATCCAATAAAACGGGACAATGTAAATATAGATATCTTCGCCATGTTATATTCTATAACAAACAATGCGGCATTAATAGGCAATATAAGTATAACACATACAAGATCACGTATATATTAAACTAAAAAAAACAGAGAGCCACAAAGCAATGATTCAAGGACTTGGCAGAGCAAAGGTTGTTTGTATAGATTAAAAAGTTTGTCTTTGATCCGATTGGATAGTTATGTTGTATACAGTGTGGAAAAGATATACATCTTTATAGATGAAACTTGGAAAATGTTTCCTAAACTTTTAACTGATTCAACGCGGTAGAACAGGAAGCAGTGGTTCAGGTTCTAGTAGGACAGGAAGAAGTGGTTCAGGTTCTAGTAAGACAAGAAGCAGTGGTGCAGGTTCTAGTAGAGCAGGACGCAGTGGGGCCGGTTCTAGTATGACAGGAAGCAGTGGTGCAGGTTCTAGTAGAGAAGGAAGCTGGGTGCAGGTTCTAGTAGGACAGGAAGCAGTGGTGCAGCAGCGGTGCAGGTTCTAGTAGAGCAGGAAGCAGTGGTGCAGGTTCTAGTAGAGCAGGAAGCTGGGTGCAGGTTCTAGTAGGACAGGAAGCAGTGGTGCAGCAGCGGTGCAGGTTCTAGTAGGACAGGAAGCAGTGGTCAGGTTCTAGTAGAACAGGAAGAAGATGTGCAGGTTCTAAAAGAACAGGAAGCAGTGGTGCAGGTGTTAGTAGGACATGAAGCAGTGGTACAGGTTATAGTAGAACAGGAAGCAATGGTGCATGTTATAATAGGACAGGAAGCAGTGGTTCAGGTTCTAGTAAGACAGGAAGCAGTGGTGCAGGTTCTAGTAGAGCAGGAAGCTGTGGGGCCGGTTCTAGTATGACAGGAAGCAGTGGTGCAGGTTCTAGTAGAGCAGGAAGCTGGGTGCAGGTTCTAGTAGGACAGGAAGCAGTGGTGCAGCAGCGGTGCAGGTTCTAGTAATACAGGAAGCAGTGGTCAGGTTCTAGTAGAGCAGGAAGCAGTGGTGCAGGTTCTATTAGAACAGGAAGTTGTGGTGCAGGTTCTAGTAGAGCAGGAAGTAGAAAAGGAAGCTGTGGTGCAGGATCTAGTAGAGCAGGAAGCAGTGGTTCAGGTTTTAGTAGAGCAGGAAGCAGTGCTCAGGTTCTAGTAGGACAGGAAGCAGTGGTGCAGGTTCTAGTAGGACAGGAAGCAGTGGTTCAGGTTCTAGTAGAGCAGGAAGCAGTGGTCAGGTTCTAGTAGAACAGGAAGCTGTGGTGCATGTTCTAGTAGAGCGGGAAGCAGTGGTGCAGGTTCTAGTAGAACAGGAAGCAGTGGTGCAGGTTCTAGTAGGACAGAAAGCAGTGGTGCAGGTTCTAGTAGGACAGGGAGCAGTGGTTCAGGTTCTAGTAGAGCAGAAAGCAGTCGTGCAGGTTCTAGTAGAGCAGGAAGCAGTGGTGCAGGTTCTAGTAGGACAGGAAGCAGTGGTTCTGTTCAGGTTCTAATAGGACAGGAAACAGTGGTGCAGGTTCTAGTAGGACAGGAAGCAGTGGTGCAGGTTCTAGTAGGACAGGAAGCAGTGGTTCAGGTTCTAGTAGAGCAGGAATCAGTCGTGCAGGTTCTAGTAGAGCAGGAAGCAGTGGTGCAGGTTCTAGTAGGACAGGAAGCAGTGGTAGAGCAGGAAGCTGTGGTGCAGGTTCTAGTAGGACAGGAAGCAGTGGTTCAGGTTCTAATAGGACAGGAAGCAGTAGTAGAGCAGGAAGCAGTGGTGCAGGTTCTAGTAGGACAGGAAGCAGTGGTTCAGGTTCTAATAGGACAGGAAGCAATGGTGCAGGTTCTAGTAGGACAGGAATCAGTGGTGCAGGTTCTTGTAGGACAGGGAGCAGTGGTTCAGGTTCTAGAAGGACAGGAAGCAGTGGTGCAGGTTCTAGTATGACAGGAAGCAGTGGTTCAGGTTCTAGTAGGACTGGAAGCAGTGGTTCAGGTTCTAGTAGATCAGGAAGCAGTGGTGCAGGTTCTAGTAGAGCAGGAAGCAGTCGTGCAGGTTCTAATAGGACAGGAAGCAGTTGTGCAGGTTCTAGTAGGACAGGAAGCAGTGGTGCAGGTTCTAGTAGAGCAGGAAGCAATGGTTCATGTTCTAGTATGACAGGAAGCAGTATTGCAGGTTCTAGTAGGACAGGAAGCAGTGGTTCAGGTTCTAGTAGAACAGGAAGCAATTGTGCAGGTTCTCGTAGAACAGGAAGCAGTGGTGCAGTTTCTAGTAGAGCAGGAAGCAATGGTGCAGGTTCTAGTATGACAAGAAGCAGTGGTGCAGGTTCTAGTATTGCAGGAAGCAGTGGCTCAGGTTCTACTAGAACAGAAAGCAGTGATGCAAGTTCTAGTAGGACAGGAAGCAGTGGTGCAGGTTCTAGTAGGACAGGAAGCAGTGGTTCAGGTTCTAGTAGAGCAGGAATCAGTCGTGCAGGTTCTAGTAGAGCAGGAAGCAGTGGTGCAGGTTCTAGTAGGACAGGAAGCAGTGGTTCAGGTTCTAATAGGACAGGAAGCTATGGTGCAGGTTCTAGTAGGACAGGAAGCAGTGGTGCAGGTTCTAGTAGGACAGGGAGCAGTGGTTCAGGTTCTAGTAGGACAGGAAGCAGTGGTGCAGGTTCTAGTAGGACAGGAAGCAGTGGTTCAGGTTCTAGTAGGACTGGAAGCAGTGGTTCAGGTTCTAGTAGAGCAGGAAGCAGTGGTGCAGGTTCTAGTAGAGCAGGAAGCAGTCGTGCAGGTTCTAATAGGACAGGAAGCAGTTGTGCAGGTTCTAGTAGGACAGGAAGCAGTGGTGCAGGTTCTAGTAGAGCAGGAAGCAATGGTTCATGTTCTCGTATGACAGGAAGCAGTATTGCAGGTTCTAGTAGGACAGGAAGCAGTGGTCAGGTTCTAGTAGAACAGGAAGCAGTTGTGCAGTTTCTAGTAGAGCAGGAAGCAATGGTGCAGGTTCTAGTATGACAGGAAGCAGTGGTGCAGGTTCTAGTATTGCAGGAAGCAGTGGCTCAGGTTCTAGTAGAGCAGGAAGCAGTGGTGCAGGTTCTAGTAGGACAGGAAGCAGTGGTTCAGGTTCTAATAGGACAGGAAGCTATGGTGCAGGTTCTAGTAGGACAGGAAGCAGTGGTGCAGGTTCTAGTAGGACAGGGAGCAGTGGTTCAGGTTCTAGTAGGACAGGAAGCAGTGGTGCAGGTTCTAGTAGGACAGGAAGCAGTGGTTCAGGTTCTAGTAGGACTGGAAGCAGTGGTTCAGGTTCTAGTAGAGCAGGAAGCAGTGGTGCAGGTTCTAGTAGAGCAGGAAGCAGTCGTGCAGGTTCTAATAGGACAGGAAGCAGTTGTGCAGGTTCTAGTAGGACAGGAAGCAGTGGTGCAGGTTCTAGTAGAGCAGGAAGCAATGGTTCATGTTCTCGTATGACAGGAAGCAGTATTGCAGGTTCTAGTAGGACAGGAAGCAGTGGTCAGGTTCTAGTAGAACAGGAAGCAGTTGTGCAGTTTCTAGTAGAGCAGGAAGCAATGGTGCAGGTTCTAGTATGACAGGAAGCAGTGGTGCAGGTTCTAGTATTGCAGGAAGCAGTGGCTCAGGTTCTAGTAGAACAGAAAGCAGTGATGCAAGTTCTAGTAGGACAGGAAGCAGTGGTGCAGGTTCTAGCATTAGAAATAAAACAGGCTTAATAACGTTGTTTGCATAATTTAGAAATCCATATACCTGGAGACTTGTTTTGCTTTTTTAGATCCCCGCTTGTTAGTATGTATTAATTATAGATATGATAGAAATGAGTCGTGAATGCATCAAGTAGTTCTTACACTGTTTAAAAACACTGTATAAACATTAGTGGTATTCGACTGGTACTTTTCCGTTGAGCATTGTTAGGTTCCGCCCACTTGCGCAATGACGAACATGTACTTAACGGAATGAGGCTTGTCGAATGGGAATAAGTGGAATAAATGAACTTCACACCGTTTGATTACTTCCGGTAAGACTGGCTACCGGCGATATTGTCAGGCGATAGTAAATCAAAATATGATAGGTAAAGTTGGTCATACTTTTCAATTATATTCCTTGCGAGTTATAAACATTGTGAATATATGCCCTTTTTAAACTCCGAACATAAAATGATCATATGATCATGTCAAAAATCGCAATGAAATATTGTATAATTTATAGCAAGAAGGAATTTGAGTGTTTACGTGTTTACTGATGTTCTTTAGATAGAACGGTTGTCTTTTGTGCGAATGTTAGTATCTCGGTAACATAATTAATTTTGAAAAAAAGCAAGATCATTTTTACTATTATGTGAAATTTATTGTAAAATATTTGTTTTGTTTGTGTGGTGTTTTACGTCATTTTCAGTACATTTGAGGCTAGATATGACGGTCGTTTTTTCGTGGTCTAGGCAGACCACCCACTTATTCCTGGATAGAACCTGTACTACACACCTGCCGCAAACCCTAAGAATCGACGTTTTAAAAGGTCAACGTTACATTTTTTTTCCAGTGGAGTTTGATCATTGAAAACATTGAGAAAAAAAAAAAAAAAAATGTAAACCAAGATCAAAAAGTGTTTCGCACTCAGTATAATCACATTTTTTGTTTCTGTTGCAGGTTTTAGTCGTAAGATTGGTAAGTGACCGGGATAAAAAAGACGCTGCCTTTAGAAACTTTTTCGCCTTGCTGCTGGGAGCTCAGCTTGAGAAAGTGTTGATTCTAACGAATGTCAGGATGTATACAGTACTAATTCTACCTCGATCCCGGGAAAAGTAGGTAGTCTGTCTCCACCTCGATTAAAATCATTGCCAGTTTGGAAGGATCTTGAAATGATGGAATGAAACAACGCTTGGAAAGATTGTGAACCATCCCATGAATGACACATTCTATTTATTTAGAACGAGTATTAATGACTGTTTTGTTGATATAAACACAATCGGCATTAATACACAGCATGGGAGAATTCCTATAACTTCAAATAGCCTGACAAGTTCATGTCTACACTATAATTGGATGTTGCGGAATATTACCTTCAGTATAATATACTGAGTGCGACACATTCAAATGAAGGACGCGCTAATTTTGGGAAGCAATTGTTGCTGAATATTGGCTGCTAGGGCAACAAAGGATAATATTGCGCTGCGTGTTGTAGAATGAGCTGGACTTTCTAAACGAACTACAGCAATCATTTGAAAGCCCCTTTAAGGCATTGCTTGGTTACACGTACTTGAATCTGGTCAGAACTGAAAGTACGGGTAAGGCGTGGCAATGAGAAACTTCATACACAAATGTATGGTAACTGATCTACATTGAAGTTTTCCCATGATAAATTCTATTAATTTAGATTATTTATTTATGAATGATTTGTCATTACATTTGTAATCAGCACGTGGGAAATCACACAGCTTCAGTAAACTAATAACATGAAATTATATGAAAAACAATAGCCAAGAACGCCAAAAAGAAGATACTCAATGACAGAAGCCAGAACAACAAGTGAACAAACCACTGAGGGCACGACAAGACAAGATTGCAATCATCAAACGTCACTGTCCTTTGGGCTTTAGGTAGACGTCATCATAGGCTGCAAATGGTATTAAAGGGGACTTATAGTGGCGAACTGTAAATGGGTCCGCCACCAAGCATGCAGTGCGTTGCAAAATGATAGGGTCATAACCTCCCCTGATAAACCTTTTAACATGTTTAACAAAGATAGTATGAAATTTATCATGACCAAGGAGCTTACGAAGTTTGTAAATCACGTAACTATAAAAGTCAGGTTGTGAGAGTCCTTGTCGCAGAAGAGTTCTTAAATTATTTTTATATTTGGAAAGAAGATCAGGCTGACGATAATCAAATTTTGCAAAGGTTTTACGAAGTTTATGGTAACGGTAGCCCTGATGGAGTAGACTTTTAGTTATACAAAGATTACGAATTTTAAAGTCCTCAACTCCAGTACAAGCTCTAGAAAATAAGTTGAGACACATAGACCACATAAAAAGTTGTTTGAAGAAAATCCCCATCTAAATGGGGGACAATTACCAATATCAAAATTAAAATCATCTCTTGTGTCATATATTTTGCAAATTATTTCACCATTTTCAATGGAGAGATGTAAATCGAAAAAAGAAGAGTTAGTATCCGAAGTATTGGCTTTGTTAAGCTGAAGTTATTTAGGGTATATATTATTAACCATGGTAGAAAAGAAAAGGTTGTTAATGTTCAATATGTCATCCAGTTATCCAAGGTTTAATTTCGGTAATATATGCCTGAGTATCTGGTGAAAAACTCAACATGAAATGTCTTTAATAGCAATATAAATCTCCGACAAGGGATACCAACAATTTGTCTATAAACGGTCGTTCCATGCCTGACGGAAATATTATCTAATAGGAAGATGAGTGCTTCACAAACCTCTTGCAAGTCCACATAGTGTAATTGTCTAAACTGCCGTTAGTAAAAAACGCTTTAATATTGTTACAGGCCAAAAAAGTAGTATTTTCCCTAGCGAATGTTTTTTAATAAGAGTAATAAGTTTGTCTTTGACAAGATGATGTGGTAAGGTTGTATATAGTGTAGAGAATTCATAGTTCCATAGATGAAACTTGGCGTTTATTACAAATTTGATCAAGACCGTCTCCTGAATTTTTAATAGAACAAAACAAATTAATTCCAGAATTTTCATGAATTGTAGCACAATATTGTGGAACGTGATCTTTAACGGCAGTAAGACAAGAAGTTAAAAGTTACAAGAAAAAACTTTGACGTAAACAATAATTATATTATTAGCTGTTTTATCAGCAGGAACTAAAACAAATTTATTATGAAACTCTTGAATTCCCGATTTTAAATTGCGAAAGGAAAACCTAGACTCGGAGAAAGCAGATTTTCGCTTTCTATTGTGTTTGGTTCTGAAATAAAATGAATAGAAGAACTTGAAATAATATATTATTTTGTAACGTATATAGTTTGGTGAGATATGCTCGCTTACATTTTATAAATATAAATCTCTCTCTCTGTCTCACTTATATTTTACTTAATATATGAAGGATGCGCTCCCTTCTTACCTCAGTATACGGTGCCGGTCTTATAACGCAGTTGTGAAAATTAATACGGGATGCGTTGCCGTACACGATTGACCTTTTCATTTGTTTCCATTAACATACAGATTAAAAGCATACTGTGTGTCATTCAAGGCATGTATAATGTAGCTAGGGAATGACAAACTCAAAATTCGATGCACATCAAAAATGTTATTGACATTTGATTTTCAGCTCATTGAAAGAAAACTTTTTGTTTTATCTATTTCTAAAAGTATTTTCAAAATTGTCGAATAGTTATGCCATATATAATTAATTAAGATGTATAGGTGTTCCGTGAACGGTATCGTGTTTTTACTTGCGCCTGTAATTTTTCATTTTTGTCATTTTTATCGGGTGAATCCATGGGTATGATCCGATTAGGATGCAATGTTTATTCGGCCAGGATAAAATCAACGCAGCAAGGATACGGTCACCCTTGTCACCGTGATAATATCTATACATATCATGACTTACGCCCTCTAACCCGGGGCTAGAGAGCGTGAGCGGTAGCTAGCATATTTCACTACCGCTCATGAACAGTCTAAATCAAACCGAGACTGCAATATTTCGTATGTGTCGTGCTCGGTCGTTTCCAAAGGTCCATTATCATACTCGTTTATTTATTCTGATACTATAATCTTATGTAATACATATTCTTGAATCAAAGATACTCATAGCTAATGGTATATGTATATGGGTTCGCACGCTGTATATGCAATTAACATACATCTATGTTAAACGACCTTTTAAAGATCTTCTCGGCTATCGAATCGATGGAACCCCTTAAAACTGTGACAGACTATAATTATTATGAGACCAAATTTCTGATATTTCAGGAATGTATTGCGTCTTAATGGTATAGACTACACCTTAAATGGCACTCTTGGTATTTTATTGAGATAAGATAACTATGTGTTCATGTCTGGTGGCCGCTGGTGTATTTAGATACTAGTACATTTGTTCGTAACGATTGAAAAGTACTCTTGATGCCGGTGACGATGACGGTGGCGATATTAATTGTACAATCCTGTCTTGTCGTGCCCTCAATGATTTATTCTCTTGGTGCTCTGGCTACTGAGTACCTTCTTTGTGGCTTTCTAGGCTACTGTTTTTTGTATTTATATATACACGATATATTGTCTATTAATGCTGTATTGTTGGTTAGAGAAAAGTTATGGCGAGGATTTCTTTATTTACACCGTGCCGTTTTATTGGGCTGACAGTAGGGTAAGAGTGAGGTTTGGTGCACGCTACAACCTGGTTTAAACCCCCAGCGGCCTTTTTTACCACTGACCGTTCCAAGGTGGTAGCCCTATTGTCAACTTTTTTTGTGTTTTTGACGTCATATGCCTTTCACCGCCATATGAATGCCATCTTCGGGATGGTTAAAAGTATGTACTATTGATTTTATGAATATTGAGTTCTGCTCGACCCGGGGCTGGGGGACGTGAACGTTAGCCAGCATATTTGACTACCGTTCATGAACAACTTCATTCAAACCGAAACTGCAATATTTCGTATTTATCGTGTTCGGCCATTTCCAAAGGTCCACTTTCATACTCTTTTATATAGCACAATAACGTTGCTTGTGTAGCTTACAATCCCCGCGCTTACAATCGGGACTGTCATTCATTCGATCTTTGGAGATCGCTGAGCCCGATACGTATATTTTGATATCGGAGGTACATTTTCAAATGTTTTCTAACTTAAATTCCGATTCAGTGGTTTCACTACTCCGGCCGATAAAGGCTCTGCGTATTGTTTAACCACCCGTAGGATATGTTGTCTGCTTTTTCATTTAGTCTTTTGACTTTTACTTGTGATGCGCAGGCTTCATAACTGCTTCTCCCAACTAAATTCGATCTTTGGAGATCGCTGAGCCCGATACGTATATTTTGATATCGGTGGTACATTATCAAATGTTTATATGTTTTCTTACTTAAATTCCGATTCGGTGGTTCCACTATCCCGGCCGATAAAGGCTCTGAGTATTGTTTAACCACCCGTAGGATATGTTGTCTGCTTTTTCATTTAGTCTTTTGACTGTTACTTGTGATGCGCAGGCTTTATAACTGCTGCTCCCGACTAAATTACGTTTTGTTTATTTCGCTCTTCGGGGCATATAATTTTGTTAGATACTGGCATACGCAAATGGACATGGAATAATGACAGTTAAATAGCATGTCCACCGCCGTATGCATGCCATCTTAGGGATGGTTAACATTCTGTTATATTGATTTTATGAATATTGAATATTGAACTTTATGAATTTTGAGTTCTACTCAACCCGGAGCTAGGGGTCGTGAACGGCAGCAAGCATATTTCACTACCGTCCATGAACAGTTTCAATCAAACGGAGACTGCAATATTTCGTATACATCGTCTTCGGCCGTTTCCAAAGGTCAACTCTATTGTTTATTCTTTATTGACATTGCCTTTCATGTTTGTCCTTTTGCGGGTTTTTTGGGGTTTGCTGTGTTCTGTGAAAGCTGCGTTTCCTGCTCAGCTATTATACTTATTTTAATAGCCATTCAAACACTTAGGTGTCATCACTAAGACACGTTATAATATAATAATTCACATGAAACACTATTGATGTAAATTCGCAATCAGTTTTAATACAACCAAGCCAATTACATTCACAACAATAATTCTTATTCCACTATATAGTTTAGTAACATTATCGATATGTTAACATAAACCAAACGTTTCAGGTATTAAAATTCCAATAGTACAGAAACACGTATTTTAAACAAACAGCAATATCATTGATATATAAGCATTTAGAAGTAAGGTATAAGAAGAACAGTTTGATTCCTCCTTTCAAGTAGATATAAAAATCTCTTGAATAGACAGAAAATACTGAAAAGGGGATCCCTTGCAAGCAAAAAACACAAACAAGGAGAAAAGTAGCATACTCGGTTTTACTGAGTGGCAATGTAGTGCAGCACCTCTCACGCCTCCTAGCACCGGCTTAAGCGATAATCATTTTGCAACGTACTGCATGCTTGGTGGTGGACCCTTTTACAGTTCGCCACTATGTTTTCCTCTTTAATTGTACGATGACCGAACAGGCTGTGGACCCTATGATGACGCCTACCTAAAGCCCATTGGGACGGTGGCGTTTGATGTTTGTCTATAATCTTTCCTGTCGTGCCCTTAATGGTTTATTCTCTTGTTGCTCTGGCTTCTGCCAAGTCATTGAGTACCTTCATTGTGGCTTTCTAGGCTATTGTTTTTATGTATTATATTTACACGGGCATATTTGTGTTTTACTTATATTGCCTATTGAAGCTGCCTTGTTGGTTAGAGATTTAATCATGGCGGGGATTTCTTTATTTACACTGTCCTGTTTTAATGGGTTGACAGTAGGGTAAGTGTGAGGTTTGGTGTACCCTAGAACCGGTTTAAACCCCCAGTGGCCTACTTTGCCACTGACCGTTCCAAGGCGGTAGCCCTATTGTCAACCCTTTTGTGTTTGTGATGTCGTTTGCATATTTTATTACTTTTGCCTTTTCGTTTGTCCGTTTGCGTGTTTGATTTTATGTTTTGTGGTTAACTGTCGTCCTTGAATGCTGCTTTCCCTGTCCGATATTTTTATCCTTCTTTAAAGCCACAACGATTGGGTTTGATGATCCCAAAGGAACAGTAAGAATTAACACTACTGATTTGTAGTCGAGGCGACTTTTTACGGCCGCCACACAGCACTAAACAAACGCTAGTATAAGGTTCTCGTGTTGGTGGTTATCGGGTTACTTCATTTTCATTAGAATCGTCAGCACTCTATGGTGTCTTTTATCAATTAAAAATCTTAAAGAATGCGACTTCGCACCGTAGGATTAAGACTTTATTGTTAAAAAATTATTTGTGATGGGATATACATTTATTTACACTGTCTTGTCAACTTGAGCAATGAAGATAGGATAATAGTGAGGTTATATACACCTTAAATCGATTTAAGCTAACCAGTGGGACATATTGCGTATTAACAGTTCTCAGTCGGTGACTTTGTCTTCACCACTGCATTCTTTGTGTTGGGTATTGTCCTTTTCACTGTATAATTAATTTGCTGATATTTTGTGGAACAGTGCGGATCTACGTTGTCATTGCGTTTGAGTGCTGTAAATTCTATAGGACCATTTTTCTCATTTCTTTAATCGTAACATATGGCGAATCCCGTTCGAGTCCAATTAAACACTATGTCTAACTTGAATAATAACATTTCTGGACACCATTAGGAAAAAACAGCTGACACTTATGAGCTTCTCTATTACTAATTTACAGGTCCACCACAAAAATCACACGTTTTATGTCATCAAATGTAATACATTAGTAAACGTTTGGTTTTGATTTGGCATTTAACATGTTGATAATGTGATCAATATCATATTTGTTACGTTCAAAACAAAACGGAAGCTTTCAATACAAATACATTATATCCCAGTAACAAATGAGAGTTTGAAGGAGTTGTTATGTTTGTTCGCTTTCTCATAGCACGTATAGGCTATATATGAATGTAATGTAATGTACATCATTGACGCCGCGTATACAAGTAAGTCAAGTTAATTAGGGATCTTTTCGCCATATGCTCACTCTGTCAGATGTGATATCCACGTTTTGATTGCGATGTTTTGCCCCGACTACAAATCAGTAGTGTTATTACTTACTGGTCCTTTAGGATCTTCAAGCCCAGTCTTTGTGGCTTGATGACAGTAGTGTAAGTGTGAGGTTTGATGCACCCTAGAGCCTCGTTTTAACCCCTTCCCCACAACGGCCTTTTTTGCCACTGATCGTTCCAAGGCGGAAGCCATATCGTCAACCCTGTTGTGTTTGTGACGTCATATGCATTGATTCTTCATTAACATCGCCATTTATGTTTGTCGTTTTGCGTGTTTTGGGGTTTACTGTGTTATGTGAAAGCTGCATTTCTGTTCGACTTTTGTACTTATTTTGAAATTAGAATATAGCTTAAGATGGTGCTAGGACGCGTGTGAGGTGTTGCACTTTACATTACCTCTCATGAACAATTTCATGGAAGTTGAGTGCTTGAACCTTTGTCCCGCGGGTTTTTCAGTCGTACCCCAGATTGTTTTTTTCATGGGCTGCAACTGCTTTGGTTGTTCAGTACAATTCTGGATACTCCCTGAGGTATTGCTTAGTAAGTTGAGAGAGAGAGAGAGAGAGAGAGAGAGAGAGAGAGAGAGAGAGAGAGAGAGAGATGGGGGAAACATTTATACAGTGCTACAGTTTATAAAAACCCAAGCGCTTTCGGCTTACGTCTTCATCAGGGGTACACAAACACGAAAAGAACAAATACGAAACAAAAAAACAGTAAAATACACGGCAGTTTAAATAAAACTCTTTAAAAAACAAATGTATCGTTTGGCAGTGTTGCATGGACTGGTTACTTTGAATAGACACTCTGGAGCCAAATGGCAGAGTGTCTATTTAAAGTAACCAGTCCCTTCAACACTATAAGTAACCAGTCCCTTCAACACTATATATATATAGTTACAATCAGATATACGTGTATCGTTTCCTAATTCAGGCTATGGGACGGTGGAAACCGATAATTTGAGCAAACATGGCGGCGAAATTAAATTTGTTTTCATTTGTAGATGTGCATATGTTTTATCAGAACGGGATATTTAATGCAACATTGCAAAGCTGCAAACAGCTAAAGTAAAATAGGAACATGTTATAACTTAACAATGTGCAGATCATATCCTGAAAACATTAAACAAACTTACAAGCATTCGTGTACTTGATCAATATGCGATTGCTCACTAGGAAGTAACATTTTAAACAGTTCGGTCTTCACAATTCAATTAGAAAAGTTCAGCAATTCATTTTCTGTTAGGAATATATTCAGTTTATCGCTTTAACACTTTCCTACTCTGCTAGGTGAGATATAATTGAATTAGTAAGCCTCAAAATAGCACACGAAACCGGTGCTTCACATTTTTTTGCAAAGCGGGTAGCAAGCGTCAGCGTTATTTGACTGTACTGGTTGTAAGCGTTTTTCATTACGCTTAAAATGAGTTAAATTGCGAGCATCTGTACGGGTATATTGATCAAATTTATGCATGGGTGTGTTTAAATATAACAGAGATAATACACGCACGGTCCAAACTGTCTTTAAAGCTGTACAGTCCCTATTTTAACTGGTAATAACTCATGAATATGAATGATCCACGTGTGAAGTAGTTTCAAATCGACGAACACCCCAAAAGTCGGTATATAGGGAGAAATCGATACGTTAAATTTCACATTTGTATTTAGCCTCCGTACAGGTAACATCAATAAATATACGGCTCCAGAATATATGTGATAAAAAAAATAGTTGCCCGGAACGGGATTTGAACCACAGCCTTACACTTGTAAGATTTGAAAGATGTACGCTGAACCGCTAGACCACTGCTATTTATTGGTATTTTGTAGCATTTTTAACACTAAATAGGCATTACGTAATAAGAAGAGCGCGCACACAAACTCATCAAGCGCTAAATAACAAGTCGAGATATGGTTGATTTGAGGCGAAGTATTAGTTTCCTATTGATAAGATACAGTATACTTTTTTCTCAAGTAGCGTTGCAGTTCAGTGGATAGAGCACAGGACTTGAAATCAGAAGGACGTGTGTTTGGGCCCCGAAAGAAGCTAACTTTTTTTTTCTGTAAAAATTACTGTTACCTGTGTATAGGTACGATGTGCACTGGTCGATGTATATACAGTAAATGATTTCCTGCGCTATATTTGCTCGCTTAAATACCCGATTTCGACATGAGCTGGTATACATGAATTTACAAATAAAGAAACGCCTACAAAGAAGAAATCGATTGATATATTGACTCTGTAGTTTTAAGAATGATAACAGCATAGCGTGTTAAAACTGATTGCTCGTGATGTTCCGTTGTCATGGTGGGATTATATAGCTCTCTGGGGCGTAGCGAGGGCGGTTTTAAAAGTGTGTGTGTGCGTGCGTGCGTGCGTGCGTACGTGCGTGCGTGCGTGCGTGCCTGCGTACTTGTGTGGAAGGAGTGGTGTAGGGGGAGGTGGGGTTCTAAATATTTTAGACGTAGATAATCCGTCGTGCATATTTTTAATTCCTGCTTTGATGACTAAGTCTGATTGTTCTTATTTTTGCTGCCGGCAATGTGTACAATGTGTACGCAGCTGCGCACTCTGAGTACAATTAGCTACGCCCCTGGCCCTGTTCGTTCTTATAAAAAGTAACTCTTAATTTACTCTTTAAGTAATATAACCATGTAGACTCGTTACTTTAATATAATGTTATAATGATAATAAATACTGAAAAGGTGATCCCTTGGAAACAACAAATACAGACAAGAGAGAAAAGTAGCAGACTCGGTTTTATTGAGTCGGTTCGTGAGAGGTAATTATAAGATGCAATACCTCTCACGACTCCTAGTACCGGCTTAAGCCATATTCTACTTTAAAGCAACACATAATGGGCTTGATGATCCTAAAGGACCAGTAATTACACTACTGATTTGTTGTTGGGCTACTTTTTACGGCCGCCACACAGCACTAAACAAACACCATTGTAAATGTCAATAAATGCTGAAAAGGTGATTCATTGGAAGCAACAAAAGAGAAAGGTAAAATTATCGGTCTTATTGCGTCTGTTCATGAGAGGCAATTATAAGATTTAACACCTATCTACTTTAAAGCAACACAGAATGGGCTTAATGATCCCAAAGGACCAGTAAATATTAACACTACTGATTTGTAGTCGGGGCGACTTTTTACGGCCGCCACACAGCACTAAACAAACGCTAGTGCGAGTGTCAATAGATACTGAAAAGGTAATCCCTTGGAAGCAAGAAATACAAACAAGAGGGAATAGTAGCAAAGTATGTTTTAATTAGTCTGTTCATGAGAGGTAGTTATAATATGCAACACCTCTCATGCCTCCTAGCACCGGCTTAAGCGATATTCTACTTTAAAGCAACACTGAATGGGCTTTATGATCCCAAAGGACCAGTAAATATTAACACTATTGATTTGTAGTCGGGGCGACTTTTTACGGCCGTCACACAGCACTAAACAAACGCTAGTGTGAATGTCAATAAATACTGAAAAGTTGATCCCTTGAAAGAAACAAACACAAAAAAGAGGGAAAAGTAGCGTACTCAGTTTTATTGAGTATGTTGATGAGAGGTAATAATAAGATGCAACACCTCTCACGGCTCCTAGCACCGGCTTAAGCGATGTTCTACTTTAAAGCAACACAGAATGGGCTTGATGATCCCAAAGGACCAGTAAATAATAACACTACTGATTTGTAGTCGGGGCGACTTTTTACGGCCGCCAGACAGCACTAAACAGACGCTAATGTCAATAAATACTGAAAAGGTGATCCCTTGGTAGCAACAAAAACAAACAAAAGAAAATAGCAGACTCGGTTTTATTAGCTCTACTGGTCAAAGGCCAGCATAGCGTATGCGATGGCGAGTTGTACGTCCTCCGCCCGTCGGCTGTCCGTCGTCTGCCAATCGTCCGTTTACACGATATGGACTGCATTAATAATTTGATCTTTACGAAACTTTGCCAATGTCTTTATATTAATAAAAGCTTGGATGTTTTTGAAAACCAGCCAGATAAGATTAGTAACACTAAAGTTATGGCCCTTGTTTTGCCGAAAAATGCCAAATAAAGCCTTGTTTACACTCTAGCACCTTTATTTGTTTTTGATCTTTACAAAATGTTGTATTCATTATATCAATTTATTTTATAAATGTGTATTATAATCTCACTGGAAGCTCGGATGAGTTCGAAAACTAGCCAGATCGGATCAGTAACACCAGAGTTATGGCCCTTGTTTTGCTGAAAAATGCCATATTAAGCCTTGCTTTAAACTATAGCACCTTCATTTAGTAATTGATCTTTACGAAACATTCCCAGTGTATTTATATCGATAAATGCTCGGATCTTTTTCGAAAACCAGCCAGATCGGACAAGTAACCTTAATTTTCTGAAATATGCTATAATTTGGCCTCGTTATTACGATCTGGCTTTCATTTTTCATCCGATCTTTTTCAGACTTTACCAGATTGTTGATATCAATGAAAGCTCGGACCAGCCAGATTGGATAAGTAACACCAGAGTTACGGCCCTTGATTTAAATATGCAATATGCGAATAAAGTATTGCGATGAAACTTGCATGGTAGGTAGATTATATGGAAAGGAATGTCGGGATTGCATTTGGGGGCCACTGGGATTAAGGTCAAGGTTACTGTTAATAAAAATAGGAAAAAGGTTTCCGCTTAATAACCTTTGTTTGGTTTAAACAGTATTTATTCAAGAAATGTAATGAACAATGTTTCAGGATTTGAAAACAAGCTTTCGATGAAAACTTATGTAAATTCATCTCCTTAACCTTTGTTTGAAGTGAGATATTACGACGAAATTTGCTGGGTAGTGGTCTCTGTGGAAAGTAAGGTTGAGATTGAAATTGGGATCACTGGGTTCAAGGTCATTGTCACTGTTACTAAAAATAGAAAAATGGATTCTGCTCAATAACTTTTGTTATGAATGTTGTATTGCAATGAACCTAGCAGGGTATGAAGAGGGCTGAGATTGCGATTGGGGCTACTTTGGTTAATGGTAAGGTCGCTGTAACTAAAAAAATAGGAAAAAAATGGTTTCCGTTTAATAACTTTTGTTTGGAGTGAGATAATGTGACGAAACATGCTGGGTAGGTAGCCCCAGTGCGGCTTCTGGATTCAAGGTCAAAATCACTGTTACGAAACATAGAAAAATGGTTTCAACTCAATAATTTTATTAGGAGTGAGGTGCCGCGGCGAATGTTGCTGGGTTGGTAGCATATATGAAAAGGAAGGTTGGTATTGTATTTGGGGCCACTGGGTTTAAGGTCAAGGTCACTGATACTAAAAATAGCAAAAATTGGTTCTGCTCAGTAACTTTTGTTATGATTAAGGTATCGCAATTTTTGTTGAACCGTTTACGGATCTCGACATAATGATCAAAATGTCGTCCAGGTGTATGTGTATCAGTTCTTTAGTCCATGCGTCCGATTTCATTTCTTAATAGCACCTTCATTAAATGCAGGATTTTCCCCAAACTCCACCAAAATGTTCATTATATTGGTTCAACATCACATGCACAATTTTGGGTCGTTGTAACCTACTGTCGACGAAATATAGATTATGTCCGTTCTCTGCTACGACATGTGTATCTTGCAATTTTCTTGCAGGATTTTCACCTAACTTCTCCAGAATGTGAATTTCTGGTCGCTGTGACCTACTTTTCACAAAATATAGGTTATGTACGGTCTCCGCTACGACATGCTTATCTTGATTGTTTCTTCCAGGAGTTTCACCAAACTTCACCAGAATGTTCCTTATATGCATCTAACGTCAGTTGCAAAATTCAGATCACTGTGACGTACTTTAACAAATATAGGTAACATCCTGTACAAAATTTCGAGTGGCTGTGACCTACTTTCGACGAAATATAGGTCTCTGCTACAACATGCATAATTTGACCTTGATCCCAGTGACCCCAAATGCAATGTCAAGCTTTCCTTTCATATAAGCTAAGTACCCTGCAAGTTTCATTGCAATGCCTCATTCCTAACAAAAGTTATTGAGCGGAAACCACTTAAATGCATCACTGTTAATGACATTTATTTAACATTGGCATTGACATTGGTGTTGGTCAAATAAAAAATTAAAAGTAGTAATGATAGGAATTTTATGACGACAACCTTAGCTATCAGAGCCATTTTAGCCAGTAAAGCGTCCGAATGCTCTCTTGGGCCTCTTGTTGAGTCTGTTCATGGGAGGTCATTATAAGATGCAACACCTATCACGCCCCTAGCACCGGCTTAAGAGGTACTCTACTTCAAATACACATATATTAGGCTCGTTTGTCCCAAAGGACCAGTAGAAAGTATAGAATAGCATGGCTATTAAATGTCGTCTATAGTGCAATGATCAGAGCATTGTGCTTGAAAGGGAGCAAAAGCTGCTGGTTCATATCCCATATCGGACATATATTTATTTATAACAGATGTACCCGATTTCAAAGAGGATACAGATGCCAGTTTTTGTTTATTGATAATTTGTAAAAATATATTTATTATTCATGAAATAAAATACAAATCAAATACAATTTCTATGAGAAAAATACGTTAAGCGAGCATGTATATTTTCTTCTACAGAATTTATGACACACATAGTGGTATTTCCCTATGACTATAATTTCAAAAAATTATGTTCCGTCATTTTTTAGCATAAACAGTTTCGTTCACATATATGTCTACCAAATAAACATTATTTTCAACCATAAATATCTTCCTGCTTTATAAACATACCAAAAGAAATCGAAAACCCCGATATGGAAATTGTTTGTAAATGTTTTAGGACGTCAAAACACGCCATAACATCAGTTGTTTGTTGTATCATAAAGACCAATGGTCAAACATCGCCAAACATTTAAATATATAAATGCAGAATAAATTGCAAAAATGTCATATATGGAGAAAGTCTTCACGTCTTAAATAAATAATTATAAATCATAATGCCTCCTAGCATCGGCTTTATTCTACCACACTGGAATATCACGCCGCAGACAAATGCCATGGAACATCACATTATACTGACTCCGGTTGACCAGTCCTAGTACTGCCTGTATATGCTGAACGTCAGGCAAGGGAGCTATTAGAAGTATTTTGTAAACCCACAACCTCCCGCATGCGAGGCAGACGTTCAACCAATAAACCACAGCCGTGGTTCATAAGAGAAAGAGATCAAGAAATAAATAATAGGCTTTCCTCACAATAAAGATACAGAGAGAGTAGAAATTAGTAGTATAGATACTGAGGGTACCAGGGCAGTTTCCTCCCTCGCGACAAACAATCAGCAGTTATCAGTTGTCTTCAGTTGCCCTTGACACAAAGATGCAAACGCTAAATGGCGGTGGCATACTTGCTACCAGACGCCTCACAACTATACAAACTGTTTGATTGCCCTCCGTTCAGGAAGAACTTTACCAAAACCTCCAGTATCTATCAATTTAGTATGAATAATATCCCAACGTTTCCTTTTTGCAAATAACTAATAACATTTACAAAACAATAAGCAAAGTCAGACGGAACCGGACAGTAGTGTTCATCATCGCTGTGCATATCATGGAATTTACTTATACGCCAATGTATCTTGCCCATTATCTAGTATGTATCTGTTATCATCATAAGCTGACAAACTCTTTTTATTGATTTCGTAGCTGTTCAGCTTGTGTTTGTTAGATCTGATAACTTTCATCTTTTGATGAGCTTCCATCGCTGTGAATAAAATGTTTTTATAATCATCATGTGCTATTTGTTTTTTAACAACACACTTTTTAACACCCTTACATTTCTTTGTACTAACCTTATTATCTAACATATACGAATATAGTTTACTTCGTAGTCCAACAAATTCAACAATAGGTATGCCACACGTTTCATCTTTCATCTTGCCAATAACCTTTTTATTATCATTAAAATGAAACTTATTTTTGAACCATAATCCCAATTATCAAAAAGTTCTTTATCCTTGAAAAAGTCTGCATACACATCTTTTGTTTTTATTTCATAACACAAGGAATCGGTATCAGTAAATAATAACTTTGCCTTTTCATCATATTTATTTTTGATATAGTTGTAATGGAAATTATACATCAAATATTTTGACGAGTCTAAAATACACATGCCAACATAACAAGGACGACTAATCGTTCTTTTATTCTGTGTATGGCAAATAAAATTTAATTAAACATTTTACAAGAAATGAATGATGGTCTTGCTGCATATTTTAAAAGGACCTCCTAGTCGTGAGTTAATTTAACATTCATTCTTTTTCTCAAATTTTCCATAGTTTTACCAAAACTGAATTGTTCATCAGTTTGAAAAAATCCTTTTCAAAAGCATTTTCACCAGCTGTGCTCTTAGCAGTATTAAAGTCTATGTATATCTTCAACCACTCTCATTCGTCAAACTGTAGTATTCGGTGTTTTTTTGTTACCTTTAATCCAAGCTTTTTATACAATTCTAAATGCACTACATACTTTTCTTTATTTGCAAGTTTATTAACATTGCAAGGTCCCAATTTAAACTTTTGTTTTAATTTTTTACAATAGTCTGACAACCACTCATCTTTTATATTTAAACTTTCTGGGGCAGGAGGATAATCATTATGCGAGTCATGCAGTTTCTTGGGATACTCAATATCGCACTCAACAATGTAACTTGATTTTCCTTTTTCAAACTTATCAACCCACTTGAAGTTACCAGTAGGCAACGGTTGGCACATGGCCCATCCATACAAGTTGTTAGCATCAATATATATTATGTACTTGCTTTCTTTTTTTTTGTCGTAGTTTTTCATATATTTATTGTTAGCCTGTGAATATTTGTTTACGATATAACTTGTGCCACCTCTTAATCCTTTTTCCACAAACAAATATTGATCAATATCAGTTATTAAATTTATTCGGATTCCAGTCATCTTAAGCCATGCATCCCAGGCTAAACCAGGACTACTGAAGTAATGACAAGGATCTTATTTGTAATACTCAATACACATTTTTCTAAAGTTTTCGAAAACGTCTGCAAGGAGCAGCACATCAGTCTTAAAATACAGATCATGATATTCTCCCATATTTTTAATCTTAAATGTTTTCCATATTTTGTTAGCATGATCATAATCTGCATTTGAAATGTATTCATCATTTAATTGTGAATAAAAGCTATCTTTGCCAGGTAATTTAACTTCTTTAAAACGTTCAAAATGTTCATGTAATCAAAAGGATAAACATCTTTCCTTTTTATTAATTCTAGCTTGTCGCCAGAGTATTCCTGAAAGGTATACTGAAACGAGGCGTTGTTTTTTACTAAAGTTTCTTATGATTGAGACATAAACTGAAAACTGTCAATAAACACCAAACTTTGTTCCAACATAAAAGCCATGTACTTTTTCATGTTATTTGGTATAACTTTTTTTTTTTAAACTTTCCGATGTGTTGCATTATGAAGTGAGAATCATATCCTCTCAAGTTATGAAACACAACAGGTATTTTTTTTAGTCAGCCTGAAATTAATATTACATATATCATGAGCGCTTCCCCTATACTTTCCAGTTATATGACAATGATTTTTAACTTTTCTAATGCTACTGTACGACCTGGGTCATCTTTTTTAAAAGTTATTGAAAAAACATTACCACAAATATGATATGATTTAGATTTTTCGAATTCTTTTTCTTCTGATGGTGACATTACCAAATCTTTCTTAAAATGTGCATTCATAGTTATTTTACACCACTTGTCTTGTTGTATCATTTTTTCTAAAAACTTGTAAACAGCGTTTGGTCCTCTGTATGTCACAACTGGTTTTGAATATTGATTATCATAACAACAAACAACCTTATATCTATAGCCACAATCAGTATGTTGCTGATATTCTTCCGTGTATGATTTTTTAGGATTATTTGGTGCTGAAGAAATACTTTCAGTTATCGCCTCAAAATCAGCATATATAACAAACGGAACCATTAGTTGCCTGTCATAGTTTTTAAACTTAACTTTTTCATTCTTATTTGGCATTTCTACTGCTTGCTTACCATTATGCGAAAGACAAATAGGTTTGTGTTTTTCCAGAACTCTTTCTAATGTAAAGCACTGCAGGCATGTTTTACAAAACCATTTTTTATATGAATGTAATGTTTGATTATACAACAAACTGTTAAAGTTTTTTATCCATACATAATAATTTCTTTCTTTTTCGCTAAATAAAAGCATGTCGCAAGAATGTTCTCCTTTATTTTTTGATATGTACACAGGTTATACTTGATTATCCTCATACCCAAATATGTTAAAAGAAATGTTGTTTTGTTTTTCGATTTTTGGGATTTGTTTGATAGTAACAGGAAATGTTTTTCCTTTGTAATTTAGACCTCCGATATGCTTTTTATAATGCGATATTCTCTCGGGATGTGTTTTAACAGGAAACGTAGAAGCTAAGTGGCACCATCTAAAGCACTCGTTATCTTCATTTTTTATATTTATTACTCCTTTTTTAGCATTAGCAAGTTCTTTCGGTAAATTTTAATACGAGCTACCTCGCAAAGGCTTATACTTTATTCGATTTATGTAGTGTGCATCTAATACCTCAATTTGCCAACCACTACCCATCTGAATCCAATTTCTAACTCTCTTTATAATTTCTTCACGTGCTTTGTCCAGCGCCTCGATAATATTATTTTCTGCTAATATTGTTGCCGCTTTAGTATTAAAGTAAGCTGTTTTGTATGTGGTTGCAGGACCTGTTTCTTTATCTCCCATCGATGTTTTTTTAAAAGTATGTTTCACATCAACACTTAATTTAAAGCCGCCCGTTTTTCTTATTCCGTTTTAAGAAATTTTATAACGCTTGGTTGTGTTTTCTGCAGTTTCAATTTTTCGGATACTCATTATATAATATTATTTGAGATTATTTCTATAAGCCTATAATTATTTTATTTAATTATTTTGAAGTAAAATATTTATTCCCTGGTTAGATCATCTTATTTTTATTTAACCGGCATAAACAACAATATCAATTCCTTTGTCTAACAAAATGCTGTGGTAAGGAATAAAAGAATCCTCAGTTACAAAACCACGAGTTACTGATGAAATTTGTTTTTTTACAAAAAGCATGCAACCTGTGTATATTTGTTGTTTTTTATTTTCAATAGTAATTTTAGTTATTGTGCCATGGTTAAAATTCTTTCAGTCAGATCTTGAAAGTTTGTAAAAACTATTAACTCTTTGTTTAAGTTTATTCATATTTTCAAAATCAACCATTTGAGCATATGTCATTTGATCTTCCTAAAAGTTTTGATTTCCTTTTCTACTTGTTTCATTATAATACTACATAAGATAATATTTCTTCAAGCCTATATTTAAATATATAATGCTATATTATAATATAATCAATTGCAAATACTGTAAAAGAGTTTTTTTTAGATATTATTGATCCTCCTGGAGTGTGTTCAGATTGTATCTTATTTTGCATAACTAATAAAGCGAAGCACTGTCAATATTGTATTGGAACCAAGCTTTGTTACAAGTGTACTTACGCATGTGTGAATTGTAACGATACTTGTGAAGTTTTCAATAATTAGTAAATTAACTGTGGCACTCACAATGGTTATAATCTCATTACAGGTTACAATTTCAACAAAAGAAAACTATTTACCGCAGAAAGTACCATTTGGATAAATAATTGGTAGCATATGATTTGTCTTCTACAAATAGACAAAGATTTGAAGATTTTTTTTTATAAAATTACAAAGATTTTGCATAAAACAGAAGGTCGAAAAAGATCAATCAAATTTGAATACATTTTTCAGAAATAATTTGAAATATTAAAAAGAAAAAAAGAAACAAAACCGATTAAAACAAAATCTACTAGAGAAAAGTATGATAGGATATGGAAACAAGTTGAAAAAGAATTACGACTGGATACCATGACCGTTTAATTTAAATGTTTTCATATACATTTCCAGAGGTTCTGTAAAGTTATCATTCTTTTGAATTTCTAATATTTTATTAATGGCAATCCTAATTATCTCTACATCATTTTCTTGTCCTATTGTTGTTTGTGCATATGCAAGAAGTTGTTTAAAACTCCTATGATGTGTTTTCAACAAAGTCTTTTTTTCTGATATTCTTGTTTTTCTTACTAAAACAGCAACTACCGGAGGAACTGCGCCAACTCCAGCCACGAAAATAGGAATTGCTGGAACTAATGCTAGAACACCACCATAACCAATTATTCCACTGGCAATCTGTAATGTTGTGTTTATAATACCGCGCAATTTATAACTGCGCCTGTATGCAGCCACGAGTCGCGTCAGATGATCAATTAATTCTTCTTTGGTTTTCATGTATAATTATAGTTAGATAATAATTTAATCAAGATATTTAGAAAATAGTTGCTCATGTTCTTTGGGTGATATTTTATCTATTTTTAATAATTCATCGATTATGCTAATACCTTTATTTATTAGCTGTGGACTATTATTTCCTGATTCGATACTTCCGCATACCAACTCCAGATCATTAACAAAATCATCATCAGCACAACCTCATAAAATCTTTTTAAACTTTGAAGAACCTTTATGAATTGGTAAATCAGATAATTCTGTTAGTTCCTTAAAAGCATTCTGAGACTACTTTGAATACGTTTTTTATTATTATAACCTTTGTTATCAAGTCTATAAAATCATCGTCTACTTTTAAATCTAGCACAACTGCTTTTCCTTGTTTGGCAATAAGTTTGTGATGACCAACAAGCTTAGGTAAATCAATTTGTAACATACCGTAATGACCATCTTTGTCGACTTTGTAGGAATTTTTATTTTGTTTAATCCCTTTACCAGTCTTTTGTATAGTTTCACTAGCTGTTCGAATTCGCTCAGGCAACTTCTCTATGTAAAAATCCAGAGCATTTAGATGGTCAGTCAGCCAATCATGTTTTTTTTGTATGTTGAGCTAAAATGTTTTCGAGAAACTTGGTGTGTTCTATTAATTTTGTAATGCCACGTTTAGTCGCATCGGTTGTCGCCTTCTTGAGCCTCTCGTTGAGTCTTTTTTCGCTGAGGTTGTCTATTCTCGTGTTTAGACCTCTCATATCGGAAGACATTCCTTTGCCTAGCTCTTTAGCCTTTGTAATATATCCATCATAATCAGCGTCAGTAATACCTGGTATTTCAGTTGGTATTGGCAAATCATACTTATCAAGTATGCCTTTATTCATGCCAGCATTTAAGTCAATATCATACACCGGTTTGAGTTCCTTAGACCTCGCAGCAGGTTCTTCTTCTTCTCCCCATTATTCTTCTATTTCTTTTAGTATTTCTTACCAAGGATCAACTGAAGTACGTTTTTCTCTGATTTTTTCAAATAATGCTTCCGTGGGGTTGGCATGTTTTGGCCTAAGCACTCTTTCTGGAGTTTTTCTTAATGTCGGTCTAGATTGTATTGACTGCTTTAGTTCCTCCATGAAATCAGTCGGCGGTGCTTGGTCTTTAGGATCTACGGTTTGCATGCTAGCTGGTTTTTAAAAATGAGTGGTGGTGGTGGTGGTAGAAGCGTTGGTGGTGGCGGTGGCGGTGGTGGTGCTATAGCTCCACGCTCAGGCGGGTCAAAATATTGCCTCGGGATGAATAGCCAACTTTTGGCGTATTTTTGGAAGGGTAATCAAATGTTCAGCTAGCCGCCTTGTTTGCTTTGTTGTTTCACTAGTTACAGGTTTAAGTACGTCTGTGTATAAATCATGGCTAGCTCCTTTTTCTAGTCTTTTTCGGATAACTTTATTCTCGTATTCTTTAACAAGCTCGCTCGCTTTTCGCTTTTTATCTGCTTATTCTTTCCATTTTTACAAAGACATGTATAATATAAGGTTAGATTAAAATAAGATAAATTAAGATAAGTTGAAATAAGTTAAGGCAAGTTAAGACAAGTATTATCCGAGTATTATCTAAATATTATTATAATGAAAATTCCAAACTATGACATGAAGACAGAAAACGGTAATTTTAAACAGATATGGAACTTCATGCCAGACTGTTGTTTTAGAATGCTTATATGCGGTAATTCAGGTTCCGGCAAAACAAACACTTTAGTTCACATGCTATTAAAACCTTTAGTTAATCTCCGACAATATTTATTTATTTGCTAAAAACTTGAAGCAGTCAAAGTATAAGGTCTTATCACAAAAACTTGAAAAAATAGCAAAAAAAGAATAAAATCCCAGTCGAAGACATATTAGAATGTTCAAATGATCAAGTTATCCCTGTGAATGATTTGGATTCTGATACTCAAAAGATATCTATTTGTGATGATTATGTTTGTGATCGCAACCAAAACGACGTTATTTATTATTTCATCCAGGGAAGACACAAAAAGTGTTGTGTAATTTACTTGTCACAATCCTACTACAAAACTCCAAGATACATTCGGTTGAATTGCTCTCATTACATCTTCTTCGCAACTCCAAGTATAAATGAAATAAACATGCTTTCTGGAGAACAAGACGTAAGTAAAGATCATTACCAAAAAGCAACTGACAAACAGTACAGCTTTCTGCATCTGGATCGCCCGCGGAAGTTAGCAAAGCGTAACTTCATCGGCGATTTATAATAGAGGTCGAATATCTCTGTTTATAACCGCCCAAGGAAGTTAGTAAAGCGTAACTTCAACGGTAAAATTTAATCTAATTATATTATATATAATGGTTTTTTTTAATGATTTTGGCGAGGAAGTTACTACTGGCAGTGTTAATATTACAAATTTCGGTAATGTGCTGTCTGAGTATGTAAAACAAAAACATTTGGTTAATTAACTTCACAAGGGTAAAAAACAGGAAAATGTTTTAAAAAGTCATCTTAACATGGATGATAATACAAAATACCATTGTAGGTAATCCAGAAAAAGCAGATGATGCAGCAACAAAGCAATTTACTGTAAGAAGAGTAGCAAAGATCATACGTGACTATAATATTGATAAAATTTAAGACATGATGAAACATTTAACAACAGGTATTGATGATAAACAAAGCCAAATACAAACAAAGTTACAAGTAAACCGTGAGAAAATGATTGAAATTCAAAACGGTTTAAAAGATGAAATAAAACTTTTAGGTGATGCTTTAAAAGAGTTAGAAAAGAAAGAAGATGGATTGGAAGAGAGTGATCTCTATAAAAAGTTAGGCGAAATAATACAAGTTGGTGTTGAAAGTATTAATGATCGAATTAAAGAAATCAATAAACAAATGGTTGATAACAATGAACTAGAAACTGCTATTGCTGATGCTTCAAAACAGATGAGAACTGCTTTTGCTACCGAAATAACTCAAATTAAAATATTAAATGAACAGAAAAACACCAACGTTGGCGATAATAACAAAGAGATCTGCTCTGAGCAAACTGGTTGATAATAATAAATAAGAAACTGCTATTGGTGATGTTTCAAATCAATTAAAAGCTTCCCAGGATGAAAGAAGCAAAGCTTTTGATATTGAAATAGCTTTATTGAAACATATATGGTATAATTGATGAGTTGAAAGTAAAAGTAGAATATTTAAGTCGGATTCTAATTCTTAAAGCTACAATAGATGATGGAATAAGCATTATGCAAGATAACAACGTTTATGCATCATATTCAACACGAAAACCACTTGAAAGAACCAAACGTGATGCTTTTCTCGAGGCGATTACTTTTGTAACCATTCCACTTATAAAAAGTGGAGAATATGCTACAAAATATTCCTGTGGTGGTAAACGTCCCATCATCATGATAATTGTAAAATCAGGACGTTATATAGTTGAAGCACACCTTACATATACTGTTGCACATGCAGACATTGGTGTAGAAAGTTTCAGTCTGCTTAATATTCTTGAACTAGATTCTACTGGGACACGTGCTTCACCAAATATCGAAAATGGCAAACGAATACTAAAAGGAACATTTGAAGCATATGTTCCAGAATTTCATGTTTGGCTTGCCCGTCCCATGAACCGCACCGCTACTTAAGTTTTCAATTTTGAAAATCAAGTTTTAAACTGTATTACAAAGGCGATTAATTTTGGCAATTAATATTGTCTACTTATATGTATAATGAGACTTAAGTAGCTAAAGCTACTTACGCATTTCAAATTGTATTATCATCAGGAAAAGCGTCAATAATTAATAGCTCAAATACGCCGAGTAATTTTACAACTGTATTTGACATACCATTAATATTAGGCAAGAACAAACAGTATGGTATTAGACTCGATAAGATTAATTCTATGACTTACTCATGGTACAGTATTAGGGAGGATTTTAATAACAAAGTGATATGGTATAGCAATGGAACAAATTGGAAAACTATTAGTTTTACAAATGGAAATTATATTTAAGCTGATATCAATAATTATATAAAAGAAACTTTGACTATAAATGGCGATTTAACTGGTGAATCACCTGTCCCCATAAGAATTGAGTTTGATTTATCAAGTTTCAAATGTTTAGTTACCATTCATAATAACTTTGTACTTGATTTAAGAGAATCAAACTTTCACACCTTAATTGGCTTTGACAAAGATGCAGTTATTAGAGAAACTAAATTTGGAACTGTACAAACTAAACATAACAAATTCTATCGATACATTGTATATCCATTGTGATTTAATAAGTAATTCTATTGTTGATGGATCATACGGGGATGTTACTTATGAAATAAGTACGGCTGACCTTACAAGATCATATCCTTTCAAAGATGAACCGATAAGACTCGGGTTCTGTGAAGTAAACACAATGATCATTAACAGTATTAATATTTCTCAGGTAAAATTATTAATCTTAATGGAGTTCATACATCATTTCGATTTGTTTTAAAAGAATTAATGTAATATAAGTTATATGGCACGTTTAACAAAAGTGTATGACACCAGGACGGGAACCTACACCCAAGTTGACAGATTAACTGGGGCTGGCATATTTGACATTTTTTCAAAGGCTGGCTCAAAGATATTCAGCAAGTCTGTAAAAACAGCAGGTAATTAAAAACAAATCATAGAGAGTGGTTCTGAAAAACTTGGGGATGAAGTAGGAAAAATGGCTGCTGATAAATTAGTTTCAGTTATTAAACCTAAACCAAAAGCTTGCTTGAAATTTCTGACGATTATGCAAAGACAACCGGAACAAACGAATACTTTTATTTGGATAATACGACTGCTGCAGAATCTCGGGATGATCAAGCGGTTATAACCTAGGATTAACCGCTCGTCATGCTTTAATCATAACTAATCAAAAAATTAACTCTATAATTTCATTAAACAAATATTCCTTCTTTGTTTATTTGTTTAATTTCATTAAACAAATATTCCTTCTTTGAAGTTTTCTGTCGTACCCTAGATTTGTTTTCTCTTTAGCTGCAACTACTATGGTTGTTCAGTACGATTCTGGATACATCCTGAGATGTTTATTATTTTGTATGTGTTTCTTTAGTTAGTTTCTCTGAATGTGGACTTTATTGTTAGAGCATTCCTTTTTTTTACACTGTCTTGTCTATTTGGGCGCTGAAGACAGGATAATAACGACGATTGTGCGCATATAAAATTGATTCAAGCTAACCAGTAGGCCGTATTGCCTACTGACAGTTCCAAGTCGGTAACCCTTTCTTCTCCACCCTTTCTGTTGTTGGTTGTCTCTTTCATTGTATTATCAAGTCCGTGTTTGCAGTACAGTGCGGACCTACGATGCCATTGCGTTCGGACGCTGTGGTCTCTATAGGACCCTATATCTCATTTTTGGAAACAAACATGCTTCCTCCTAGTCAGATTCAAATTAGCTTGCAACTGGCAGATGGTAATGAGCTAATTTTCAAATCAACTGGTGATGATGGTCGAGTAGTTATTAATAAATTAGTTTTGTGAATACCTAGAATGATATTTAACTAAGATGGTTTAAGTTATGTTATGTGAAATCATATGACATCGACAAGATGGACTTATCTTCGTGAAATGATACAAGAAAGCGGAAGTTCTCAACGAACTGAATCCGTATTTAGAATAACGGCTGGAGTCAAAAGTCCAAACCATGTTTCTGTTTATCTGCAATGGTCAGAAAAGATTTCTTCTCAAACACTAAATCCTCATATTTTGGATACTTTTAAACTAAATGCTGATAATACTAATTGCTATTTACAATCAGCTAGATTGGAAGTTGGAAATGAAGTTTATTATTCAGAAACCGAATATAGTTATGCTAATATCATAAGAATATTCAGAGATGTTATTAATTTTTCTTACAAGCAAAATGATAAAAACACTGGAACTTTACTCAATGTGAGTAATTTTAAAAATCTCTTCGAAATGATATATTTCGATTTAAGTTACACGGGTAATGAAGTTAATGTTGATCCAAAACAACTAAGTTTGAGATATAAACTAAACAACGTTCCTACCGCTAGATATAAAGTTTATGCTTTAGTCTTATACGAGGAAAATGGAAATGAGCTAGTTATTGTTTAATCTAACTTGTAGTTTATATCACTTACCAAAATTATTCAGTAAATTTAACAGATGGTCAGAAACAGAGTTTAGCAAGGGCTTATGAAAACAAAAGTGTGTTAACACTCAGGTTAAAAAATAACCAACTAACTGGAGACTTCTTTCCTTTGCTACTGACAACTACTCAGATTAACTATATTAACAAAGCGAAATCTGGTAGACGGGGATTAGACATAAATATATCAAAATGACAAATGAAATCTCAGTCTAAAAATGGAGGCATTTTAGGTGCATTTGTTAACTAAAACAATATAACCAACAGTTGCTAGACTCGCTCCGAAAGTATAAGCACCACTAGCAACAGGAGCACTAAGTTGCTTAGCAAGTACTGGAATTGGCAAATTATTTGGAAATGGGATGGTAACTATTCCTAGTGACAAAAAACAAGCACTTCTTGGATCAAATAAATTAACACTTGCAAAAAGAAACAACATAATAAAGTCAAAAGGTTGCTGCCCTGTTACACTGACAAGGCAACAAAAACAAGTCGGGGGATTTCTTAGACTGCTTGCATCATTAGGAATTCAATTGATTGGATCTCTTATTAGTGGTTTAACTGGAAAAGGTTTACAATTAGGTAAAAAAGGAAAAGGTTTGAGAGTTGATCGTGGAAAAGGTTTACAAGTAGACTCACAAATTAGACCATATAGAAGTATATGTAAAAAAACAAAAATGAACCTATCTCTAACTTAGATATAATGAAATGGGTTAAGCAGCTAGGTATACAGAAATTCAGTGGGGTGTACAGCAAAAACAAATTATCAATAAAAGAAAATAAACGAAAATCTGGTATTATTAATCTTGATGATCATACTGGACCTGGTACACACTGGACTTGTTAATATGATAATTATTACTTCGATCCGTTTGGTCTGAACCCACCAAAAGAAGTTTTAGCGTACATATCTAATATAAAATACAACCCTATTCAGTATCAAGATAAAAACAAGTGTCCTATGTGGATATTTCTGTCTATTCTTCAAAGTTACAAGGAGGAAATAGTATGAATGATATTCTTTATAAAATATTAAAACCATACAAACCAATAAAAAATGAAAACATTATAAAATCATATTTTGTAAACAAAGTCCTGGCTAAACAAAGTTTAGTCTAATTATATTATATATGAGCCATTGTATAAAAGAAAAAATGGATACTAAAAATATTAATCCTCAGTATGTTTTAGCAAAAAATGGCAGAAGAATGTTAAAAGTAACTTGTGCATCTTGCGCTATTACTAAAACACAGTTTGTTAAAAGTACACAATGTGGAAATATTGATATTCATAAAGCTATGCTTCCTTCATTACCTAAAAAGGGGTTAACAATTCCTGGTTATAAATATTGTGGTCCTGTTTGTAAAGATCATGATTATTGTTATGATGAAAATCCTAGTAATAAATCAATGTGTGATAAAAACATGTTTGCTGGTTTGAAATCTAGTAGAATTTGATAGTAAAACCAGTTATTAGTACAAAATATAAACTTGGTCTTGGAGACTCAAAAAATGAGAAAAGGCGTTGAAATGGCGTTGAAATGGACTGATAAGTTAGCTGATGAACTTCATAAGCCTATACGAAGAAAGTTCACTCAACGCCGTGTGATTGTTAATGAAATTGATAAAATATGGTCTGCTGATTTGGTTGATATGCAATCGTTTTCAAAGTATAATAAAGGTACTAAATACTTGCTTACTGTTATTGATGTATTTAGTAAATTTGCTTGGGTTGTGCCGGTTCCAAATAAAACTGGTTTAGAAATTACTAAAGCTTTCCAAAATATTATAAGTACAGGAAGACACTGTAATTGCTCTGGGTTGATCAGGGTGTAGAGTTTTATAACAAGACGTTTAAGCAATTTCTAAGTGATAATAATATCAAAATGTTTCACACGTTTAATTTTCGAAAAGCTGTAGTAATTGAACGATTTAACAGAACATTAAAAGAGAGGATGTGGAAATAGTTCACAGCAAACAATACACACACATATTTAGACGTGCTACATATGATGGTTGATAAGTATAATAATACAAAACATCGGAGTTAAAATGACACCGACTGAAGCAAGTGATGAAAAGAATGAAGGAATGGTGTATTTCAACTTGTATGGTAAAATGAGAAGTAATCAAATTAAGCCAAAGTTTAAAATAGGGGATAATGTTAGAATCAGCAAATATAAAAGAACGTTTGAGAAAGGTTATACTCCAAATTGGACTGAAGAAATATTTATTGTTAATGAAATTCAATATACAAATCCTGTGACATACAAAATAAATATTTAAACAAACAAAAAAATGGTGGAAGCTTTTATGAATTAGAAATGATAAAAGCAAAGCAAGAAATATTCAGGATTGAAAAAGTAATTCGACGTGATTACAAAAAGAAACAAGCATTGATTAAATGGAAGGGTTACAATGAGGATTTCAATAGTTGGGTCCTATTTAAGGATATTGAAAATATTAAATAAAAACTTAAAAATAAATTATGTATAGTAGTATTATATATGGACCAAGAAAGATTAGAAAAGGTTTGCAAAAAACTTAACAATTTATTACAGAAGAGAATTGATAAAAGGTAAGCAACTCCAAGTACAATATGAAGTAGTTCGTGATGATTTTATGGACACTAAAAAAGCAAAAGTCAATAAGCGAAGACTATAGCTGGTTGAAATGGATAATTATGAACGTGAGCTGGATAGAAACAGAGAAGAGCTTCTTGAACTAAAATAAAATATATCGAAATGTAGAATATATTATGACCGAATATGATATGTACAGCGATGATGAAGACTACAGTCCCGTTCCGTCTGACTTTGCTTAATGAATTGTAAATGTTGTTATTTATTTGCAAAAAGGGAACTGTGGGATATTATTCATACTAAATTAATAGATACTGGAGGTTTTGGTAAAGTTCGTCCTAAGCGGAGGGCAATCAAACAGTTTGTATAGTTGTGAGGCGTCTGGTAGCAAGTATGCCACCGCCATTTAGCGTTTGCATCTTTGTGTCAAGGGCAACTGAAGACAACTGATAACTGCTGATTGTTTGTCGCGAGGGAGGAAACTGTCCTGGTACCCTCAGTACCTATACTACTGATATCAAATAGAAACAAGTATTAGCGCTGCCCAGTGGAAAGTGTGTTGACTTTGAAATCCGAATGAAGCTGGTTTCAACCTTTCAGGCGCCATTGAGTTGGTTGTATGTTTTGGGTAAGATTCTTCCCCTTAGACTCGTCTGTCGTATGGGTACGTAAACCGGGAGGTCCCGTGTATCGGAATCTATCATGAGAACACGTTATAGGGCAAGGACTATAATGTTATCAGTTATTATGAAATACTATTAACTACTGTTATCTTGTATTCGTTAATGTTATCCTGTTACGAGAATCCCCCTTTCCCTCCCAACCCATCCCCACACACACCCACCGAACCCTACAATAGACATCGTCGGCATCAAACTTGCCGCAGTGGTTACTTCCCCTTTCTGTTACAGTAACCACTGCCACCACACACATTTATACCTGAAATCTAGCTAAGTTTAGTTTTTTGGTTAAATATTTTTTAGGCCAATATTTCAACTTGCTTTGTTCATAATATAGGAAAATAATGTGAAAAACGGTATCTGGGTACACAAATAATTTATTTATATAAAAAAAATCAATTTTAGCGAACATGCACACCGGTTACTAAGTTACAGTAGGCCTACTTGTAAACAAACATGTATTCCGATGAGAACATTACAGAAACTGTGCGTACATCTGATAAAGAGATTACACCCAAGCCAAAACCAGGTTGAATGTTTTATACATCTTCTCGAAGGTGATGATCGATGATATTGTCTATTGCCTGTTGGTTACGGCAAGAGTTAGATGTACCAAGCATTACCTAGTGTATCGCCATTTTTTGTAATCACATGGCCTCAGCTATCGTTACGTGATTTGTTTGGTGGCAGGGATTGGTGGCTACAATATTCATGTGCGGAGGTTGCGCCGGCATTTGATTGAACTCGTCCCTGTGGACATCGACCCGTTCGCGTTGGGAAGAAGGCACCACAGCACTGCTGGACAGCCATGACCGAGATGCAGTTAGATGAGCGTCGACAGCCTGCGTGGGTGACAGGGGAAATAGTGTGGTCGACGACTCATCAACTGAACGTAACCGAAGTGGGGAAGATTGGCGCTTTACACGGAGCAAGGGAGTCAGAAAACTGCATTCCTACGCAAACTTTATAAGTAAGGCTCGTCTGGGACGCAGAGGTTGAAGAGGCGGGTGTGGTTCCCAACACCAGGAATCTGGGCCCAGTAGGATAGGACACATCAGGGTGCAGCACCTAGCGGATATAGTCTGCACAACACTCGCCGCCCCAGCGACAACTACACAGAGCAGATACGACACAACACAGCATATCTACAAGAGGAAAGACGCAAATTCAACACTACAGACATCTCTACACAAAAAATCTAGACAAGCCCACAATCGAATATACCTAGCTGTACCGGGAGACTCTGGTGGACCGTGGCTTAATACACACACATATATATGTAAAATGGGGGTCCTGTGGTATTTTTGAGTTGCCGAAAATACCACAGGAATTTTTTTATTTTTTTAAACACACCTATCTACAAATCAGCATGAAATGCTGATTTTGCTTGTTATTTGTTGATTTTGCCCAAATATTTCATGAAATGGTGATTTTACTTGATTTATTAAAACTTTTTTAAAATAGGGGTAGTGAAGATTGCAAGTTTAAATTTTTTTTATAAGTTATCAAAATTATAAAATGTTTCTTTAATACAAAACAAATTTGTTGATTTGTTATTAAAATTACATTTAAATTAATAATTTTCTGACCTTGAATACAAAGGTGGTGGATCGTACTCATACACATTACTAAAACAATTTATTACACACTTTTTAGACTTTTTTGTAAGGTTGCCATTGCTTCTTTTCTTCCCTGCTCCACTAGTTCTTTTTTTTGAACTTCACTTATTTCAGCCTTTTTTTGTTTGGTGTCTTCTTTTAAACTATAATATTTATCTAACTCATCTAAAATCATCTTAAACTCTTGATCAGATATTTGTGCATCACTCAACGCTTTTGATATTAACTGCTTTATGCTATTTAACTTAGCCTCTGCCAAAGTTTTTATTTCATGATGTTTTTGAGCTTTTGCATTAAGCTTGCGTCTGATAAAATTAATACAAACACCTGTAGCTCCACATACTATTGCTGCTATTTCTAAAGGTAACAAAACTGGAATAACAAATCCAATCCCAGCCATAATAACACCTGCTGATATCAAGGTAGTGTCAATTCCATCTGTAATATTAATACCACGTTTATATTTTTTATAAAGTGACTGACGTATATCTCGTTCTGTTATTAACTTTTTTTCAATTTCTGAAATCTTTTGTAATCTATAATTTTGTCCGTTTTCCACTGAATTTTCCACTGGCAAATCAGGATATAAACTTGGTGCTGTTGGTTGCTTTGGCATTTTTTATTAATAAATAAAAAATTAAATTAATTCAATTAATAATGATGCCACCGTATTTACAGCTGTAGCGTTAGCAACCTTGCATACAAAGTTAACAACAGAACCAGCGCCAATCTCTAAAGGTTTATCAAAGTTATCATGATTGCGTGGGATGATGTGAAGCGTTATACCATAATTTGGTTGTTCAACACCATTGACAGAAACTATTACAGTTACGTCACCAACTAATCGGTCACTTGCTAAACCTATTCCAATAATCCGTCCACGGCGTGTCATTACATGCCCCACATTTGATTCTGCCCCACCATTACCAGATGAGAGTATTCTATTCATTGCAAGTGGACCCTTAGCCTCCGCAAATATTGTTATAATCCCATATTTAAGATTATCAACTCTATTTCTTAAATGATTAAACTGGTTAACAAAAGGCACAATTTGTCTATATAAATTTTGAACATCATTTATCAAAGCCTCTAAGTCTTCTGTTTTTTTAGGGCTTGTTGGTGGTCCAAATATACTCATTGTTTTTTTTATAAAAATATATTTTTTAAATAATTTCTAAAACACAAGTCATAGGCAAACCGTGATTATCTATTTTGTTGCCATGCTCATCTCTGACTTCTATTTTCAATTCAGTAATTGCATCATTTGTAAGACAGTGATATTCAGGATAAAAACGTGTACATGTATATACAATATCTCCAAACTGCTTATTTACCACAGGTATAACCCATATAATAGTGCTTGGTGCACCATTGAAATAATTACTACTCGTATTAACTTGTTTCAGATGAACATATAGCTGTTTATAAGGAGCTAAATCAATTGGGTGAATTCCAGTACGAATACCTTTTGACCATTTTCTATCATCAAATCCCAGCATTTTTGAAAGACTGCTTGATAATCGTGTTTCTATTGGCGTATCTAAAATGGCTGTAGCACTTTGCGCATAAATGGCTAGGATAATATCTTTATTTAGCAATTTAAACTTTTCTACCAACTCTTGAAAGTTATAGAGTCCACCTGGTATATGATACGTTTTATCTGGGTTTTTTGTTTTTATAACTTCATGATTAATATTAAACCAACCAATAGTGTATGTAAAACTTTTTAATCCAACGCGCTTAGTTCCATCTCTATTATCGATATACTGTTGTAAATTAATAGAGTTGTCTATGTTTGAAATTGTATGAAACATTTTTTTAATATATAAATATAAAAACATAAATAAAAATGATTTCTAAAGAATTCAAATATAACCCAGATGCTCACTATTCAAATACTTTTAGCAAGAAAGTGATAGATATAATAAATCAAAACATAGTTATTACATCAGACGGTAAAGGCTTTAAAGCATCATTTTCAAATGTCTTTGAAAAATACAAACTCCCATACGTCAAATCAGATGCTATAGTCCAACGCTGGGAAACAGATTGGATGTTATTTTGGCAGAATCAGTTAAACTTTGCTATTTGGTGTGCGACAACTGGATGTGGCATTGATTTCAATAACCATTTAAAAGCTGATACTTTGGTTTGTTCGTTATTTCGATTCCATGTCTACTACCAAGTTAGGAGAATATTATTTGAGATGAGTGTAGCAATGCCGCAAGACTCAAATTGGAATGCTTTTAATAACACATATAACCGAAACGCATACGAGAGAATATGCAAGGAGTTTAACGTTGATTTATATTCAGACTGGAGACAGAAACAAAGCTATAATAATGGTCTAGGAACAATTTCTAATTACTGGACAAATATTGGTTATCATCCTTTGATAAATACTGTGTACGACAACAAAACGATGAGTTTTACAGTCTATGAGAGTGATAAAACATATCACATTGATTATATTGCACAAGGATCTGAAGCTGACAACAGCTGGTCTACTTTTATACTAGATAGTTCATTTGGATTTACAAGAGCAGGAGTAGAACGCATCAATGATAGCATAAGAACATACTGCTGGGCAATTCTTGGCTCACAATCACAAACAAGAACAGATATACTTGGAACTGGAACAGCATTTGATGCACAAAAACAATTTTTAGCAAATGTAGAGGACGCAATAAATAGCCCCATCGACTTGCCCAGTCAAATTTCAAGATATGAAAACACCTTAAAATATGCAAGAAGTAAAGTAAATTTTGTCTATGGAAGTGGATTGTACATGTCTCCGAGTGACATGGAATTAACAATTGGAATAATACAAGACTACAATAATGAAATTGTAATAGCAACCGATGCACAAGCATTAGGATTGAATAATGATGTAAATGTAAAACCAGTGCCACCAAAAATAATTCAACCTTTTCAAGGCACCACAACAAAGAAATTTTTACCGGAACATTCTGACTTTGATAAATCATCAATACATAAAACTGTGGAACATAACCCACCAGAAATACAAAAAATAGCGATTGAACACGAAGATAACAAAACAACTATAATTGTTGGTACTATAGTAATAGGTCTTGCTGCATTACTTATTTACGAGATTTACTGAACCACTCTTTGGCTGCCACATACAACAACCCAGAAACAAACACAAGCAAAGCCCATAGATTGTTACCAAGCCAATTAATAACATTACCTGTTGCAGATAAAAGCCATGATACTATTGCACCAATAACTCCTGGAAGTGCTGCAGCAGCTTTACCAGCTAGGTTGGCAAGAAGTTTACCAAGATTAAGTAGTTGTTTTTTTATCCAATTTTTTACACTTGATGGATCAGGCTTTGGAGTTGGAGTTGGAGCAACACTTGATGTGGGAATAATAGAATTAATTATCACCCCAAGAATCATACCAAACGCAGTCAGGATACTAACAATAGTAATACCTTGCTCCTTAAACAAGGCTTTGATCCTCTCACCAAGAGTTGTATCCTCCTTTAACATTTTGTTTATTGTCTCTTTTATCCTGCTTACTTGGTTACGAAAAGCTTCTCTGTTTTCATTAATGACATCCATTCTTGCACCTCTTTCATTTTCAAGGTCTTTGATGCGATCACTAATTCTATTTATCTGGAATTCATCATTATCAGTCTTAGCTTGTTCTAACTTTTGTTTTTCTCTTGTTATGTCTTTATCAAGTTGTGTGAGTTTTGCTACGTTATTGGTAAGTTCTTCCTTGACAGTTGTCATCGCTTTTACTATTCCATCCATTTCACGCTTGTCTATATTTGTTTGTGTTGAAACATCAGGACGCTCAATCACATCCCAGTCATACAATGATGTCTCTATGTTATCCAGTGATGCGTTTATGCTATCTATATCACGTGATAAATCTTGTAATGGAATAGCATCCACATTATCTGGTAAATCGTTTATTGTGCTCTCCAACTCTTGCAACTTTTGTCTAAATTTTTGTGATACTTTTGTTTTACTGTCATACTCCGGCAAATTCAAAAATTGTCTTATCGCCCTTGTTCCCCCAGAGCCAATAATCCTGTTATATTCATTTGCCAAAGAACCAAGAGCAAGAAATGTAAAAGAGCCTTGCCTGGCAGTTATTCTAATTTCTTTATCACCAACAATCCAGTATAATGTTTTACCATCATCTGATACTTTAAACTGGTCATAATCCATTTTGTCCGGTGCCATTTTATATCGTTTTTCTATTTCATCATAAAAGGATTTTACAAGATTTTTCTTGTATGCTTCAAGTTCTGATTCTTTCAACTCCCCACGAAGTTCAGCAATATGGTCGCTTTGATTAAGAAGACTTCTTAGAACAGGCTCATCAGGCACCATCGGTGCATCATCATCATCAAAATCATAATATTCATCATAATCATCTGGATCGAACGCAGGATTGTCAAATCCTCCTTCAGCCATTGTTTATTTTATTTAATTTTAAAAAATATATTTAAAAAATAAAAACAATGTCGGCTTACGGAAACAAACTCAGCCCTCATAGAAAACTAAGAGAACCTCATGGTGCCAAAGGCATCCGCACAAGTGTAGTAATAACTAACAATCCCTCAACAATAGACCAAAACCAGCAACTGCTTGTAAGATTTCCCAATCTGAGTACTAATGATGTGATAGTTCCTCGTACTGCTCGTCTTGCCTTTGAAATAGAACTTAAAAGCAGAACAGACGCCAACGCTACTCTATTTCAAAATCTGGGTAAAACAATTGTAAAAAAAATGACAATAAGAATAAGTGGCAACGAAGTCATGTCAATAGATGACAGTGATATATATCATTGTTATGTAGATTTATGGAAAAGCCCTACCGAACGATTAAACACAGCTTACCAAGGTATTGGTAAATCAAACATGTTAAAACATAGAGTTAGCGCGGGAGATGCTTCCTCAGACACCGGAGATGAAGCTATAGCAGCAGCTTATGGAAATAGATTTTGTATTCCACTGGACTTTGAAATGTTAGAAAGTCATATGCCATTTTATCAAGCGGGGCTTGGTGATAGGTTAGAATATGAATTAACGTTTAACGATTATAACAAAGTTATCAAAAGCGCTGATGCTGATGCATCTTATGTAATAAAAAATATCTGCTTGGAATTTGATACGGTTAGTGATGTTGAATTATCCAGACAAATAAGACAGCAAATCAATGGTAAGATGTCATTTATGTATGATCGTATCTTGCGACATAGAAAAATAATAGCAAACAAATCTGATACTCTTTGGAACATCAACATTAATGTACCAGCACGGAGCATGAAAGGTATTTTAATGCTGTTTGAAGACCCAGAAAGAACAGACACAGAAACCTATTACAACCCAAAGATTGAAAAGGTTGAAATGACAATAGAGGGAGTACCAAATCAGTTGTATAGTCAGGGCATGAAGGCATATCAACATTGGGATGAAATCAATAAATATTTTGCCTTAACATCAAAAAGAAACAAAGAGACAGAAATAGCAGCGAGGGACTTAAACTTTACCAGTGTTTCTCTTGAGACTTATTTGACAAAATCATATGCTTTGTGGCTTGACCTTAGAACATGTGAGGACAATTTATTACACGGCAGTGGAAGAAGAATAGAAAACGGCAGTGAAGGCATAACGATACTAATAAATAAAAAAGCAGATGCAGATCAAACTTTAAATATTTATATATATATAATACAAGATGCGCAAATCAATTTCGAAGATGGAAGATTCAAAGAAGCAGGATACTAGTTTACAACAAAAATATCCTAAATATTCACACAGTGCCATTATTTGTGGTCAGACAGGCTGTGGTAAAACAGAGTTTGTTCTTGACATACTTGAACAAGAGTATGTTGGAGTTTTTAAACATATAATTATATTGTGTCCAACCATAGAGTGGAACGAGGCTTATAAAAATAGATCCTGGATAGGAGATGTGAAAAACCCAAAAGATAAAAAAATAATAATTGTCAATCCTGTTAGCAACGGTAAAGAAATGTTACAAGAACTGTTGCGTTTCTTTTTCAAACAATATGCTGGCCAGCCCACATTATACATTATTGACGATTGCTCAGCCACAAAAGAATTAACAAAGAAAAAAGATATGTTATCAGAGTTGGCATTCTCTGGTCGTCACGCTAAACAATCAGTGTGGGTCATTTCACAGAGATATAATTCTGTATTGAAAGATTTGAGAGAGCAAGCAAAATGGTTGTGTATATTTTACACCAAGGACAGAGATAGTTATGAAAATTGTTTGAGAGAAAATGATGTTATTTCAACGCTGGAAGAGAGAACCAGAATAAGAAAAGCTTTAGCAAAGACTAAATATTCCAAGTTGATATTGAGGACTGACCAACCAACTGGTTATTGGGTTGAATAATTTATTTTATAATTTTTTACAAAAGCCACATGTTATGCGCATGTATTTTACATTAATGGCTGTACTAATTCTTTTAAGCAGCTGTGCACAGCCGTTAATGTGATCACCTGGTTTCAATTAGGCAATCTGCCCTTGCGCTCATCCCACAATCCGTTTAACTTTTCAATGGGCTGGCTCATTCCATAGAGATCACCAGAACTCTATTTGACATATCTCTACCGAAACGAAACGCAGAGATACACCTACAGTTTGGCAAGGTCTGTTACCAGCAAACACATATCAGGGAAGAATTCTTTAGCAGCTGCACCCCAATATTAGTTTGCTAGTAACGGAACTACACAGATACCATCTACTAAGCGCCACAATTGTGAGACTACAACAAGTTAGCAAATAACTGTCATTTTCACCAGGTAACCAACACTTACCAACATATAACCGATAGATAATATAACTCGATCTCCTATATATACTATATCACCGACCGCTTGACTTTAAAAAGGGGTTTTAAATTTGCATAAATTTAAATTATCATAGTTAGTAATTCTAATTAGCATTGTGCTGCAATACAATCTGATAAATTAGTTGTGTTGGTATTAATAGCGTTGACATTTGCTTTAATAGTTTGTAAAAGTACTTTTAAATATTAATTAAAACAAAATTTGTCACAAAACGTAAACGGTTGTGTGTATGATACGGTGTATAAATAGACGGTGTATAAATAGACGTTTATAAACGTTCATGTGACATAGTAAAATAAAAAGAGTTACTTCCCTTGAAAAAAAAAGAGTTACTTCCCTTGAAAAAAAAATATAGTTATTTCCCTTGAAAAATTAAAATTACCTCCCCTGAAAGATCAGGGTTACCTCCCCTGAAAAAATCATCTCTTGATATAACATCCAGTGCTGTTTTATTTTTGTTATAATCACTATTCTCACCGTCTGTTATTTTCAAATCCATTTTTTCTTATATAATATTTTTTTTTTTATTATTACAAAATATATTTTTTTACAACTGTTGCTAATAGTAATACTAACAGCAAAGTAGCAATGTTAATAGCAATACTGACCATGAATATAGTATTGCTAATAGCATTGCTCATAGCAAAGTAGCAATGTTAATAGCAATGCTTGCAGCAAATTAATAATGTTAATAGAAAAAATAACAATGTTAATAACAATGCTATTAACAATACTAACAATTACTAGTTGCATGAATATCGCAGCTAGTTGTTTTGTATTTTATATTTATTTCAAGATAAAAAATAAGATTAATAATATAAAAATGAATGCGGAAGAACTATTACAAAATATATCGGAACAGACGGAACCAGATGAATCAAAGCAACAAGAAACAAAAAAAGAAAGATTATCAGCTATAGTGGCTGGCGGTGGTAGTCGTCAATATTTGGGTAAGGACATACAACTCACAAACATAGATGGCATGCCACCGGATGAAATTAACAAACTTTACTGCAGATATGAAGCAAGGCTTGGGGCAAGTATGACCAAGATTTTAGGTAATTCTTTTATTAACTTGTATGTGATGGGAGTATCAAAATATTTTAATGTAACCAATCCACCAAAACTGATAGAAGATTTGGAGGAAGACCCATTTATTAATCATGCTTTGACAAGTGCTTGTTGTGAGTTGTATTACAGGTATGGGATGTGCTTAGCACCATTTACAGCAATACTGACAACTGTTAGACATATTGATTTTAATAAAAATAAAATTATAGATAATATAAATGGAGAACCAAGAGAGTGAAGTTATACCTGTTGTTACACAACCTGTTGAACAACAAAAAGTAAAACATCTAAAACGAGTAGAAGCTGGAAAAAAAGGAGCAGCGGCAAAAAAGGCAAAGCGTTTGCTTCAGGATGCAAATCAAGATGTTACAAATCAAAATGCTGCAAATCAAATAACAAAAATAACAATAGGTGAAGAAGAACCAGAAAAAATCAAAATAAATGTATACAAAAATTATATTCCACCGTGTCTGGTTTTATTAGGCATTGCTGGGTTGGGTTTGTATATTTATAACAAGAAATCTGCTACGCAGCCTGTAGCTGTGCAACCTGTTCATGTTGCACCAAAAGACCCGTTTGATTTTTAATAATTTATTTTAAAAAAATAATCATATAAAAAAAATGGCAGCAAGTATTGACGGAAAACAAATTGTAAATATGATGTATCATGCTGGTGTGGAAACACTTTTAACTATTGGATATTCTGAGATTGGCAGAAAACTACTAAAAAGACCAGCCCCTAAAGTGGATTTTAATATGGTAGATGTTGGGATGCTGTCTGTGGATATAATGTTAGCAATGGCTACAAAAGATATGCTGATTAAGCAAGGTATTATTCCTGCGGATATTATGAAATAATTTTAAAAAATATATATATAAAAAAAAATGGCAATTGCAGTAGCAATGATGATCGGTGGCGCATTAACAAATGCATTAGCGTTTAGCGGTTCAAATTATTTCTTTTCAAAAATGGGAAGTCATTCAGATGAGGAAAGACAAAGGCATGACAAAGCAGTGGAACAATTAAACGCAGCACAAGTGGAGTGGAATAAAAAAAGAACAGAGAGATTAGATTTTATTAATAAACAACTGCAAAAAGAGCATCATGCAGAGCAGACTTTTGATGATGTAGACCAAGCTATGAAACAGTATTATTACATAACTGGCAAACATTTACTTTTGGAACCGGAGCCCAAGTTGAGTGATTTTTATACACCATCTCCGGATCAACAGAATAGAGAAATTACGTTTATTGTGGTGGGCATGGCTGCAACTGGATTTGTGGCGTATAAATTGAGTTCATAAAAAAAAAATAGTTTAAAACTATAATTACTTTAGACTTTTTTGGATTTGAAATGACTAAGTTTACTTTGAAAAAACTAAGTCATATGCATGATACCTATTTTTGTTGTTGTTTTTACATGGTTTCAATCCAAGTGGTCGAATATAATATGGTGGTTTAGCACTCTTCTCTAATTTATTTTTAAGATGATCAGGCGCCCATACTTCACCATTGTCTAATAATGTCAATACCATGGATGGACCATATTCGGTATCTACTATTTTCGTATCTGTAATTTTGTATATTTTATCTATTTCCAAGTCTGTCCATTTCTTTGTGCTATTTTGATATTGCTCTTCGAGCAGTTCATCAAATAGTGCAGTTGTGATATCCATTTTTTTTTATAGTTATATAAAGTTTATTCTTTAGTAGAAAAAAATGGAAAAGATTTATTACAGCCCAAAAGGATTTTGGAGAGGTTACACAGCAGTTAAAAAATTAGCAAAAGAGGCTGGTGTCAGTGAAAAAAAGGCATTAGAATTTTTAAAGAAACAAGCTGTGTGGCAGATTTATTTACCTGCGCCAAAGAAAATAGTTAGACCCAGGTTTGATGTTTCTGCTAAGAATGGAGTGCATCAAGCTGATTTGTTATTTTTACCGCATGATACTTTTGGGATTGGTCGTGGACGCAAGACATATAAATATGCGTTGACTGTGGTTGATATTGCAAGTAGATACAAAGAAGCAGAGCCACTGACTTCCAAGGATAGTAAAGAAGTTGCTAAAGCATTTGAGAAAATATACAGTCGACATTTGAAATATCCAAAGTTATTACAAGTGGATCCAGGCAGAGAATTTATGGGTGCAGTATCACAGTTGATGGTAAAACACAAAGTAAATATCAGACGAGGCAGAACAGAAATACACAGAGACCAAGCTTTAGTGGAAAGATTTAACAGAACATTAGCTGAAAGATTGTTTGGTTATCAGTATGCTAAGGAAATAGATTCACAAAAACGTAATAGAGAATGGGTAAAAAGATTACCAGAAGTTGTTAAAGCCATAAATGCGGAGACAAAAAAGCCTCCTCCTGTTGAAACAAAAATATTAAAAGATGATCCTATCTGTATGAATGCAAGTGTAAGATATTTATATCAACCCGGGAAACAAGAAGGTGGAAGACGCAGAGCAACTGATCCAATGTGGAGTGTAGATATTCACAAGATTAAAAGTTATATGGTGACGCAAGGTATAAGAGTTTATTATTTGAAAGCACCAGCGCCACAGAGAGGATTTGTCAAAGAAGAATTACTTATTGTTCCGGCTGATACACAAATTCATAAGTTTTTATAGAAACCATGTGCATCAAAAAAATGATATGAAAAATTTCAGGAAGCCAAAAAGTTTTATATTTTTTAAAAAGAGTTAAGCTTATTATCTTAACTTGCTACTTAGTAAACTTGGCACAAACCAACGCACTTAACAAAACAAGCCAAATTATAAATTTTTATAATACCCGTATGCATCAGTCGTGATGCCGTCATCTCTAATATACCTTTTTGAATAAAAAGGTGACAAAGCTACTTTGTTTATTTTCTTACCGTATATTTCATGCTTTATCGATCTTATCATATTCATTTCACGAGTTTGTTTTTTCTTGTTGAATAGTGCATCTTTGTAATTTTCAAAATTTATATGTTTTTTAACTACATATTTTTTTACACCCTTTGCTCTCTTAATAATCTGCTCATCCGATCTCAAAATCGAATATAACTTAGGTCTTAATCCGATGTACTCAGCTATAGCAACACCATTACATTCGTCTTTCATTTTACCTAATACTTTTTTATTTGTATCATCATGCATTGGATGATCTTGAGGATAATCACTCAAGTCATACTCATCTTTCATATCAGACATATCTTTATATGCATCTTCCGTTTTTATATCCACAAGCAAGGTGTCAGTATCTGTGTATAATAAAGTACAGTTATCTCCGTACCTTTTTTTCAAAGTAGTATAATACCAATCATACATCATATACTTTGATAAATCCAATACTGACATCCCAACATAAATTGGTTTGTTTAATGTTAATTTTGTTTTGTTTGTATGCACTGCTGATAATTCATCTGAAAATTTTATACGGCGGTTAAAGTTTGGTTTAGCTATTATTTTTCTTATTTTTTCATTTTCAGAACCATCAGTTCTGACTAGTTTTATATCAGTCCGCTTGCGGAGATTTTCCATTGTTTTTCCGAATACAGAGTTATTCATAAGTTTGTAAAAGTCTTTTTCAAAGTTTGATTTAGCTTTTTTTCTAACTCTGTGTTTAGATTTATGTATGATTTCATCCATGTTTTTTCATTAAATTCTAATACTCTGTGTATTTTTTTTAGTTTCATACCTAAAGATAAGTACAGTTCCAAATTTTTGTAATGTATTACATACTTTTTCTTGTCCATAAGATTAGGAACTAGTTGTTCTGTCATAGTATTATTTTCCAGCAAATCTGTTTGATAACCAGACAGCCATTCTTTTTTTACTACTAGCTTCTCTGGCGCAAGTGGATATCCATTATGCAATTCATGAATTTCTTTCGAATATTCTAAATCGACTTCAAGTATTTGTCCTTTATCAGTACCAGGTTTAGAGAAATAACCACGCTTGTTTCTATTTTTCCAAACAAATCCAGAATGCGGAAGTGCTTGACTCATTGCCCAACCATATAAATTATTTGCATCAAAATACATTAAGAAATTATTTTGATCAGGTTTGTAATTAGCAACAAGTGGATTATTCGCTTTGGCATATCTTTTTGACACCATGCTAATTCCACCTCGCATTCCCTTTTCTAAAAACAAATGCATATCAATGTCTGATAAAAGTTCTGATTCTATTTCTGAGTATTTAAGTAGTGCATCCCAAGATAATCCCGGCGCTGTATAATAATGTAAAGGATCAAGTTTGTATGCATTCATACATGTTTTTCTAAAAGTTTGAAACACATCTGCTAGCAAAGTTACATCCGTTTTCAAATATAAATCATGATAATCACCAAGGGTTTTACAGTTGAATTCTTGCCATACTTTTTGAGCATATTCATAATCTTCAGTACTTATGTTTTCATCTGATAAACTACTGTAAAATTTTTCTATGGGTGGTAATTCTGTTTCTTTAAATCTTTCCATGTTATCCATATATTCGTATGGATAAACACCTTTTCGTAAAAGTAGATCTGTTTGTTCCCTAAACTGATTTTTGGTAATTTTAAAATCAGATTTGTCTGTTGCCTTGACCAATTTTTCCAGAGACGAAGCCATAAATTGGAAACTGTCTAAAAATCTAAATTGACCGACACTAAATAAAATATACTTTTCAGCATTATTTGGGATGCAAGTAATATTATCTGTTATTTTAGCTATATTTTGCATTATAAGATGACTATCATATCCTTTAAGGTTATGAAACATAACAGGAATTGTTGTTTTGTTTGGTCTTATTTTTAATTTTAGGTTGCAGTTTTTATGTGCTGCACCTCTATATTCTCCTGTAAAATGACAATGATCTCTTACTTTACAGTTTTTATCATTGTCAATTATATTTTTACATATCCAGCAGTGTGTTGCTTTTTCATGATCTATTTCATTCTGCTGTGTCATGATTAAAGGTTTAGGATGAGCAAATATGTTATTGATGTTGCTCTTTTCACATTCCAAATAATTTAAAAACTTTTCAACAGTATCCTCACCTCTATAAATAACAGGTTTTTCTGCTTTACCATCATATCTAACAACTTGATACCCAAATCCACAAGCTTTGTGCACATTTGTGATTTCTGATTTTTTTCCAAAATTTAAAGATTGGGGTTTAAGTATGCTTTCAAAGTCAGCATATATTACATAAGGTACATGCATTTGTTTTTGATGATTTTTAAATTTGGTGATTGTACCTTTTTTTGGCATCTCGATCCGGCAAGAGTTTTTGTTAATACCTTCACAGTCTATTTTGTGTTTTTCAAGTAGTTCTTCATCGGAGCATCCATGAAGACAACGATCACAAAAGTAAGTTTTACAACGATGTTTGTTTTGATCATAAAGTAATTTGTTTAGGTCTTTAATCCAGCACCAATGATATTTTGTTTCTTTTTTAACTTTTTCGTGATTATCATCAGGGTTGTAATTATCATCTATAATCCCTTCTTCGTTGTTTGGATCATCTTCGTTTTCTGGTTCAACTTCAGTATCTTCAGAGAATAACATCAAATTAATTCTTTTTATGTCCTTCGGCTGCTCTGATATTTTATATGGAAAAACAGATGCCTTTTTAATTTTTTCTGATACTGTATACCCGTAAGCATTAATGGCAAGATTGTTTTGTTTTTCTACTTTTGAAATTTGTGAAATCGGAGTCGGACAATCAATATCTTTCATGTTTAACTTACCCATGTGTTTGTTGTAACTAGACATCTTGATTGGATTATTTTTATTAGGCCACAAAGCAGAAACCAATGACACTTCCAAGCATCTATCATCTTTATTGATAACATTTATAATTGCTTTCTTATCAGATACTACTTTATGTAAAGGAATATATGAAGAACCTTTTAGTGGCTCATACTTTGCAAAATTTAAATAAAGTGTAATACAGTAATCAACTTCTAATCCTGATGCTGTGTTTGTAAATCTTTCCAAATTTTCTTGTATGTCATCAGATGATTTATCATACAACTCATCTATTTTTTCAGAAGATAAAATTGTATTTTGTTCACTATGTAATACTGCTGTGGTGTATTTTTTTGTAGCACCATCATCTTAAAATAATTCTACAGTGAGACCTAACTGAAATTTTATTCCATTCATTTTTGTCAGCTCTTTGGTTATTTGTTTCGTAATGATAGATTTTTTATCATGGAGTAGTTTCCGAGGATCTTTATATTTTTTGGCAGATATTTCGTATGCTTTGAAATAGCCACACATTGGCTTGTCAACCAGTTTTAATTCTGAAATACTTTCTTTAGATTTTCTATCATTAAACTCTTTCAGTTCATTTATAACATTTTCCTGTAATTTAGCATAATTCTGCTTTTCTCGTTTACGTTGTTTTTTAGCACGTCGTCTTTTGAGTAAATTTTCTAATGTTTGAGATTTAACCTCTTTTGGAGTTTCCTTTGGAACTTCTTTCAATGCATTTATACCGTTAGATAGTGTTTGCTTATCTATTACACCTGTATCAAACAGGCGTATTAAATTTTCTATAATCTCTTCAGTCTTCATTATTTCTTTTTGATATACTTATATTTTTTTTTTATTTAATATAAAAAAATATATCAAAAAGAAACAATGGAAATTAATGTTTGCAAATTTCTTAAAATTGGATTACACAATCCGTGTAAAAATAAGACTACAAAAGATTCTAATTATTGCAGTTTGCATAAGTATAGATTAAAAACAAGTCATGTATTACCGTGCTCAATATGTAAAAAAGGCACAAAAGCAAAAAATAAAATTTGTGCTGATTGTGGTGGAGTTTCAGTCAGAATAATGACACGTTATTGGAAATTTAAAGATTATAATGCTGAGTGCTTAAAATTTAGACGTATTGATGTTTAACCATATAAAAAAAAAAATATGTTGTAATTTTGATAACTTATAAAAAAAAATTAAACTTGCAATTTTCACTACCCCTATTTTAAAAAAGTTTTAATAAATCAAGTAAAATCACCATTTCATGAAATATTTGGGCAAAATCAACAAATAACAAGCAAAATCAGCATTTCATGCTGATTTGTAGATAGGTGTGTTTAAAAAAATAAAAAAATTCCTGTGGTATTTTCGGCAACTCAAAAATACCACAGGACCCCCATTTTACATATATATCACACACACACACACACACACACACTCGCGTGCACGCACGCATGCACGAACCGCGCGATTGAACGATAGTTTAAAATGACGTTAAACCATATACATACTTCAACAGAAAATTTGATGCTGACGCTACTTTTTTTTCCTCAACAGAAATACTCAATTAATTGTTGACATAAATTATCCGGGAACTTGCATTTACGGTGTTCATTGCAATGCATCTGCGCTTTCCACAAAAACATACGTTATTTATGAAATAAATATTGTTATCTAATATTTGGTTGACACCTTGTTTTTAAAACATATTCTCAGACAATTGTTATATATATATTATACCTTATATCAGAAGCAACCGTACGGATTTTTCAAAATATTACAAAATTTGCAGGAAATATATGCAAGATTCGGGTAATCCAAAACCACGAGTTTATTCTTTCATATCTACTTCATAAGACATTTAGTAAATTATCTTCTGGAAAACTAGACTCGAATTATTCTTAAAATGTTTGAACATGAAACGTTCATTGATTTCGCGAGGAGTTCGTCAAGTAACATAAATTCAACCCAGAATTCCCGTTGATTTGGGCATGTAGACGTTTTCTGCATTCAATTTAGATTTATTCATAAAAACATTCAGCATCGAAAACAAAGTTTTAAAAAGGATATGTAAACCAACTTACGGATTCCATCTTCGGGATGGTTAAAATTATGTACTCTTGATTTTATGACTAGAGGGCGTGAGCGGTAGCTAGCATATTTCACTACCGTTCATGAATCTCATCAAACCGACACTGCAATATTTCGTATGTGTCGTGTTCGGCCGTTTCAAAAGGTCCACTCTCATACTATTTGATGTCCACCTATCATGAGGTTTTGACGTATTAAATACGCCATATTTAGCTCAAATCATTGGTTTCCATCGTACAGGCTCCCATAATCTGTAATTCCTCTGGATGAGGATTTTATTATCGGTAACCCTGCCTTCACCATTCTTTTTCTTGTGTATTGTCTTTTTGATTGTATAGTTAATTTTCTCTTTGTTTGTGGTACAGTGCGGGTCTACGATGTCATTGCGGTTGGGTGCTCTGATTCTATTTGTTGCTTCCAATGGATCCCCTTTTCAGTATGTATTGTTCTGTGAATGCCGCATTTTTTGTTCGACTTTTATACTTAATTTTCAAATAATCAAGTAACAAATATATAGCCTAAGGTGTACTGCAGCCATAGAGGACAGGGTAAACTGATCAGTTATTTTATATCAAAACCGATGCAAATTGTTCGGTTATGTTTTTGGTAAAATTTAAATATTAAACAAAGTTAATGTAGATTCTAAAGTCGAAAGGAAATATGGCATTCAAGGACCAGAGTCAACAAAAACACGCATACAAACAAACACCAAATACGGGAATGAATAGAAGCAATTTGTGAGACATCAGAAACATAAAAGGGTTGACAATAACGCCACAGCGTGTGTGTGTAATTCGATGTTTTAAAGTCCCTCCGCCAACTAAAACGCCTGGAGAACCCTGGCGTTTTAGTTAGCGGAGGGACTTTAAAACTTCGATAAGGCCACAGCATTGGAATAGTGATCCCAATAAAAGTACAATTAACGATTACTTTATATGCAAATTAAATCACATTTAACGTTTTTTATGTACACTTATGGCTGATGTTTTGCAATAACCACGGACAATCCATAAAACCTAAATGTTTATCGAGAAGCCTTTTGTAAGGAGTCGTGGGTTTAGTATTGCTAAAACATTACACCGTTGGAAAATTCTGCACAAATAATTGATTTGATACCATGACAGGAAATCGATTGCAATTGTCTTGAAATTTGATTAGGAAAATAAGTGGAGGTGGTTAATGAAATGGGTGATTAATGCTAGTACATGCTATACGTTATTTATTCCGCTATTCTGTTTTTATAAAGTAGAAACTATTTTTTGTTTATAACATAACAACAGTTGCCTCACGTGTTATCTAAGATTATCTCTTACGACTTGTCTAATAAAATTAAATACAAAAATCGAACAGGAAAGTAGCGTTCAAAGACGACAGTCAACCACAAACACACACAGAAACAAAGAACAACTTTAAAGATGAATAAAAGGCCAAATAAGACATCACGAACACAAAAGGGTTGACAATAAGGCTACCGCCCTGGAACGGTCAATGGCAAAAAAGGCCGCTGGGGTTTCAAACCCGGTTCTAGGGTGCACCAAACCTCACACTTACTCTACTGTCATCCCAATAAAACGGGACTGTGTAAATAAAGAAATCCCCATCATGAACTATTTATTAAGACTGCTACACAATATTCAATCTATCTATTTTTTGAATAATCAGTATCGTTGTTATGAATTTCAAAAAAAGACCAAATGTTTGTCTTGATGCGTATCACAACTTCTTGAATTAATCCGTGTTAATGCCCCTCTAACCATTATCGCTAATAGAAAAGTACGAAAAAAAACAACCTTCAGACACATCCGTCTCTTACAAGTTATATGCACTTACAACATATTTGCCTAATTGTAATAGTACACGTAAACGTCTGGATTTATAAAGACGGTGTTTTTATACTTTGCCTAGCAAAAGCAATAATGGAAAACAAACGGACATGTGATGTAGTGATGTATGTTTTCATGCTCATAACATTTTGTGGATTTTCATGCGCACAAGTAGATGTTAACTCTGTGTATAGACTGCTGTCAAATAAATTTGACACACTTAACTTGGAGTTGAACATAATGCGAAACGAACTTCTAACTACCAAGCAAGATCTAGCCGAGACCAAAGCTAAGATGGCGTTGCTTCTAAACCAGAAGACTATGGTAAGACATTATGCTACTAGGAATGTACATCTGCTACCGCATGTGCTTTATTACTTTTCTATATTTTTATATTAATATGTGATTAGGAGTTATAATGGCTAATATGTTCAGTCAATACCCAATATTTCATCCGGCGTTAACATATTTGTAGACATCAAAATGTGTTTAATATGTATATTTATTAATGTCTGAAAAGGGTTATACGAGGGTTATTCAATAAGTTCTGTCACTAACGCGTTTTAACAATTATATGCTCGTTTTTAGTGTTGATGTTTGGTATCAAATGAAAGAAAGTTTCGATACCATTCCATTGATGGTAAAATGAATGCTGTATCTTTTGTTTGACCAAAGTTATGGAACATTTAATACACATCACTTATACATACTGAGGCGTTTTCGTCCTGAGTTTTTTCAGGTATGTTAATTGTTACTTTTTTAAATGCCTGTTTCTCTTTAGAACTTGTCGAAGACCTTTGAATTTTCTCATACATTACCAGTTATATCTGTGAATTACAAGATTCAGAATTTAAGCATGGTAGATGAAAAGGCATTGTCTTAGAAATTATCATTTTAAGCTAACGTATAAAATTAATTTAATGATAAATGGACATTAAATGGAAGGGCAGTCTTCTGAAATAGCTTTTTTGGATGATCAATATTTTCACTAAACATTGTACAAACTTCCACAATAATGTGTTGAATATGAAATTTAAACACTGAAGGACTAGGATTTGTAAAAAAATATGAAAACATATTAATAATATGAGAATAATTACGACATTTAAAAGATATTATAACATTTCCGTAAACAAAATGAAGAAATCAGTTATTTCTGCTAAAATTAAGGGATATGCATTCACTCATATCTGGTTTGTAGCAAGACCTTTCCGAATTCTCGACAATCATTTTCAAGAATTATGGGCGAATAACAAGTGATGGCGTACAAGAAAATTTAAAAGCATAGAATTATTCAAATAATTTTTACAACGTTTTGTAACAAGGACATTTTCATAGATGCCAGTATCCAAAAGGTGTGGTAGGGGGAGGTAATTCAGGGGAATAAATAACCGGAATTCTCTTGTTTTTGTTGTAGAATTTAAGAGAGCGAACCCAGTAGTAATATAAATACACTACTTTATCTCAGTGTAATATCCAGTTCAAAGGATATATGCCTAGTGACAGAACTTTTTGAAGCACCCTCGTACGTCTGACAAGGCAAATACTTTTGTATTACTCAACATATGTAGTAGAACACGAATGGACTACTGCAGAACTTCCTGAATTTTCTTAAAAATATTTGTGAAACTTGCAATCTGTTGCTCGCATTATCCAGTGACAAACACGGGGTTGACCGGGGTTGACCAATTTGCCTTTTTTAGTATCAATATATTGAAAAAAACTCTTGAATTTGTCCATTTCACAATACCCAGAATTCGATGCTCAGATCCGGGCTCAGAAATATACAGGAATATCCAAACATGTAAGAAATCATAAACTTGTCCCATTCTTGTCACATGCAACAAAAAAAGAGGAAATATGTGCACAGTTTTTTACGCGCAAGTAAATAACTGTTTAAAGAAACCTATACACCCGACGTTTGATGTTTGTCTGCGATCTTGTCTTGTCTTGCCTTTAATGATTTATTCTTTTGTTGCTCTGGCTTCTGCCAAGTCATTGAGAACCTGTGTGGCTTTCTGAGCTATTGTTTCGTTTTGTATTTATAAATAAACGAGCATCGTTGTGTTAAACTGATATCGCCTATTAATGTTGCCTTGTTGGTTAGAGAATAGTTCATGACGGTGTTTTTTTATTTACACTGTCCCGTTTTATTGGGATGACAGTATCGTAAGTTTGAAGTTTGGTGCACCCTAGAACCTGGTTTAAACACCCAGTGACCGTTTTTGTTTATAACATATATAACACGCAGCAATTAACACACTGTGAACCATTTACAAACAAAACGAAACAAAATAAATAACCTTTAATAATTACCAAATATGCAAATGTGTCAGTGTCTGGCTTTACCTACTTTTAAAAAAAAAAACACTATATAAGCGTGAACTGGAAATAATGTTGCTTTCATTCATTGAAACTACCTTCTTAATAAATGGAACAAACAATTTACATTAAATGAAATAATTTAAAGTATAGAATATCACAAAACTAAATGTTGTTTCTAATACAGATCGACACATCTACCACTGTCCAGAAGAAACCATTTAAAGTTTCAAAAACAGAAAAATCAAACGAATATCTTCATTTCGCGACTAGAATGAGGCGAACAATAGGGGAGGAAAAGGTTTATATACGCAACATTGAAACCAGGGTTTTGAAAGAACTAAAAGAGATGCAAAGAAATATGACTGGTCTAGCGGATAATAATAAAAAGCATAGCTCAGATTTAGACCTTGTGAGATTTGATGTGGATGGGTAAGTTCAATTTGTGATATTAATGAATGCTATAAATTCCTCTTTGTTTGCGGTACACTGTTCGGGTAACATTTGTCTCATTTTATATCTAATGTTCAATTTAATTCTAATGTTTCAACGATAGCAATTGTAAGTCATTGTATTATTTTGGATATTATAATTCCATTTTTTAAAATGGACATGTTATATTAAAGGTCCTAAAACTAAATCGATACGTGTGCGTTATTTTGACCCTGCCAGGTTCATCTCCACAATCTTCCGCATTCGAGAAGAACGCTATATCATTACGCCATCTACAGACATGTACCCCTCTGCATGGTATAGGTTTGTGCGATTGCAAGGGCTGTATTTTACCCCGGCAAACAAACGGTTGGAGCTACTTTAGAAATAATGTATATGTTTGTTTACATTATATCATAACAATATATTAACAGTCCAAAGTATCTTACATTTCATATCTGATATCAAACTTCCCATCTTTTCTTCAGGCAACAAAAGCAGCTTCAAACATTGAAAGCAGATCTTACGGAGTGCATAGTGTCAACCAAATCACTAGCTGCCGAAATCAAAGGAATAAACAAAGAAGTTGAACAAATGTCGACAACACAAACGCAAACAGACAATCAGATTCGAACTCAACTGTCCAGTTATAAAGAAGAAATAAAAGAGAAAATAGATGTACAAGAGCGCTGTCAATCCGGCTATGTCGTGAAATATTCCTATCCAAATGCTCCATTCCCTCATAATGCAACGGTTTACTTTGACCCACCATTCAAACGAGAACCGTCAATTGTGTATGGAACTACGTATCTCGATTCGTCAAAGCACACATTCTTAAGATATAGCATCCGCCAAACTGAACTGACCAGCCATTATGTAAAGATACTGATGAGAACCTATCACGACACCCTCGTGTTCGGTCAGGGGTTCCGCTGAATGGCATGCCCAAAATGAAAGACTGACGCCAAAATACATATTATATTACAGTAACTATCCCGCCAACAGCAGCCAAATTGTCCAACATATGTACCCCGTTTCTTGACCTACTGACAACGAGGTATATATATGTTACCTATTTTGAGAATCCAAACTGTATAGACACAATATAAACCGTTTTAACCAACAAGCCAAACCCTAAAACTGTAGTGTCGAATTAAGAGTTACCAACTCATAATTCATTTTACGTATATTTAATCACGGGTATTTAATTACCCTTGAATAAACGTATACTTTTAATAGGCACATATTTATTATTACATGATATAAATGCCTGGCCAGAGTTTTGATAAACGGTTTTGTAGTGCAATTTTGCCGTTATTTGGCGGGTTAGTTTCGTCAATGTTGACTTACAAAAAACGATCGGATGCCAGTCATTCTAGCATTTCCTTTCAACGAACGCAAATACTCTTAGCACATTTGAAAACTCAAAATTGATATTTTTGAATTTCTAGAGATGTTGAAGATGTTAAAGTTAAATGTGTTTTAACTGAAGAAATAGAGCCAATCGTATACAACTGTGTATCGCCATATATTAACCTTCGGGACAAACACACTTACTAGCATGATATACAATCTTTATTTGAACAAAAAAAGAGCGGACTAAAACTAATCGAAAAACCAAAATATTACGTTTTGAATTGTGCTGAGTATTCTTTGATGTGTTTAAATTATACTGAAGGAAAAACGAAACGCAACTCGGTATTAATAATCAAATATCTTTGCGTACATCAAATATCTTGATTTGTATTTAACTAAAAACTATAATTTATTTCAGTACACAGCAGTAGGAACGTCACGGACCTATAACATATCAGTTCTGTTCGCATTTTAACTCCGCGAAGATGGACTATTTCTTTGTATTTTACGGACTATTTTACGAATTTTCAATTAAAACAGACGCCATTTTTTTCCACCAAAATTGGGCGCGCTACGTCGGCGAGCACTACGGGTACCTATGGGGTCTAACAACACGCGTACAGTGTTTCATACCGTAGATTATGTAAAAACTAATACCTTACCGGACGAAATAACATCCCATTATGTGTCAACACGATGCAGTGTTGGTGACTGACAGGTCACCGTGACATAATTTGACACGTGAAATTGACATGTTGTTGCAAGTTGGATTTGGGATTACTGTCTGCTGCTGGAGGTCCATGATCAAGATATTTGTTTTGTCATTAAAATGTGTTTGTTAATAAACAGTACACACCACTTTTAGATCGTGGATATTTAGACATTGGCCAAATACAGTGCCTAAAAAAGTGGTGTATACTGTATAATAGAAAGTTCATAATTACTATAAGTGTTTTTCGTGTACTCCGATCTTTCCAGTAACTGGATGTACTGTAAACTGTAGAACGTTTCGTGGAATAAAACAATTGCTAGTAGAAATGCTATCAATGTCCCCCGCACCCCGCCCCCACCCAAGTACGGTAGATGGGTGTGTGGGGGTAGATGGAGCTTGCAAACCGAAAACGAGGAGGGGGTAAGACAACTAGAAACCCCCTCCACCCCGACCCCCACCCCTCAGATGCATGAATATAAATTGTTAGCGTTGTCTCTATATCGTTATGTTATCCCCATTTTCTCGCACATGCCTGAATACATAACCCGATACAACTACCATTGAAACAATGTAATCTGCCAAAGACATTTGACTGAAATCGGTCAGATTCATATTTATGTACAGTAAAGTTTTGAGGCAAGGAAGTGATTTTGAATTGACATTTATTTACATTTACTACATACTTTCTGTTGCGAAAAAAACAACGCAATTTCGAGAGAGTACATTTCACTAAAAGCGTTTAAGGAGGTGAAGCTACTACGCTTGCCTCCAGTGTGTCTCACAAGAAGTGACTATTCCATGGGCTGGAAATATGCTGTGAAAGTGGAATAATGTTTTTAATGGATCTCCAGTTGGGCTACATTATATTTTACATGTATAATGAATGATGAGAGATGTTTTTATTACATTAACCGTGTTATTGAGCACAAGTAGTATTCATGCTTTATTCAATTTAGTTCTTCTTTTATCTTTTCTTTTTTAAATATGTTACATTCTGTATAACAAAGGATAAAATATGTCTGTTTGATCATTGACATTGGATTGATGTTGTTTTCAGAGAGGCCTCAAATGTGAATCGTGCCCTTGAGCAGCTCTAAGTGAATTGATACTGACGACTTCAGAATGTCAAGCCGTATTAAATGCCATTGGATCATATGGAGGTAAGAGCCTTTTTAACAATTGTTTGCACTTGTGTAGTTCTTTAAATGGAGTTTGTGTTATGCTTGCACGGTGCTGTTCAAAGTTAGAGTAAAAAATGTTTTCAGTGATAGTGCAGCGTGATTGTCATATGAGCTCGTGTAAACTACATGTACTGGATACATGCGAAAACAAGTTGTGTTAAAGGGACACTAGGCAGTCTTTATTTGTTTAAAACTTCTGGAGTTCGGTTAATTTTTCTGCATAGTTTGCATTTGTGCATCATTAATATTATTTATTAGAATAGTTCAGAAGAAATTGTTTTACACATTACTTACTGTTGATAATAGTGCACCTATAATATAGTTAAGTATTTGATAGAATAACGAAGACAACATGAAACACTTTTATTTAACTTTTAATGCAAGCAGGTTTAAATTTAAAATGTTACCTGGTTAACAAATGAAGATGCTAATGTTAAAGCTTGATAAATACTTCAAGATTGCCGTGTGTCCCTTTAACATCAACTCATTGGTCTATGTGATGGGTCTCCAATTTATTAAAGGGACACAGAGCAAATTTCCAATATTGTGTCTGTTTTACACATTTTCACATCAGAACAGACCACACATGTACAAAAGTGTCTTCTCAACTGCCCTATTTAATCATGTTTTATTTCTAAAACTAGCGGCATCACCAGATTTTGAGAAAGAAAATAAATAGTTGTATATTAATGTTTTCTCCCCATGTAAAATGACCTTACTAAGTCAATAAAGTAAAATATTCTATGAACAAAACGTGTAAAATTTAACAATTTTAGATTTTTGGCAAGACTTGTTTTTTATTCCCCTTCTAGTAAAAATGGCTTATAGAGCATTGCACCCTCTGTCAGATTTAACTTTTCTTATAATAGATTCTTGCTGTACTGTTGGGTTGAAAAATAAATTAAAATGGTTCTATAATCATGTCAGTTCAATCATATACTAGTATGATACACAATATAATATGTATTGACCCTTTGCTTGATGTGCCATTTACTCAGTTTTGGTCAAGGGACGTTTATAGCATATCGGCTTTGAATCCAGTGAACACGGATTCAATTCTTACTGGCGCCACTGGATTACTTCGATGTGTCCTGCTAGCCTCGTTCGTCTGATGGGAACGTAAACCGGATGGTCCTGTGTATCGGAGTCTGTCCTCCAAGCACGTTAAATAACCATAGGTACCTATGTATCTTTCCTCCTCTCTTTGGGGCGGCTCGAAATAACCTAAACAACGTGTTGATGAGGCGTTAAACAATAATTAAATTTTAAACTGTCCCATTCCCCTAAACATACCCTAGCTCCCCCTCGCAACACCTGATTCAAATTGAATACTCTGCTCGACTTATATTAACTTTTTATTCTATGTCTTTCTTTTCTTCTAGTCTGCACGTCATGTGGAAGAAGACTCCATGTACACCACTGGCCAGAGTCAATGCTGAAGTTTATGTTCGCTCAATTATTTGCTTAATAAAGTATACATATGAACTAAAATATTGTCTTTATAATTATGTCTTCCACCACAAAGTGGTAGGTGATACAGATTATATTTGGCCTTTCCGTTCGTCCGTCACAAATCTTGTCTGCGCTACTTGTTGGATTTTGACGAAACTTTGTACAAACTCTTTATTACTTTCTCTGAAGCTAATTTCATAAAACTATACTTTGACTGCCTTTGGTGAAATGATAATCCCTGTTTATTTTGAAGTCAGTAGTTGAAAGGTCCGTTACCATGACCGGAAAATGAAAAGTATTACCCACACAGTTTTCCTATTACCTGAAACTTCATTGGTGGACAGTGGAAAGAGGATGATCGTTTGATTTTGAGGTAAAAGGTCATGTTCCCTGCAGACATCCACTATCCAAGGATAAGCATATGTTACAACACACATGTTATAATGTTAATGGTATAATAGATGAATATTTTCTTGCACAATGTTGAATCCGGTTTTGTTCACCGATACTGTCGCCTGTGAACCAAACCACTTGTTGTTAAATTACAGGATTCAACAGTGTGTAATACACATTCCGATCATCCATTTTGTTTTTAAATCATGAATTAAAAAATAAATATATTAAAACAAACAAAACATGTTATTTGATGAAAACAGACGTAGCAATATTCGCAGAATATAGTAGATTTCAACTGCTGAAAACAAACATGTATTTTTTTTTCAGGAAAATATAATTCTACGAATATAGTATATATGTTCAGGGAAATGTTTAATATGTCTGTTTTCAAATACTACAGATCGTAACGCACCGCACATGTGTATTCAGTATTTACTTTCAATATAGTAGTGACTGCGTTCTGGGACCATATAAATATAAAAGAACTATATATGCCCTATAATTATAAACGACTCGCACTTTTTGGATTCACGCGTACAGTGTTTCACAACACCACACATCTGGCAAGTGCTCCATTGACACAATGACATGTCCACGTTCGAGTCTACACATAATCATGTTTGTTACTGACAGTAGCATGTCTGTTACTCGTCAGTCATTTATTTACTTGGTTAAAGGGACACATGCCAATCTTGCTTTCTTTAAAACTCGAGTCGCTCCCTCAGTTTTAAACGAACAGTTAAAAGAATATACTTCTTTCTGCCTGTTCAACTTATATTAGTTTATCGCTTTTTCTGATTTCCAAAATTAACTCTACAACGTATGTTGCCGCCATCATGATTTCATTTTCCGATATACCGTTGCAACATTGTTTGTTAAAGTAAATTGGCCATTCTGACATAAACCCAAAGCATGTATAGATCAAAAATTTAGTGTAAAATACATGGACACATACATTTTAAATATATGTGTTTACATAACGAAATTATTTAATTGTTTCTGTAGCCGGTCGTCTTTCCTTAATGAATATGAATGTTGCCGTCTTTGGGTCGGACGGTCCTGTAACTTAATTAGTACTTGTCTCCGTTTATTGAAATTCTACATATATACAGAGGAGAGATGTATCTATATGTTTTTGTTATTATGCTCGCTTCTAAAGTGATGAAAAAAATCGAATTTGATTAAAACTGCACATTCGCAGCTATATACAACTTAATAAATACGGTATGGAGGGTGGTGGGGTGGAATGAGGGGCGGGGTTGCAGGGATACTACCGTAATGGTGTCCTTGAGAAAAACTGTGAACATTCTACTCTAATAATTTATTAAATACAGAACAATGTTGAAATCGATATATCTCTTAAAAAGGATTTCACAGTGTCATGGTTTTATATCCCGCGTGAACATTAACTTCGAAAGGCGATTGTTCATATTTTAGCGAACACGGTGTACTTTGTTAATTTTGGGGAAAAAAAAGTTCTTTTTTCTGATTGACTTTAACTTTTGGGTTTTAATAGTAGACATGTCAATGAACACTTTCAAGAAAAAAAATTCATTCTCGCTGTTAAAACTTCATTTTTTTGCATTTTTTTCGGATTCAGAAAATTAGCACTGCAACATATATTTTCACTATCCTCATTTCCTTTCCCGACGTACCGTTACAATTTGGTTTGTTAAAACTTATTCTGACCACTCCGGCAAAAACCAAAAGCATGTATAGATCAGAAATTTAATCTGGAATGCATGGATACATACATTTGAAATATATGTATTGAAATAATGGAATTATTTCATTTCTTGTGTACCCGGTCGCGTCTGTAAATGTATATGCATTATGCCGTCTTTGCGTCCGTGGGTCATGTTAGTTAATTTTGGGGAAAAAAAGTACTTGTCTCCGATTTCATTAAAAATGTGCATATGGACAGAGGAAAGATTTATCTACGCGTACATGCATTTGTTTTTATTCTCGCTTCTAAAATGACGAAATAAATCGATTTTGATTTAAAAGCGCATTTTTGGCAATTTAAACCTTAAAACAACCTAAATTCATCCCTTTGAAAAATACCTTTAACTATTAATGGGAATTACACGAAGTGTACGCCAATTATGTTCGACCAATGTAGTTTGTGAATATTATTACTTTAACAACGATCTGTGATTGTGTTTTGTTATAATCCTAGTTTATAAATAAGAGGTGTATAAATCTGACAAGTGAAAATTTTCCCAATAATGTCATTTTGTTATCGATTTTATCACGTGACCTTGTTTGATAAATATTCCTACGCCATAGGGCTGGCGTTCCTACTACAGTATTTAGGTCTGATATTAATATTCCGCTAGATTTGTGTGAATCTGAAAGTCAGATAAAAGTTCATAAGTTCATAAGCGAAACCAAGCGTTACGTAATATGACGCGTGCAGCATATTCCAACAACGTATTCGATTAGAAATAAACCTGGCACGTATTTGGTTGTATATGTTCACGGTGGTATCCCGACGGTTGCACATCGGGGTTTTTCGGAAACGCTGATGTAGGTGCTTGAGAAGACAATTCGCGTCTTCTTAATGTGACGTAACATCTGAACGTTGTTTTTAGGGCGGTTGTTGGTCAATACAGTCTATCTCAGACATTGAAATAGTCTTTTATAGTGCATATTGCAAGCCATGATACAGACACTATACACTGCGAAATTCCTTTCAACAGCTATCAGACGTCGTCTTCACGCTCCTCTTTACGTAAACGTATCACAAAGAAACGTTTACTACATTTGACAGAAACGCTGGATTCTTGATCAATGATATTCACACCGTACAATCCGTATCTTTGATGACATAGGAATAACTTGATATCCGAGCCGATAAAAACAGCTTTGTTTTTGAAAAACAGAAGTGAGATAAAAATGTACAAGTTGTACATGTGTACGGATATATAGACATATTTCTACAGTGATTATCCCAACCAATTCCGTCCACCAGGCAGATATTCGAACTTAAACTTCAAAGTTTTATGGAAATTACGAAAAGTGTTTGCATTCGATTCTATTACTATTGAAAAACATTTAATTCAGTCATTGTCGCGCTATTTTATGAAATGGCAATCATTGAGCGACATTTAGCTAAAATTGTAGTGTGTAAGTGCTCTTTTGGAGAAGTTTAAATTCACTCACATTAAGACTGGGTACCGGCACCGGCTTAAGCGATATTCTACTTGAAAGCAACACAAAATTTACTTGATGATCCCAAAGGACTAGTAAATAATAACACTACTGATTTATAGTCAGGACGACTTGTTATGGCCGCCAAACAGCACTAACCAACGCTAGTGTTAATTGTCAATAAATACCGAACCCTTTGAATCAAGAAACACAAACAAGAGAGAAACGCAGCATACTCGGTTTTATTGAGTCTGTTCATGACAGTCGGTAACTCTTTCCCCACTATATTCTTTGTGTTGTATAGTGTCCTTTTCTCTGTAGAGTTAATTTGCTCATTGTGTGTGGTACAGTGCTGATCTACGGTGTCATTGAGTTTGGGTGCTGTAAGTTGTATAGGACCATTTTTTTAATCGAAACCTATAGCGAATCTCGTTCAAGTCCATTTAAACACTATCTCTAACTTGAGTAAGAACATTTCCGGATACCATTAGGAAAAAAAAGCTAACACTCATAAGCTTCCCGATTACTAGTTTACAAGTCCACCACAAAAACAATCACACGTTAGTAGTTGTTACGTCCATTAAATTTAATACGTTAATAAACGTTTTGTTTTGATATTTAAAATGTTTAAAGGAGTTGTTATTTTGGTCCGCTATCTCACATCACGTATTCGATAGGCTCTGGAGGAAATGTGATGTAATATACATCATTGGAAAGAAATATAAAAAGATCGGACAGGGAAAGTAGCATTCAAGGAGGACAGTAAACCACAAAACACAGAAACAAACACGCAAACAGACAAACAAGAAGGCAAAAGCAATAATAAATGCAAACGACATCACAAACACAAAAGGTAATTAGGAATCATTTCGCCATATGCTCACCCTGTCCGGTATGATATCCACGTTTTTATTGCGAGTGTTTTGCCCCGACTACAAATCAGTAGTGTTATTACTTACTGGTCCATTGGGATAATCATGCCTGTTTTTTGTGGCCTTGAAAGTAGAATATCACCTAAGCCGGTGCTTGGAGGCATGACAGTTGTTGCACTTTACATTACCTCTCATGAACAGACTCATAGAGGTTGAATTCATCACACAGGTTTTCTAGTCGTACCCTATATTGGTTTTCTCTTGGGCTGCAACTGCGGTGGCTGTTCAGTACACTTATGGAAACATCCTGAGGTATTTCTAATTAAGATTTTTTATATATCTTTATAATAACATATATGTGTAAGGATTCCTAATTGCTATGGATGAGGACTTTATTGTCGGTAACCCAGTCTTCGCCACTCTTTCTGTTTTGTATTGTCTTTTTCATTGTGTAGTTACTTTGCTCTTTGTGGTACAGTGAGGATCTACGGTGCCATTTTCTCATTTTTCAATAAAAACGAGTCTGCTACTTTTATCTCTTGTTTGTGCTTGTTGATTCCAAGGGATCCCCCTTTAGGTATTTATTGTTCTGTGAATGTTACATTTCCTGTTTGACTTTTACACTTCATTGTATAAAATAACAAACATATAGCCTAAGGTAAAATATAGACAAAAGAGGAAAGCGTTAACTGATCAGTTCTTCTCTTATGTTTTTAATAAAACTTATGGTTTTAGTAAAGCTTATGTTTATAGTAGAACCTGGTTTAAACCTGCAGCGGCCTTTTTTGCCACTGACCGTTCCAAGATGGTAGCCCTATTGCCAACCCTTCTATGTTTGTGCTTTATTCGGCCTTGTATTCATCTTTAAATGTGTTTTTTGTTAATGTATGTGTTTGTTGATGACTTCGTCCTTGAATGCTGCTTTTCGTTTTCGATTTGTATATTAGTATGCAACCTGATATTCAAATAAGGCTCTAAAAAATGAGTTATGTCCCCCCGAGAGGGGGCAAAGGTTTTCTGGTATCGTTGGAAAGCTTTGAATGTCTACAATATTTTGCAACTTGTTAGACTTTGTTAGACGCGTCCGTTTCCATGGAAACGATGATCAAAGATGGCGCCATTGTTTTTTCTGATGTATGACTGTAGCGCATATAAACGGTCATATTGGGTTGAAAATGCATAAAATGTTGAATGTTTCTTTTGGAACATGTTGATATAATACACGCAAATGTATTTCATACAGTTTAAAAAAAATAGTTAGTTAATTAACACAAAAGGGGGGGTAATTTGTGAGATATTTTGGTATATTTTAGCGAACAGTACACTTTAAATTAACTGTTATCATTATCATTGGTATTTTCTAAATGAAAAACCTTTGAAATAATGATATAACCCTATATAGAACATAATTATGAAAGAAAATCATTAAAGAAATATTATATTTAAGTAAAAAAATCCAAAAAGGAAGGTAACATGAATTTTTTTTTTTCGTAAAAATATTTAAAAATGGATTTATTCACGAACAAACTGTACATGTTACCTTCTTCATTGAAAGTCATGTTTTCTCATTTATAAAAGAGTCCATGCATGATTTCAACCTTATAACTCTCATGAGAACACTCTTATCAAATAGTGTAGTTATAATTAACTATAAAAGTTACTTCATTCTTTCACTTGGCCAAGACTTACTATACAATGCTTCCCGTGGGCTAATTAAGACACCAAAACATATTTCGCTAGCACTGACTGTAAAAGACCTTACGGGATCTTCCAGAATTGTGTCTTTACTGAATAAGTTTGGTCACTGTGTGTCCTATCAAGTGTTGGAATCTATTGAAACAGCTATTGCAGAGAGGCAGGCGGCTAAGCAAGGAAATGAGATTGCATTACTTCCAAGTAACATTAACGCTGGTTCATTTGCCACGTTCGTTTGGGATAATAACGACCTACTCGAGGAAACACTTTCAGGCGGGGGCACAACCCATTGTACGAATGGCATTGTGATACAGAGGCAGGTCGACACGTGCAGTCCATTTATTGATCCAGTAGAAGTAGTCCTGTCTGGTAAAAGAAGTTTTAAACCCGATATACAGCCACTTCTACCATACAGTAGGAAAGCGTATTAGTCCTGTGCCTTATTACGCAGCCAAAGAAATTCTGATAAACTCAGAAACAGTGTATAAAACACCAGTAAAACGTGACTTTGGATGGTTCTTGTGTAGACTCGAAAACCTTGATGAGGCCGAAGTGGATTCTGGCCAGCAAACAATACCTGGGTGGTCTGCATTTAATGCGAAAGTAACACCTACATCTGCAGTACCTCGACATTGTGATGTAAGGTATTGCCAAGTCATTGATGCTTCACAAACACAGCTTCCTGTTGTGTACAATGTTCTGAAACGGTCTATTAATATGGCAGACCAACTCCATCAAACTGATGTTGTCATTGTCTTCGATCAGACTATATATGCAAAGGCATTGGAGATCATATGGAAACATGTTGTTTCATGTATGGGTGCGTTTCACATCGCGTGTACATTTCTGGCAGTTATCGGTAAACGGTTTGGTGATGCTGGTCTTCGGGACCTAATGATCGAATCTGGTATTATTGGGTCTGGCTCGATAAATGCTTTGTTGGAGGGTCGTCACTATAATAGAGGTGTACGAGTGCATAAGCTGGTCATGGAAGCCATGCTACCACTAAGATGGAAATCGTTCGTGAGCATTCTTTCTGAAGATAAATTAGCCGAGGTTCGTGTAGACTTGACTACCACCCATACTGACGTACGTGAATCACCAACTCCTGAACGTTTCCAGGAATTCACAGAGTTGGATGCATTTGAGTGCCTGCTAGAAAAGTATCAAGCATACTGCCAATCGAATGTCGTCCCTGTAGCCAAATTCTGGAACACCTATATAGAAATGGTCCAGCTACTCCTTCATTTTATTCGATCGACCAGGGAAGGCAACTGGGAATTGCATGTGGCATGCATACGTAGCATGGTCTCCTGGATGTTCGCTTATGATCGCATCAACTACGCCAAGTATTTGCCAGTATATTTTATGGAGATTCAAATGTTAGAAACCAACCACCCTGAAGCTTATGCAAATATTTCAAGCGGTGAATTTGCGGTTCAAAGAAGTTCACATTCATTTGCGCAAGTTGCAAGAGACCAAACGATTGAACAAACACTGAATCGTGCCACCAAAACTCGCGTTGGCATCATTGGCTTCAGTTTGAACAAAAGTACAATACAAAAGTGGTTAGATAAAGCTCATGAACGAGCAATGATTAGAGAAAGGTGTTTTTCTATGGCTGGTGTTGATGGTCGTCAAACTCATGAACACAAGGAGGGTTCGTCAACCAGAATCGTAAGAGACTGTAGTGATGTTGTTAAGGTTGCTGAATTAGTCGAGACATTGAAATCTAATCCATACAGCAGCACTAATTAACTAACAAGCTTATCATCTGGTGGTGTTGCCGACAAGACCGTGTGTCATGAACTTCTGAATTCCAATCAACAAGGTCAGGAAGCGGCAGAAGCATTTGTTAAGACACGATTATCAAATGATGAAAGCTAATTTTATGATCCACTTAAAAAAAATAATTTGAAGACATATTCCAGCTTAGGCAAGAAAAAGCAGTTAAAGTGGGTAATAAGAATATCATCCTAAGAGCTGATAGAAATTTGTTTTCAAGAATGATTGTGGTGGCTCAGTCTAGAAATTTGGATCTGAGAAATGTGTTGAAACACTGTCTGGGTCCCATACCTTGGTCGTTGGCAGAGGTTGACGGTTTGCTGGTAAGGGTAAAAAGAAGGTATTTGATCTTGTGACGAATGATCAAGAACTATGTAAGTCAATGCAATGTCTAGGTTTCGACTTGCAAGAGGATGTTTTGTCCGAAACGGAGAAGTTTGCATGTGCCCTTTACAACATGTCTAGTTACACCAGCATAGATGAGACCAGATACCAAGTGTTTTGTAGCAGAAACCCTCAGAGTAACTATTTGCCCCCATGCCAAGATGCCTTACAGAAACATTCAGCAAGAGCAAACTATCAGGCTTTCATTTGGAAAAATGCCTTAAGTTCAACCCCTGACGTAACGAGTCCACATAGCCATGGATGAACAATATCTGGTAAAGAAATATCCATAGACTAGATGAAACTTCCACCAGCACCAAGAGCCATTCTTGAGTTAAGTGCAATTGCTAAGGAGACTCTTCTGGAAACCGGTGTTCATTCTTCAAAAACCGAATGCCCTGTACCGAATCATGTGGATGCCTACATAATTGTGAAAATTCTACAATTGTTGATTCTAACAGTGATTCAGAATCTAAATATGATGATAATTAACTGAAAAATGATTAACAACACATATTTATGGCTTATGCATAAGTCTTGATCTGCAGTGTGTTATTGCTTTCAGATAGGAGTAAAATAACAAATTGAGATCTGTAAAATTGTACAAAAACTATAATAAATGTAGAATAGCTCCTCAAATCCCAATTATTTGTTCAATTTCAAATGCTTTGTAAATTACTGTTTGGTTGAAGCTTGTAAAGTTTTGCTCACAGTTATGGAATCGAAACAAATGCAATGCCTCGTTTTGTCAAGTTATACACACTATCAGTATACTTTAACAATTGGAACATTTAAGAAAAGAAAATCTCATTTTTTTTGGATTTTCTAAAATTGTATTCAAAATTGATTGTTTTATTACTTCCCTTTTATACATTTTTGTCTGAATATGTTCTTTTATTTCATAAAGTCTTTCTCATTTTGTTTATATGAGTATATTTTATTATATTCAAGTTAACTGATTAATAAAACGTGACAGATAATGACAGAAAATAATTATTAACGTATTACACGCTAAAATATACAAAATAGTTTTCAAATTACCTCCCCTTTTTGTGTTAGTAGTGCAATTGATTTAAAAAACTGCATGAAATAGATTCAAGTGTATTATATCAACATGTTCCCAAAGAAATATTCAACATTTTATGCATTTTCAACCCAATATGACCGCTTATATGCGCTACAGTCATACAACAGAAAAAAACAAGGCGGCCATCTTTGATCATCGTTACCATTAAAACGGACACGTCTAACAAAGTCTAACAAGTTACAAAATATTGTAGACATTCTAAGCTTTCCAACGAGACCAAAAAAGCTTTGCCCCCTCTCGGGCGGACATAACTCTTTTTTTTTTCAGGACCCAGGTTGTGTACTATATCTATATTTAAACATTAAACAAATAAATACGGAAAAGGTGAAAGTTAAGGTAGATATAAAAGTCGAACGAAAAAGTAGCATTCAAGTAACAGAGTCAACCAAAACACATAGAAACAAACACCAAATACAAGAATGAATAGAAAATGATTTTCAGCATTTATTGAATTGAACAGAATGTTGTTTAAGGTCTTACTACACACTTAGCTCCCTTTCATGTGACTGTAGGATGATTCTTACACCATAAAAAGTAGGGGTGTGTTCTTCGGTTTGAGATATTTTAATAATTGCCCATGGATATTTTCTTTTCTTGTTGCAGTTGAGAAAACAATAGTGTGAGATTGGATGAACAGCGATTAGTCGACACTGACAGCAAAATGTGAGACATGTGTGGGTGCTCAAAATGCGTATGAATTTAGGTGCAAACTGTTTAGTGAAAGCCGAAAAGAGTACCTTGACTGCCACCACTTACATTTAAAAAAAAAAGTGGGCTATGTACCAGATTTTGTGGATTTTTATGAGCAGCAGTAACTGTATTTTCCCATAAAAATACTTTTAGACTGTAAATGCTTGATTCAGAATGGAAAATTGGACTTTACTGCCTATGGCCAACACAGTAAAATCGAAGTTTGTTTTGAGCCGAGACTGCAATATTTCATATGTGTCGTGCTCGGCCGTTTCCAAAGGTCCATTATCATACTCTTTTTTGAGACCTTGAAGAAACAATCAGCCAGACGCTTTCAGTACAGCTTTCATTGACACAGATCAATATTTCTGAGTTTGGTGTTTTAAACTGTGTGAAAAAGTTGAATTGAACATTTTATGATGAACTGCAATGAACTGCAGTTGGATTTGGCCATAAATTAGTGATTTTGCACATGAAAATGGACCATACTTTGATCGACATGGATTATTTTGTGTATGCTGTTTGTAGTGAACTCCCAAATCACTTCCGTAATGTCGATATGGATTCCAGGCGATGAAACATCCTGATGAAACGCAATATAAATGATTTCAGTGCATATTTCAGTGCATACACATGTACATGCAGTATCAACTATTCCGCGAAAGATGGATATTTGATTGTATTTGCCAAAAAAGTTTGTGCTTGCGAGACGATAAATTGTTTCTGGAAGTTTAGTTCTCGACTCGGTTGGATTCAAATGGATACAATGTACCGACACTATGCCAGGGACATGTTCACGGAAAGCAGCTTCATATGACATCCAACAGGTATGTGTTTGTATAGCAAATTATTTATTTCAGCTATTGACACTATTAGAAATATACCCCACCCACTTATGCAGTGCAACAAATTTCAAAACCTCTGTTCGGTGTGTCTTATTTGTCGAGAATGTTCATCAAATATGTTTATTAACTTAGTCGCTCTACATTGTTTGCTTTGAAGCTGTGTGACAACCTTTTTCGAACCGCTGTGTCTTTTGGGAAGATTTGTCGTTTGCAGTTGCATATTTGTCGAAACACGAAATTGTTTCATGCTTGGTGTTAGCTGAATGAGGCGTTCAAGTTTTTAGCGTATTCGTCTCATTTCTTGTATTCCATTTGTACGCAGGCAATTTGTTCTCTCGTGATAATATTCCATGCGCATTTCATACAAATTTCGCGTCATGTCAAATAAAAAAACATCCAATAAATTGTGTGTCTGTTTATATCTAGGGAAAAAATTCCAGACAAAACTTTATTGTACTGTTACATTCTTCTTCGTCTCTTTTTACGTAAATTAAAAAATGGCGTTAAAAGTGTTTTCGGTTCTGTATTCTGATTATAAATGTTATTTTGCATTAAGAAATAAAACTGTGCTAATATATGTTTAAATAAAAAAAGTGTACGCGAATTACATCATTGAAATTCAAGTGCATTTCGCGTCATAATAAAACATTAAATTCTGGTTCTATCATTATTCACGGTATAGATTGCCTGTGTCGCCTAGATATTTTTTGTTGCAGATCTGTACTGAATTTATTTTTGGAATGTTACCAGTTGTGCTGCATTACGTATAGTATTATGCTGCTGTCATTTTCGCTCTGATCCGAATGGTCTGCATTCAATTTTCACTGCTTCGAGTAGGTGTACAGTGTCGTCTGGAGAAACACTGCAGTCGGTCGGAAGCAGTTGATGACTGATTTTCATTTGGAAAATGTTTTGTGACTGACTGACTGACTGACTGACTGACTGACTGACTCTGACTGACTGACTGACTGACTGTAATTTGAGATAAATTCAATAACTATGTATAAAGTGCATGCAATGCGGTTCAATGCGATTAATAAACAGTTTCGATATTACATGGAATTGACAGACATTTTATGAAATATACCGATTGTTATAATTTCATAGATTTTTAAGCTAAGCGCTGTTCATGTACATTTTGTAGCGTTATCTGAATTGTGATAATTTCTTGAAAACTAATCTGCATGCCGGTGGTTTTCGGTTGTTTTTCTGCTTTTCGCAAGTTGTGGTGTCATTTAGTGTTTCCTAGTTAACTCCCCTGCTGGTTTAATGTATTTATTCCCCTTTTAAATCACTGTTGGGTATATTTTCTGATTTTTCCCTACATTTTGTTTTGTACAACAGCTAGGTTTTCAAATAGTAATATTTTAGCGACATTATTATCAATATTATAATCATGTGATAAGTAAAGGCCATTTTATCTTTCTATACAGGAAGCTGGTTGAGAGTTGAAGGGAGGGCTTGTTTTATTGGATCCATGCCTGAGATGACATCAACTTGAATGGCCTTTAATGACATTGTAGGACAGGTAATATAATAAACTATTTTGTTCTAGTCATAAGTCTAACCACTACTTCTGTTTCAGAAAGCATCATTTAATAAAATAAAAAAATGATCATTTATGAACATTTAATAAATTAAGAAACACTGCCTGAAAGACAAACATCACACCTTTTTAGATTATATACATATCCAACACAAATCCTACAGAATTTAAGAACACAAACTCTTAGAATACAAAAGTTACTGAATATTTTCTACTCTTGATACTTATTAAAATTCCTGATATTTTCGCTCCATGAACATGCCACGAAGCAAACTGATGCATGTTGCATTTTGAGCCGTAAACTCATGTAATCTATGACAAAAGTATCTATAAAACAAAATGTGTTAGATAGTCATCTATAGATGTTGCGGTTATGATTTTGAAGACATGCACACACATGAGCCCCATTTGAAGGTCTCACTACACACTTAGCTCCCTTGCATGTAACTGTAGGATGATTCTTACACCATAAAAAGTAGGGGTGTGTTCTTCGGTTGGAGATATTTTAATAATTGCCCATGGATGTTTTCTTTTCTTGTTGCAGGTGAGAAAACAATAGTGTGAGATTGGATGAACAGCGATTAGACAACGCTGACAGCAAAATGTGAGACATGTGTGGGTGCTCAAAATGCGTATGAATTTAGGTGCAAACTGTTTAGTGAAAGCCGAAAAGAGTACCTTGACTGCCACCACTCACATTAAAAAAAACAAAGTGGGATATGTACCAGATTTTGTGGATTTTTATGAGCAGCAGTAACGGTATTTTCCCCAAAAAAATACTTTTAGACTGTAAATGCTTGGTTCGGAATGGAAAATTGGACTTTACTTCCTATGGCCAACACAGTAAAATCGAAGTGTGTTGTGAGACCTTAACGGCTCATTAACACAGTATATGTTAGTTAGAGCCGCCAGTATTTATTGACCGAGTCTGCTACTTTTCTCTTTTGTTTGTGTTTGTTGCTGCCAGGGATCACCTTTTCAGTATTTATTGACTGCCGCCTTGGAATCGTGATCCTAATAAGTGTATCACTAACGTTTACTGTATCACTAACGTTTACTGTGTATATGCAAATTAAATCTCATTTAACGTTTTTTATGTACACTTATGGTTGATATTAATGCAATAACAACATACCATCAATATAACATAACTGAATTACGAGAAGCCTTTTAAACGGTCGTGGGTTTACTAATGCTGAAACATTACACCTTTGGAAAATACTGCACAATAATTGATTGGATGCCATGACATGAAATCGATTGCAATTGTCTGGAAATTGTCTTGCAATACATAATTGATTACGGTATTTTTGTAAAATAGAAACAATTTATTTGTTTAGAACATAACAACAGTTGCCTCACGTGTCTCATCTAAGATTATCTTGCACATTACATTACCTTATAAACGACTCAATACAACCGAGTCTGCTACTTTTATCTCTTATTTGTGTTTGTTGCTTCCCAGGGATTCACTTTTCAGAATTTTTTGTCTAGTAAGACTGCTGTACAATATTCAATCTATAAATGTTTGAATAATCAGTATCTTTGTTATGATTTTCAAAAATAAAAACCAAATATGTGTCTTAATGCGTGTCACAATCTTTTAAATTAAGCCTTGTACGATTAATGACCATCTGACCATTATCGCTAATAGAAAAATACCAAAACAAAACACTTCAGACACATCCGTCTCTTACAAGTAATGAGTAGATGCACTTAACATATGTTTGGCTAATTGTAATAGTATACGTATACGTCTGGATTTATAAAGACAGTGGGTTTTAACGCGTTTATAACATACTTACCTAGCAAAGGCAATAATGGAAGACAAACGAACATGTGATGTAGTTATGTATGGTTTCATGATCATAATAGTGTGTGGATGTTCATGCGCACAAGTAGATGTTAACACTGTGTATAGACTGCTGTCAAATAAATTTGACACACTTAACTTTGAGTTTAACATAATACGAAACGAACTTTTAACTACCAAGCAAGAACTAGCCGAGACCAAAGCTACGGTGGCGTTACTTCTAAACCAGAAGACTATGGTAAGCCACTAGGTTACTAATAATGTACAGCTGCTACCGCATGTGCTTTATTATATTTGAATACTTTTATATTAATATGTGATTAGGAGTTTAAGGAGTTAAATAATGGCTAATATGTTCATTCAATACCTAATATTTCATCCGGCATTAAAATATAGGTAGAAATTAAACTGTTTTATCTATATTTATTAATGTCTGAAAAGGGTTATACGTCTGACAAGGCAGTTAGTTTTGCATTGCTCTACATATGCAGCAGGACACCAATGGACCACTGTAGAACTTCCTGAATTTTCTTAAAATATTTTCTTTGTGAAATTGAATTCTGTTGCTTTCCAGCAACAAACACGGGGTTGACCAATTTGCCTTCTTTAATATCAATAGTTTGAAAAAAACTCTTACATTTTCAAATGTATCAATACCCAGAATTTGATGCTCAAAATATTTGCACAGTTTAAGAAATAAACAAGAACTGAATAACTCAGATCTCTTTTTTTTTAAGCGCAAGAAAGTTCCTATCGTGACTGGCAAGGGAAATGGATGTTTAGTGAAACCTATACACCCGACGTTTGATGTTTGTCTGCTATATTGTCTCGTCGTGCCTTCAGTGATTTATTCTCTTGTTGCTCTGGCATATGCCAAGTCATTGAGTACCTTTTTGGCTTTCTGAGCTATTGTTTGTTGTATTTATATATAAACGAGCATCATTGTGTTCAACTTATATCGCCTATTAATGCTGCTTTGTTGGTTAGAGAATAGTTCATGACGGTGCTTTCTTTATTCACACTGTCCCGTTTTATTGGGATGACAGTATGGTAAGTGTGAGGTTTGGTGCATTCTAGAATCTGGTTTAAACCTCCAGCGACCATTTTTGCCTTCTGACCGTCCCAAGACGGTAGCCCTATTGTCAACCCTTTTTGTGTTTGTGATGTCTTATTTTTCCTTTTATTCATCTTTATATTTGTTCTTTGTTTCTGTGTAGTTGACTGTCGTCCTTGAATGCTACTTATCTATATTTATACTTATGTTTGTTTATGTGTTAAGTAAAATGTATCACATGCAGCGATTGACACACTGTGAACCATTTACAAACAAAACAAATATCCTTTAATAATTACCAAATGTGCAAAAGTGTCAGTGTTTGGAGTTACCTACTTTTAAGAAATAAAACACTTTTTAAGCGTGAACTGGAAATAATGTTGCTTTCATTCCTTGAAACTAATTCTTAATAAATGGAATAAACCATTTACAATAATTAAAATAATTTAAAGTATAGAATATCACAAAACTAAATGTTGTTTCTAATACAGATCAACACATCTACCACTGTCCAGGAAGAAACAATTCAAGCTTCAGAAACAGAAACATCAAACGAATATCTCCATTTTGCGACTAGAATGAGGCGAACAATTGAGGAGGAAAAGGTTTATACACGCAACATCGAAACAAGGGTTCTGAAAGAACTGAATGAGATGCAAAGAAATATGACTGGTCTAGCAGATAATAATAAAAAGCATAGCACAGATTTAGACCCGGTGAGACTTGATGTGGATGGGTAAGTTCAATTTGTGATATTAATGAATACTATAAATTCCTCTTTTTGAGGTACAGTTAGAACATACAGTGTTCGGGTACTGTGGTACCATTTGTCTCATTTTATGTCTAATGTTTCAACGAGAGCCATTGTAAGTCATAGTATTATTCTGGATGATATAGTTCCATCAATAAATGTGCTTTTTTAAATGGACATGTAAACATTTCTTATTTTGGCCTTTTATTCATCTTTGGATGTGTTGTTTGTTTCTGTGTGTGTTTGTGGTTGGCTGTCGTCCTTGAATGTGCTTTTCCTGTTCGATTTTTATATCTATATTTTATGTCAAAATATACGTTATAAAATCCTGCAAATATAAGCTTTCCCCATTACGTGGGCCAAGTATTAACGTTCATACCCCATCCAACCCTTTCTCCAAGAAGCGGAAATGGGGTTTGCAGGAGCATGAAATAAAACCTTATTTTGGGCTTAAAAAGTTTGAATATTGTATAGGTACTTTTAAACAGATTATCGTATTTTTTTCATTAAAAAATGTTTTAAACAAGTTTTATTGTTGAAATATCCGTTATAAAACCCTGCTAATATAAACTTTCAAATTGCTTAATGGAGCCGCGTAATGCATCAATTAATGGAATTAAGACGCGACCACGTAATGCATTTGACCCTCCCGGGATCAACTCAACAATCTCCCGCATGCGAGAATAACGCTATATCATTACGCCATCTCCGAGGGACTGTTACAGGCATTGCGTTAAAATAAAAGCTATAACAATAAGTATAAAAGTTCCCTGTTCGATCTTTTTATATTTCGAACAGGAAATGCACCTTTGAAATCCACATAGTAAACCCCAAAACACGCAAAACGACAAACATGAATGGCAAAGTTAATAAGGAATTACATAAACAACACTATTGTGATAATAATACGCTTCTATATTAACTTTCATATGTAATTCAGTGGTAATTCACTTAATTCAATTTAAAGAAATATATGTATTTTCTCCATGCTGGAAATGATGAAGTATGCAAAATACTTAGAAGCTATAAACATATAAATGCCAATTAAGATTTAACAATTAAAATGTAATGCCGACTGTATAGCACAGTGGCGTTGCTTGTGCAGTGTGGCGGCAGTAAAACGTCTTCCCGCGCGTGCAATCAGTACTGTTATTCATTCGATCTTTGGAGATCGCTGAGTCCGATACTTATATTTAGTTATCGGTGGTATATTTTCAATTTCTTTTGTTTTCTTACTTAATTTTTGATTCGGTGGTTCCACTACTCTGGCCGATAAAAGGCTCTGGGTATTGTTTAACCACTTATAGGATATGTTGTCTGCTTTTTAATTTAGTCTTTTGGCTGTTACTTGTGATACGCAGGCCTCATAACCGCTGCTCCCAACTAAATTCCATTATGTTTATTTCGCTCTTCGGGGCATTTAATTTTATTAGATACTGGGACCATACGCCGTACGACATGGGGAAGTATATAACTCCATGTCCACCGCCGTATGCATGCCATCTTCGGGATGGTTAAAATTGTGAACCATGAATTTTATGAATATTGAGTTCTGCTCAACCCGGGGCTAGAGGGCGTGAGCGGTAGCTAGCATATGTACACATAGGAAGAACTAAAACATGCATTTGATGTAAACATTAATTTTCTACAGTACCACAGTTTAGTAACTGCTGTCAAAAAAATGAAAAAAGATAACAACATAGAAGCTAAAAGCAAGCTTGAAAACCCCATCATACCAAATCCTATTAAATATACATAAAACATGAAAAGGGAATAAAAGATATGTATCTTCTACTAAACCAAAATCTTGAAATCCCTACTGCAAAACTTACATGGAATAAACGGTACCAAATCAGCAACCCAGTTTGGAAACAGATTTTTATTTGGCCTTTTTCAATAACCAAAGATACTACATTGCAATGGTTCCAGACACGCATCAACCATAACATCTTAGCAACAAATAGTTTTCTACATAAGATAAAAATACTTGACAATCCAATATGTTCTTTCTGTTCAACGGCCTCCGAAACAATTATACATATTTTATGGGAATGTGAGAAAACAACAAATATATTAAGTAAACTTAAAGATTGGCTGCTCACAAAAGATATTGAAATTACTCTTGAAGAAAAATCATTTATCTTTGAAACATATGTCAAAAATGTAAGCAACTTAATCCAGCTCATCCTTTTGGAGACAAAATACTACTTATATTACTCCAGATGCTCAAAAAACATACCCACAATTACAACACTGATGCACAGAATCCAACTTTTGTATAAAACAAGCAAAGAAATATCCATTGTTGAAAACAACTACAACATATTTTTAAATTCATGGGAAAAGTTTCACGAACTGTTAAATTCGGAAAAATAAGACCCAGATGTGTATTTGTTATTTTTGAACAATAGAACGCCAGATACAAATGCCAGAGACATATCCTCAACCCCCAACCCCCACTCCCCATATTGTTTTGTTGTTGTTTTTTTAATTTTTATTTTATTTAAAAAAAATATTTTTCACCCACCCCATCATGCTCCCCAACCAATAAAGTTAAGTTATACAATTTGTAATCATATTATTATTAATATGTTCACTTTTTGCATATATGTGTGAATGTAAATGTGTTACCAAAACCATAAAAACTCACTGAGAACCAAATAAAAATACTCCACAGAAACTTTCTTTTGAAAGATTAATTTTTGACATTAAGTTCTATAAAATAGTGGTAATGTATAGTAAAATAGTGAGCGAATGATTGAGAGACCTGAGTGAGTATTATTGATTTAGGATTTTGTTATGTACATATTTTTGTAAAAAATTGTAAAAAAAATTAATGTAAATGTTGTAAGGTGTACAAAGGGATGGTCCTCCTCGACCCCTCGTACATCATTAGACGGGGAGAATAAATGGGTCTCCAAATGTATGTTGTAGACCGAACAAAAAAAAAAAGAAAAAAAAAAAAGAACAGTCTCAATCAAACCGAGAATGCAATATTTCGTACGTGTCGTGCTCGGCCGTTTCCAAAGGTCCATTACCATACTCTTGTTGAACTGAATTGGGATTTAATGTGCACCGACAAATAATAAGTTATATGGCGCCTTACAGGAATGAGTGTCACGCTCATCCTCCATTTACATCAATATCAGATATGGAGAATGGGCCTAGAACCTTCTTACCTGCAGAACTGCAGGGTTGCTGCAAATTCTATAATTGACGCTCTTTTTTCTAGATGGAGCCACGTTTCCACGTTTGCATACGCGTTGTCATGATAAAGACCTTGAATGAGCATGATAAAAATGGCAAAATGAACATGAATCTCATTCTACCCATATAATGTATGTTTGTGACATTGCAGGGTGTGTATTCTATCCCTGCAAGCACACATTGGAAGAGGCTGTTTTTTAAATAATGTATACGTATGTTTACATGATATCAGAACATACTATTAACAGTCCAAAGTATCTTACATTTCATATCTGATATCAAACGTACCTTCTTTTTTTCAGGCAACAAAAGCAGCTTCAAACATTGAACTCAGATCTTAACGAGTGCTTAGTGTCAGCCAAATCACTAGCTGCCGAAATCAAAGGAATAACCACGGACATTGGACACATGTCGACAACACAAACGCAAACAGCCACTCAGATTCGAGCTGAACTGTCCAGTTACAAAGAAGAAATAGTGGAGAAAATAGATGTACAAGAGCGATGTAAATCCGGCTATATACATAAATATTCACATCCAAATATGCCATTCCCTTATACTGCAACTGTTTATTTTGACCCACCATTCAAAACAGAACCGTCAATTGTGTACGGAACTACTTATCTAGATTCGTCAAAGGACACATACTTAAGATATAGCATCACCCAAACTGAACTCACCAACCATTATGTAAAAATACTGATGAGAACCTATCACGACACTGTCGTCTTTGGTCAAGGGTTCAGCTGGATGGCGTGCCCAAAATAAACAAATGACGCCAAAATACATATTATATTAATGTTGAATTATAAAAAAATATTACATGCCAATCGTTCTTGCATTTACGATCAACGAACGCACTCGACTACAAATACGTTGATGTGTTTAATGCAAAAGTAACGGTCCATACCATTTCGATGTCTACAATTAAATTTCTAAGTGCATGTTATTATTCAAATTTCAGACTAATCTGTCAGATTAATCAGTGTTACCGTTTTAGTATAGTTAAAATTATCATCGTGAATATACAATTGATCAGTATTTTATTGGACGGCAAGTTTTCCGTCAATCTGTCGTCCGTCGTCTATCTTCCGTCATCCGTTAACTTTGGCCGGATCCAATTGTTGATATTAATAAAAGCTCGTGCAAGTTGAACAAACCAGCTAAATTAAACCAATAACATCAAAGTTATTATTTGCCATTCATTTTCTTAAACATGCATTTTTATCGCGCTAAGGCGGTGGGGCCAAACTCAGATTATTGATATCAATGTAAGCTCAAAAATGTTTTAAAAATGTACGAATCTGATCGGGAACACTGGAGTAATTGTCCTCCTTCCTAAATATGCTATATATATTGCCTCGTTAAGATAATAGGGCCTTCCTTCTTCATCTGATGTTTACCAAATTTGGTCAGACGGTTGATATCATCAAAAGCTCGGACACGTTTGCTAACCAGTTAATCAGTAACACCAGAGCTATGACCCTTGATATATAAAAACATGCTAAATTTGTTTTTGTTAAATCTGTAGCTACTTCAATTTTCGTCTGAACATTATTAAAACTTTCAGAATGTCAGTATCAATAAAAGCTGGGACAAGTTTGAAAACCAGCTATGACTGACTCATATCCATCTCTTTCACACCCCAACTGCCAACACCTCGCCCCACCTTCACCCCACCTCTCCCCTCTCCAATATTACACACTATTTTTGTATTATTATTGTTTTGAAAGTGGTACAATTCAAAAACTACCCATTTCATAGTTATGGCCCTTGATTTATCGAAAATGCTATCTTTTGCTTTAATAAATATGTAGGTAATTATTGTTTCTCTCATCTTTAACAAAGTTTTTCAGATTTTTGATATCTATAATAGCTTGGATAATTTGCCTTCCATAACATTTTATTTTTGAAGAAGATGGATGGGGTATGACAGGTAATACTCGGACCGTGTAAGGTTGAACAGTTGCCATTTATAGAGATTGTTGTATTTACATTTAAATGCATTATAACACCTGATAACATATATATTTAGCGGTCTCCGTTATACATCCATCCATGGTAAGTCATTGCTAATCTTGTTGTAATCATTTATCATGTACTTGGTGATAATTGTGTTTGTGGTTCGTCCTTGAATGCTGTTTTTCCTGTTCGATTTCTATAACTAGATTGGTATGACGAAGTCCTTTACACAGGCCCGGCAATAATGGCGGCGTTTGTTTTGTATGTCTACGTTTAATAGAGAATATGTTTTATACGTGTGTTAATACTGGAATTGAATTAGGATGGGATAACCATTTTTTTCTTATTATTATTATTCTCTTTATTTCCTCTTTGCAGAGATAAATTGAAGCAACAAGAAATATAATTCAAAGAAGCATATAAAATATAAGGATATATGAAATAATATTCAAAAAGGGAATATAGCACATGGATATGTACACAAATTGGCAATCAGTTAGGCAAATGCATATATCATAATTTAAGTCATAACATAACCAGCTTATGTATTGACTATGGCAATAATCTCATTAACATAATTTGCAGCGGTTCAGTTGTCTTAAAGTAGTCAAACAGCGTGCAGCAAATTCAATTGCTATTCTAAGGAATTGTTTATGCGCTCTTTTATCTGAAAGTGAGCATAATTGCCTGCCGATTAGATATTGCAGCTTCGTCTCATTTGAGCCTTTATTTATTTCGGCCAGCACTTCATGTCCAAATAGTTCTTGTATAGAATTAAAGAAAAGGTTTCTGATATATACCTTTGTAGAACACTCTATGATTGCGTGAACTCTAATGTCAGTATAGAAGATGCCACACAAATAACATAGTGAATTTTGAGTAGGAGTGGTGCTCTGCTCAATCCAAAATTGACCAATGGTGCGTGCATTCAATAGGCTGTAGGAGTCAGTTGCACACTCCCAGATAATCGCTCTTTCAATATTGAATTGAAGTAGCCTAAATCTGCTAAAACAGTCATCCGCCTGTAATCGAAGATGCCATGATCTGGATTCAGAGGCAATGACCTTTGTTTTACAAAGTGATTTCCAGGCGTGTTTTGTTGGGAAACTACCACCTTAATTCAATTAAATGTGTAGAGAGATAATATTTCTGCAGTATGGTAACAATGTCTGGGACAAATCCTTCTTGGACGGCATTATGTCTACAAACAAACACAGATAACCTTGTGTTGAAGACGCGTTTTGTCAAGGTACTATTTGGCATATTGCACAATCTGCCCAAAATGATAGTTTATTGAGATCAATCTCAGAACGAATAGATTTCCAACCTAGCATGCTAAGACAGATATCGGTGCGAGTTCGATTATTAAAGCTTTGTGCCTTTTTTGCAGCAAGACGCAGACATCTTTCAAGAAGGTCGTAGTCACGTGATGTTAGATTGTTCCATAGCTCTGAACCGAATAACAATCTCGGGATACATATTTTTGACATTAATGAGGCTGACTTGATTGGGTTTAAGTAGCGTGATTCAATGTTAATAGATAACAGTGAAAACCATTTCATAGTTATGGCCCTTGATTTATCGAAAATGCTATCTTTTGCTTTAATAAATATGTAGGTAATTATTGTTTTTCTCATCTTTAACAAAGTTTTTCAGAATGTTGATATCTATAATAGCTTGGATAATTTGCCTTCCATAACATTTTATTTTTGAAGAAGATGGATGGGGTATGACAGGTAATACTCGGACCGTGTAAGGTTGAACAGTTGCCATTTATAGAGATTTTTGTATTTACATTTAAATGCATTATAACACCTGATAACATATATATTTAGCGGTCTCCGTTATACATCCATCCATGGTAAGTCATTGCTAAACTTGTTGTAATCATTTATCATGTACTTGGTGATAATTGTGTTTGTGGTTCGTCCTTGAATGCTGTTTTTCCTGTTCGATTTCTATAACTAGATTGGTATGACGAAGTCCTTTACACAGGCCCGGCAATAATGGCGGCGTTTGTTTTGTATGTCTACGTTTAATAGAGAATATGTTTTATACATGTGTTAATATTGGAATTGAATTAGGATGGGATAACCATGATATCAATATAATACTTTCCTCCTAAAAGAAAAAGAATGATTTACGTAATAAAGCAATATGTTGAACAATATGTAATAAGCAATATAATAATGTAAAAATGTTTCATTTTCAGTACATATGTCAAAGCATGTATTACAACATGTAATACTGTTGTTTAATTACTAATAGGCAAAAAAACATATATCGGATAATGATAATTTCCCGTTTAAAGATATAAATGTATTTTACGCACGAGATAATTCATCAGCAATCAAATTATCTTTTCCTCTGATATGTCTAATTTCAATATAATTGTACTCTTGCAGCATCAAACTCCACCTCATTATTCTTTGTTTTTTGTTTTTCATTTTATTTATGAACGTGAGGGGATTGTGAAAAAGAAAGACAAGTATTTGTAAAATAGATAAGATCAATATAGTTCAAAATTGTGTAGTGCCAATATGTGAGAAAGATACTCATTTTCATACATGAATAATTGTTCTGATGTTTGTTGAACGTTTCAGAGAGAGAAGTAACACACTGGGTAATCAAACCATGTATGTCATTCTGCAAACGTACTTTACCAGCAACAATGTCCATTGGATCAACAGCTAACTTAAATTGAAAATCAAAATTTGGTGCTGAAAGCATTGTTACACTCCTAAGTATGGCTTTTAATTTGTAGCGCCTGATATGGGGTGTGATATGAAAATACCCATTTTATATTTTAGTTATTTAATATTTGCCTATAATAAGATTTCTTTCATATATCAATTAAAATATATGTATTTACTACTGAAATGATTCAGAAGCGAACGTACGTAGAAGATACCATTCTCGTTCCGTTTTGATTACGTAATTATTAGGCGCCTACTACCACGGTTATCGGTTACTCTTTTCGTAACATGTACTAAATTATCGTATTCAATAACTAGTAATACTCTGAATGGAAATGAAAGTAAACTAATCGGAAAAAGCATTCGGCTTTCTCCTTAATACGGTTTGTATATCCGTAGTTAGCTAATATCATTTAGTTATAAATAGTCTCGGAAATTTCCATATTGATATGAACTTTTGTAACATGTGATAAAGCTTTATTGCCCCCTGTGTGATAAAGCTTTATTGCCCGATAGATTGATATGACTAGCTACGACATTGTCATATCGACTAAAAAAACAACGTACGAATAAGTGTGTAATTATGTGAGGTATATATTGTTTCAGACGGAAGGGATGATACATTTTTATATGTAAATATAGATATATATATTTTACAATGTTTACGTTCAAAATTCGGCCTAGCCACAGCTTGGCATTGAACCACGGACCTCTCGATTGCCGGTCGTAGTTGTAAAATATTACTGTCACCGCAGTTGTTGGGTGTACACCACATATATTTGCATTTTATATTATACGTTCAAATTGAACATTCAAATATCGGCCTCCCCATAGCCGGGTATTGACCAGTAGTTGATAAATCCGTGGTTCAATTCCCGGTTGTGGTGAAACCGATATTTGAACGTCAAATATACACCACTCATTTTCCCTATTCACATTGCTTATATAGTTACAATTGCGGAAGAGTCATATGATGTATGCGTAGTCGCCTAGGTAGTCACACAATATAAGGTGAAGTAGTTAGCTAACAACAACACATGGCCGACATAGAAAGATATATAATGCTTAAGTTGACGTCAAGAATCTGGGAGGATCAATAAGTGTAACGGTTATCACGGTCGACCGTTAATCGATAGGTCCATGGTTCAATTCCCGGCTGTGGCGATGCCTATTTTTTAATTTCAAATTAATCAAATATTTCTATTACCACAATTGGGTGTACACCACACATATTCAGATATTTAATATATAGTTACCATTGCGGGAGAGTGTTATTTGATGTATGCGTAGTCGCCTAAGGGTAGTCACAGTATAGTTAGTGACGTCGCTTAGTTACAGCAAAATATGGCTGCGTAATAGATATGAGCCGAATCACGCGAAAACGACCCTTCAGACAAAATTTTCACATTTTATCTTTTTTGATGTTATGAAACACGGTGATTTTCTCTTTAAAAATCTGTTTATTCTATGTTGATATCTTGAATATAAATGATTTTATCTCAATTTAAAAATTAAAGATTGTACTCCCCATTAATTTTGATGTTGACGTCGGCGTCTTGGACGACGTCGTTGATTAAATAACAACAAGAAACATAAACAATTACCATTTTCTATAGCATCAACTATTTATATTCAGAAACATATTCCCTATGATATAATTAGGTAAAACACAGAAGTGACGAGAAATATGATTAGTAATTAATTGATTACCTGCCGACGTCATAAATTGTTACGTTACGACGTTGTCGTCTAAACGTCCGAAGGGACGTTTTCGTGTGTTGCGGCTCATATATAATGCTTAACGTGGAATCAGTAATCTGGGAGTGCTAAGTGGTGTAAAGCTTAGCATGATCGACCGGTAATCCAAAGTGGTTCAATCCCCGACGATGCCGAGTTTTGAACGTATTGTTATCGAGTTGGTATTTTGAAAATTGGCTGGTGATTGTGTAAATAAATATATAGTAATGAAACCATAAGGTATATTGAATTCAAAATGTAAAGGTGTTGTTTTAGGCCTATGTCTTATATATAGAGGATCTTACTTGAGTACTCATTCATTATTGAATTTATTGAACGAGTTGGCAAAATGATATAATGCGAGGCTCTTTCCGAGCATTATAACATTTTTGCTAACGAGTTTAATAAATTCAATAATGAATGAGAACGAATGTTAGATTCTATTTATCACATAACTCATATATCGACTTGTATTGCATTTTGTCTATCGCTTTTACTTATATAACTAGTGGTATATCGAAAATATAGAATGGTGTTATTCCACTCCCACACCGTAAGTTATGTGATAAATTCATGTTAATTCACTCCTACTGCTGTTATCCTGGTTATCCTGTTTATCGTTATATGTGTGTACAATCTAAGATACTGCTTTTTTCACAGCAGGTAAGGTGAATATATAAACTGAAATTGCTTGACTTTTTCAAGCGAAACTTCAACATGTGTGAATTTCGTGAAACAAAGTATACTCTGATTTAAAGGTCTAATACATGACAGAGTTGTCCTTTCAGTACTTATGTGTAGCCCCTTTCTTTACAAACACGTTGAGATATATCTGGAATATTATATGAAATTAGGTGTATATAATAGTGTAGTATAGGCAATTTTGTGATTATGCGTTTCTTTTTCCTTTCAGTATATCTACTTTGATCTGCTACAAGTCTGCTATTTTGTTCGTTGCTTCCGAGGGATCCTCTATTCTGTAATTATTGACATTCACATCGCTTACGTTTAGTGTTGTCTAGAGGCTGTACAAGTCGCATCGACTAGTAATCTGCAGTGTTATTACTTACTGGTCATGTTGAGGTCTGCGAGCCTCCTCTTGATTGTGCGATGACCGGATAGATTGTCGGCCCTATGATGACGTCTACCTAAATCCTTATATGATGGTAGCTTTGATGTTTGTCTTTAATCTTGTCTTGTCTTACCATTAACGGTTTGTTCTCATGTTGCTCTGGGTTCTGTCAAGTCATTGAATACTTACTTTGTGGCTTTCTAAGCTTTTGTTTTTTTAATGTTTTAAATACATGATCATTTATGTGTTTAACTTATATTGCCTATTAACGCTGCCTTGTTTGTTAGATATTATAACCAGGCGGGGATATCATTTTTTACACTGTCCTGTTCATTGTCCAGTTATCGCGCAATCAAAGAGGAAAGTATAGGGGTAAATGTAAATGGGTCAACCATGACACATGCAGTGCATTAAAAAATACAGGGTCATAACCTCTTTCGATAAACTTTTAACAAGTTTGTAAATCACATGTTTATTCCATTACAAACACATAACATTTGTTTATTCCATTGTTAGACAAACACATACCATTTGTTTATTCCATTATGATGCAGAAGATTTAAACGTCAAACATGAAGTGAAACGTCATCCAAAACACTATTTTAAATAAACAATTCCATAATACATTCAAATTCAGAGTTGACAATAGGCGTATCGCTTTGGAATGGTCAGTTGCTCATAGGAGTCGCTGGGAGTGGGAGGGGGCGCCAATTGAAGGTGCAACAACCCCCACTCTTACCAAAAAAAAGTGTATGTGAGTGGATCTTTGGAAATTGCCGAACACGATACATACGAAATATTGCAGTCTCGGTTTGATTGAGACTGTTCATGAACGTTAGTGAAATATGCTTGCAACCGCTCACGCACACTAGCCCCGGGTTTAGTAAGTTGTTGTTGCCCAACGTTTATGACTGCTAGTTTATTATCAAGCCATTTGAGAATTATACTTTATATTGTGCTTTACTTTAATTTGTAATTATCCAACGATTTGTGTTACGGTGTTCAATCATCTTCACTTGCATGGTTTAGTGCCATTACTAGTTAGAGATAAGACAGTAATCATTGCTAGATGTCTCGTACAAATACTGCCATATAAGTGGCTGTGTCAATAGATTGTTCTTTTAGACAAATGATGTCTCAGAAATATTACAGTGAATATCGATGATGTATCATGACCATGGATGTAATATCTGCAATGTAAAATCTGTTACTATGCCCTTCTGAATTACTCTACACTTTAAATATCTTAGATGTGATTTTAACTTGAAGAAATTCATAATAATGTATTAAAATGGGAAACCGATTCTATAGAAACCACGGCAATCAAACGCAATGGCGCCGTAGGTTCGCACTGCACCATAAACTGAAATAAATGTGCATGTTTAAAGTCAATGAAAAGGACAATACATAAACATAAAGAGTGGTGAAATCTGGCTTACCGACTTGGAAAGATCAGTAGACAATAAGGCCTACTGGTTAGCTTAAATCGACTTTATGTGTCCGCAACCTCGTTATTATCCTGTTTTCAGCGCTCAAATAAAAGTACATCCCGTCGAAAGAAATTATGTAAGAATAAAGTCCAGATCCAGAGAAATTAGGATACTATACACGTATATGTTATTCTAAAACTATATAAAACATATAATTAGAAACACATCAGGATGTATTCAGAATTGTACCGAACAATTGCAGCCAAAGAGAAAACCAATCGAGGGTACGACCAGAAAACGTTGAAGTTCATACAGAGATGCGTAATTTAATTGATCACTACCCGTTTAGATAATGCGGAATATGCACAACTGGCATTATACACAGTAAAATATATAATTGTAATTTAAAAATAAATTATGTAGTATTTCAAAATGTATTTAGCTGAAGAGTAGGACGAAATAAGAGTAAAGTTATTTTTATTTTAAAATTGCACCGTATATTATGTGTCATTGCTTCTCTTGCGTACATTTTTCTATTTGTTTTGAGAATGTGTCAATCATTTAATGAGATGTTCATCGCCTATTCCGCCAAGCTCTTTTAATATCTAACATAACGTTGCTTCCTAGACCTAAATAACTGCTCCAAATCCATCTAGGGAAATAATAATGCTTTATTGTGACAATATTGATGTACATAAGGTCTCAGATTGCAAGGATTATTTAGGATATCCTGATGTTGATGCAGATAGTATTGACTTTCTGGCAAACAACTGCAGCAAACCGCTAATAAATGCTTCCGAAAAGTTTGGCAATATTTTTTAAATGTATTGTGATCTACAAATTCTTACAATCAGTCACGGATGCATCGTTAATATTTGAACGAGAATACCATAAAACTAATAACTGGTGCTTTTTAACATGTTCAACAGAACAAATATGGCAATGTTTAAAAAGTCATGCACACAAAAACAATGTACAAGCATTTCAGATTTATAATTTGTATCAAAATACAGAATAGCTTGAAACCTAAAATTAACGATTGTTTCTTTGTCAATAATAGGTATATAAACGATACATAAAGTAAGAAAACCGTTTATATATATATATATATATATACATAGCCATTTTGTCATTTTTGTTTTAAACTATGCTCGATATCGGCATATCCTAAATAATCCATAGATTATCACCAATTCTACTTAATATGTCTCCAACGATATACCTGTCATAATCGTACTAATTTAAACATAACCGTTAGCAAATCTGACTACTGATACAATCAATAATAGCAAAACGTTCGATATAATTATAATTATATTAATTGATCTCTTAAAGAGGCTAAAATCAATAATTTAAGCTGTAGATCAATTGAATAATATATGACATTTGGCAAAAGTCTGTCAACGTGAAATAGACAGAAGGTTATACTTTTACCATGATCCATTATAATAACATGTCCTGTCTTTGTTGAAATTATAATGTTTCATTTGACTTTTTAAAATGTGCAACGACTAGCCACAAAGTCCAATGGGTACATACAAACGACTTGTATCAGATCAAGGAGAAATGTAAACTGACAGTTACTTTCCTGTACGTTCATACACTATTTCTAGCGGAGTCAAATTAAGACCTCTACTACAAGTATTGCATACATCCTATACCGATGTAATCAATAAACTTCAGCCACTCAGTCTATCTCGGAAATGGAAATTGTGACAAATTACAGCTCATTTAATACGTATTAGCCTTGGAATGCATTTCAACTTAAACAACCATACTTTTGTCACAGGATTCATCAGACCTTTTACAATTTTAGATGTTTGTAAAACAAAACAAAGGTTTTGTCTCAGTTAGATTCGCACAAATGGATGAGTTATGTGTCTAAATAATGATTTTAAGGTCTGCAATTAAGTGCCAGAACAGTGTGTTGACTTGGAAATAAAGACAACTCATGCCCGGTTTGTGACAAAACATATTTCGCCCACCAGATCGCCCGCTCCTATGAAGATTTTAGTATAAAATTTGCGGACCTAAACTCGATTTCTACACGTATTAACTTTTATAATGCTAACCCCTCTTTACTTCCTCCGAGACCTAGGTTTTCCTTTCGTAATTTAAAATCGGGAATTCAGGAATTCTATAATAAATTTGTTTTAGTTCTTGCAGATAAAGCAGCTAATAATATAATTATTGTTTAACGCCTACATTACGTCAATGTTTTATCTCTGGAACTCGGCAGCACCAATTCGTATACTCCATTAAATTCTACTGAGGATGATGTTGTTTCCGTCCATATCACTCGGTGCACTACTTTCAAGGCTGGTCTCGACGATAAGCAAAATAAACTCCCTACTATGTACTGGATTTCTAAATTACATAAAAATCCGTATAAGGCCCGCTTTATTCCGAATTCTAGTGCCTGCACCACAACAAACATCTCCAAACTGTTAACTTATTGTTTAACTGCCGTTAAAGATCACGTTAAACTATATTGTGATAAAACTTAATAAACACTGGGATTAATTTATTTTGGTCTAAACGGCAGTTTAGACAATTATACTATGTGGACTTGCTATGAAGTTTGTGAAGCACTCATTTTCCTATTAGGCAATATTTTCATCAGGTATGGAATCACCGTTTATAGACAAATTGATGGTATCCCTATGGGTACGAACTGTGCACCACTTGTCGCAGATTTGTTTTTATATTGTAATGAAAGAGATTTCATGTTGAGTCTTTCACCAGATACCCATGAAGATGTTATTGAAGCCTTTAATGACACCTCTCGGTATCTGGCTGACATATTGAACATTGACAACCCTTTTTTTCCAATAAGGTTAATAATATGTATCCTACATAACTTCAGCTTAACAAGGCTAATATTTCTGATGATAACGCTTCTTTTCTTGATTTAGATCTCTCCATTGAAAATGGTGAAATTATTAACAAAATCTATGACAAGAGAGATAATTTTAATTTTGACATTGTTAATTATCCCCACTTAGATGGGATTGTTCCCCGAGCAACTTCGTATGGGGTCTATGTGTCTCAACTTATTCGTTCTTCTAGAGCTTGTACTCGAGTTGAGGACTTTCATATTCGTAATGTCGTTTGCTTTTATTATTACTTTTGCCTTCTTGTTTGTCTGTTTGCATGTATGTTTCTGTGTTTTGGAGTTGACTGTCCGCCTTGAATGCTACTTTCCCAGTCCGATATTTTTATATTTCTTTGTATAACTAAAAAGCTACTCCATCAGGGTTACCGTTGCCATAAACGTCGTAAAACCTTTGCAAAATTTTATTATCGTAACCCTGATCTTCTTTCCAAATATAAAAGCAATTTAAGGACTCTTCTGCGACAAGGATTATCACAACCTGACTTCTATGGTGATGTGATTTACAATCTTCGTAAGATTCTTGGTCATGATCACTTTCATACTATCTTTGTTAAACTTGTTAAAAAGTTTATCAAAAGAGGTTATGACCGTAACATTTTGCAAAGTACTGCATGCTTGATCGTGGACTGTTTTACAGTTCGCCACTATGTTTTCCTCTTTAATTTATCATGACCGGACAGGCTGTGGACCCTATGATGACGCCTACCTAAAACCCAATGGGACGGTGGCGTTTGATGTTTGTCTATGATCTTTCTTGTCGTGCCTTTAATGGTTTATCATCTTGTTGCTCTGGCTTCTGCCAAGTCATTTAGTACCTTCAGTGTGGCTTTCTATGCTACTATTTGTTTTGTATTATATTTACACGAGCATATTTGTGTTTTACTTATATTGCCTATTGATGCTGCCTTGTTTTGTTAGAGAATAGGTCATGGCATGGATTTCTTTATTTTCACTGTCCTCTTTTAATGGGATGAAGTAGGGTAAGTGTGAGGTTTGGTGAAACTAGAACCGGTTTAAACCCCCAGTGACCTTTGTTGCCACTGGCCGTTCCAATGCGGTAATCCTATTGTTAACCCTTTTGTGTTTATGATATCGTTTGCATTTTTATTACTTTTGCCTTTTCGGTGATCCTTTGGGAGCAACAAATACAATTAAGAGAATAAAACAGCAGACGCGGTTTTATTGAGTCTGTTCATGAGAAGTAATGAAAAAAGCAACACCTCTCACGCCCCCTAGCACCGGCTTAAGCGGTATTCTACTTTAAAGCAATCTATATTGTGCTCGTTTGTCCCAAAAGACCAGTAAAAATAACACTACTGATTCGTAGCAAGGGGAGACTTTTTACAGCCGCCACACTGCACTAAACGAACGCTAGTGTGAATGTTAATAAATACTGATCAACTCTTCTGCGACAAGGGCTATCACAACCTAACTTCTATGGGTACTTGGTCATGACCACTTTCATACTAACTTTGTTAAACTTGTTAAAAGGTTTATCAAAAGAGGTTATGACCCTATCAGTTTGCAACGCACTGCATACTTGGTGGTGAACCCATTTACAGTTTCGCCACTATGCTTTCCTCTTTGATAGTGATATTATTGTATTTATATATACAATAGCATATTTGTTTTACTTATATTGCCTATTAATACTGCCTTGTTGGTTAGAGAATAGTTTATGGTGGGGATTTCTTTATTACACTTTCCCGTTTTAATGGGTTGACAGTAGGGTAAGTTTGAGGTTTGGTGCACCCTAGGCTGTTATTTGTGATACGCAGGCGTCATAACCGCTGCTCCCAACTAAATTCCTTTTTTTTTTATTTCGCTGGTAATTTTATTAGATCCTGGGACCATACGCCGCTGGATATAGGGGATGAAATAAAGATACAAATATTGCTATATCCACCGCCATACGCTTGCCATCTTCGGGATAGTTAAAATTATGAACTGCTGATTTTATGAATATTGAGTTCTGCTCAACCTGGGGCTAGATGGCGTGAGCGGTAGCTAGCATATTTCAATACCGCTCATGAACAGTCTCAATCAAACCGAGACAGCAATATTTCGTATGTGTCGTGCTCGGCCGTTTCCAAAGGTCCATTACCATACTCTTTTTTAATGTTAGCATGAAATTGTTCTAAACAATAAATTAACAGTTTTACCACTATTTTCTCTCAAACAGGTGACACATTTCAGTTAAACGATGTTAAGATCAATTGTCATTCGCTGGTGACATAATCTGGTTATCAGCTACTCAATCTTGACTTGAGAGTTGTCTTAATAAATTGTCTGAATATTGCCATCAAAATGGTTTATTTGCAAATTTAATCAAAACTATCGTGTTGATATTCTATAGAGGTAAAATGTTATATTTGTATTATTGGTCACGGCTTATTTGTCACTGTTCACACAATAAGTACTTATAAATCATCTTTTTTTTAAACGTCTCTTCAAAAAATACGAGAAGTAGATCTCTTGATAGCAACAAACACAAACAAGAGATAAAAGTAGCAAAGCAATATAAAAATATCGGACAGGGAAAGTAACATTCAAGGAGGACAGTCAACCACAAAACACAGAAACAAACACGCAAACAGACAAACAAGAAGACAAAAGTAACAGCAAATGCAAACGACATCACAAACACAAAAGGGTTGACAATAGGACTACCGCCTTTGAACGGTCAGTGGCAAAGTAGGCCAATTGGGGTTTAAACCGGTTCCTTAAATTACTTTTACATTTGGAAAGATCAGAGTTACGATAATAATATTTTGTAAAGGTTTTACGAACTTTATGGTAACGGTAACCCTGATTGAGTAGCTTTTTAGTTATACAAAGATTACGAATATTAAAGTCATCAACTCGAGTACAAGCTCTTGAAAAACGACGAAGTTGAGACACATATACTCCATAAGAAGTTGCTCGGGGAAAAGTCGAATTTATTGAGTCTGTTAGGTAATGTGGAATGCAACACCTATCACGCCTCTTAGCATCGGCTTAAGCGATATTCTACTTTAAAGCCACACATATTGGGCTTGATGATCATAATTGACCAGGAAGTCTTTGGAGATCGCTGAGCCCGATACTTATATTTAATTATCGGTGGTACTTTTTTCATTTCTTTTTGTTTTCTTACTTAATTTTCGATTCGGTGGTTCCACTACTCCGGCCGATTAAAGGCTCTGGGTATTGTTTAACCACTTAAAGGATATGTTGTCTGCTATTTAATTTAGTCTTTTGACTGTTACTTGTGATATGCAGGCTTCATAACCGCTGCTCCCAATTAAATACCATTATGTTTATTTGGTTCTTCGGGGCATTTAATTTTATTAAATACTGGGACCATACGCCGCACGACACGGGGAAGAAAGATACTCTATGTCCACCGCCATATGCATGCCATCTTCGGGATGGTTAAAATTTTGTACTATTGATTTTATTAATATTAAGTTCTGCTCAACCCGGGGCTAGAGGGCGTGAGCGGTAGCTAGCATATTTCACTACCGCTCATGAACAGTCTCAATAAAACCGAGACTGCAATATTTCGTATGTGTCGTTTTCGGCCATTTCCAAAGGTCCATTATCATACTCTCTTTTATATAAGCGGGAACTAAGAGCATGTTTTAAAAGGACTAAAGATTTTAAACACATTAGACCTGCTTTAAAAACCTGTATACATATGTTTGACCATTCAATTAAACCAATACTGTTATACTGATATAAAATATATACTATCATTATATGGAATCGACTTTCCAAGGACATTTCGATTATACTACTGATGATTCCTCTAAAAGCTTCAAATGTTAAAAGTTACTCTTAAAATGGCTGACACAGACAATCTGCACACAACGCAGTGCTTGGTAATGTGGCAGGTATCTGATAAATGTGACAGGTATCTGGTAAATGTGGCAGGTATCTGGTAAATGTGGCAGGTATCTGGTAAATGTGGCAGGTATCTGATAAATGTGGCAGGTATCTGGTAAATGTGGCAGGTATCTGGTAAATGTGGCAGGTATCTGATAAATGTGGCAGGTATCCGATATATATCAATATTTTAGTATCGACTGTTATATATTCTTAAATACTTGTTTATTCCGACTAAAAGCCTTTCGCTGTTATATTTAGCTTTTAAAGAATGTTTAACCCTTTTGTGTTTGTGATGTCGTTTGCTTTTATTATTACTTATGCCTTCTTGTTTGTCTGTTTGCGTGTTTGTTTCTGTGTTTTGTGGTTGACTGTCCTCCTTGAATGCTACTTTCCCTGTCCGATCTTTTTATATTTCTTTATAAGATTCATAAAATCGGTAAAGATAGTTGGGTTTAAAGTTTTCACTTCTTATGTGACAAGCTTAACATTAAACATGTTGCACTCGTCAAATTTAGGTTATAATAATAACGATGATAAATTTCGACTATTTTTAATACAAAAAATCCGCCAATGTAGTTAAATTAGGATTAGATGATGATTAACGATATTCAGTGTTCATCAGTTCCAAATTGAAAGTTGTCGTTATAAAAATAAACTCGTATTAGGTAGATGTTCGCAACTATGTGATCTCAGACTGAAAATCAATTACATTTTATGTTCTGTCGTTCTATTTATTCAAAGGTAAGGGGATGTTTTATTGACGAACTATCTAGTTACAATTGTCACATATAAACCAATTAACGTTTAGTTTTTCTAATAAAAGTAATAAGCTGATTGAGTCAACTCTGATTAAGTCAACAGCAGAATATGTGTTTTACTACCAGGTTCTAGGTTGCACCAAACCTCACACTTACCCTACAGTCAAACCCAGTAACACGGGACAGTGTAAATAAAGAAATCCCAGCCATGAACTATTCTCTAAACAGCAAGGCAGCATTACTTGGCAATATAAGTAAAACACAAAGATGCTATTGTATATATAAATACAAAAAAACAATAGCCTAGAAAGCCACAAAGAAAGTAATCAATATCTTGGCAGAAACCAGAGCAACAAAAGAATAAATTGTTGTGGACACTACACGACAAGACAAGACTGCAGACAAATAGCAAACGTCACCGTCATTTTGGGCTTTAGGTAGACGTCATCATAGGGTCCACAGCCTTTCTGGTCATCGCACAATCAAAGAGGAAAGCATAGTGGAGAACTGTAAATGGGTCCACCACCAAGCATGCATTGCGTTGCAAAATGATAGTGTAATAACCTATTTTGATAAACCTTTTAACAAGTTTAACAAAGTTAGTATGAAAGTGATCATGACCAAAGATCTTACGAAGTTTGTACATCACGTCGCTATAGAAGTCAGGTTGGCAGTCCTTATCGCAGAAGAGTTCTTAAATTACTTTTATATTTGGAAAGAAGAACATGGTTACGATGATTACATTTTGCAAAAGTTGTACAAAGTTTATGGTAATGGTAACCCTGATGGAGTAGATTCTTTGTTATATAAAGATTACGAATATTTAAGTCCTCAACTCGAGTACAAGTTCTAGAAAAACAAATAAGTTGAGACACATAGACCCCATAAGAAATTTCTCGGGGAACATCCTCGTGTAAATGGGGGGTAATTAACAATATCAAAATAAATCATCTCTCATATCATATATTTTGCTAAATATTTCACCATTGTAATGGAGTGGTGTTAGTCAAGAAAAGAGGCGTTAGTATCAGAAATATTAGCTTGTCAACCCTTTTATGTTTCATTAATGTTTAAAGTTGTTCTTTATTTCCGGGCTACGATATTAAATTTACGAAGTTTATGGTAACGGTAACCCTGATGGAGTAGCATTTTAGTTATACAAAGATTACTAATATTAAAGTTCTCTACTCGAGTACAAACTCTAGAAAAACGAATAAGTTGAGACACATATACCCCATAAGAAGTTGCTCGGGGAACATCCCCATCTAAATGGTGATGATCAAAATTAAAATCGTCTCTCTTGTCATATATTTTACTAATTAGTTCACCAATTTCAATAGAGATATGTAAATCAAGTAAAGAAGCGTTAGTATCAGAAATATAATCTGTGTTAAGTTGATGTTCTTTATATTATTAACCATAGTAGAAAATAAAGTGTTGTCAATATTTAATATGTCATCCAGGTACCGAGAGATGTCATCAAAGTCCTCAATAAAATTTTCCTGGGTATCTGGTGAAAGACTCAACATTGAAATCTCTTTCATAGCAATATAAAAACAAATCTGCGACAAGTGGTGCACAGTTCGTACCCATAGGGATTCCTGGGTATCTGGTGAAAGACTCAACATTGAAATCTCTTTCATAGCAATATAAAAACAAATCTGCGACAAGTGGTGCACAGTTCGTGCCCATAGGGATACCAACAATTTGTCTATAAATGGTCGTTCCATACCTGACGAAAATATTATCTAATAGGAAGATGAGTACATATTATTCATAAAATCCTAGGAAGCCACAATGTAAGTACACAATGACTTGGCAGAAGCCAGAGCAACAGTAGAACAAACCGTTAAGGGTATAAAAAGACAAGATTGAAGACAAACATCAAACGCTTCCTTCCTATGAGGATTTAGGAAGACGTCATCATAGGGTCCACAATCCGTCCGGTCATCGCCCAATCAAAGGTGAAGGCATAGGGCAAACTGTAAATGAATCCACCCATTATGCCGTGCGTTACATATTGATAAGTTCATAATTATTTTATTTTTGTGATGTCTTATTTTGCCTTGTACTCATCTTTGTAATTGTTGGTTCTTAGTTTCTATATGTGTTTCTGGTTAACTGTGGTAATTGAATGCTACATTTCCGGTTCGACTTGTACCCTAGAACCGGTTGCACCCTAGAACCGGTTAAAAAAAATCAGTGGCCTACTTTGCCACTGACCGTTCCAATGCGGTAGCCCTTTTGTCAACCCTTTTGTGTTTGTGATGTCTTTTGTATTTATTATTACTTTTGCCTTCTTGTTTGTTTGTTTGCGTGTTTTGTGGTTGACTGACCTCCTTGAATGCTACTTTCCCTGTCCGATCTTTTTATATTTCTTTGTATATCTGCTTGTTTCTGTAATTACTGGAAATAGCGGATAATGACGGCAATATGTGTTAAAAGGACCTCTTTAATTATGTTAATAATTATAGATACATAAAGTAGGTACTATATACATTATATAACAGCGTTCATCGGTTGAGATCAATAACCCTTCACAGGACATATAAAATGAGGAAGTCATTTTTTTTTTTATAGAAGAGTTATCATTATGACACGTGATCAAATCTATATCAAAGTTTGTCTATACCTCAACGTAAATGTAGGGACCAAACTGGAACTGCACATAATGTGTTTTCTGAAACTAAACCATGTAATATTTATAGGTTATTATATTTGTATTTGTATTGGATATATGCATGAGTTCTTTCGCGTATTAATATTACGCGACTTTAGGAGCGCAATAATTAAGCGTGAAAGAACGACTTCATATATCCCAATATATATCTAATAGCAGTTTTTCTGCATACAAACATTTCTATAAAAAACAATCAAAAAGGTTGTAAAATTTATTTTCAACATTTTTTATTTGAAACAAACATATTGTCATTACACCGTGGGACTTTTTTTGACATGAACAGAAAATTGCACCAATCACGAACGAGTATACATTACACACCCAATATGTCTTCACTCGACTACAAATCAGCAGTGTTATTACTTACTGTCCTTACATGATTACACAATTTTATGATCAATAATTGTCTACGAAAGGTACAAAACACTGAAAGTAACTAAATGTAACATTACGGATGAAAAAAGCTCTTCCAGACTTAAGCAAGATATTGACTAAAACCCATATATTATTGTTTTATTTGTTTAATTAGTCGTTAGTTAAAATGCTTTTATATTGTGTTGCCACAGCTCTGAGCTAAAAGTTGAGATGTTTCGAGATAACAGACTCGTTTAATAGTATGGCGCCATTTGTTTGAATTATTCACTTAAATAAGGAGTATCTAACAATATTCCCAGCAAATACAATCGGCTGCATCGCATTTTATGGTTGTTGAAATGTCTTCCCTCATTCTATGTCATGTGAAAATATCAAAAGTATTAAATTACCTTCTAAAAAGTCATACAAGTGCCTTCATTTGATAACTGGATGGTCGAACACGAGCGACTTTATAATATTTAATTTATTAAACGACTTGGACAGAGGAATACGATAAAGGTTTGACTGATACAACGACTTTAATAAATTCAATATTATTTATTAAACTAGTTGGATACAATAATACCATACAGGATTGGCCTATCAAAGGCTCTATTCTCTCTTCATCGCCGAAATTGACAAGACAGATATATCTAACAATAAGTCAACATCTAGAAAAATTACCAATCGATACACGCATATTTTGGTGTAAAACTATGTAAAAAGAAGTACTTAATTATATCCAAAGAGAAAAAACAAGGTTGAACGGTCATCGCACAACAAAAATGTGAAACGTAGTGATTGACTATAGAGGGGTAATCGCCAAGCCTAAAGTGCACTGTAATTCTAAACGGTCGTATCAATTTCTGGCAAGCGTTTTTATATTCATATAATGTTTATTGATAAACTTTGTATTTGCAATTTGTGTTCTCTTTCTAAAATACAGGTTATTGCATATAACAGTAGTATCCACCATCCACAGCCACCACCCCCATCCCCCACACCCACGGATTATAGTCCTATATATAAAATTGAAAACTCAATTTTGTATATGTCAAGATTTAAAGAACCATGTTCAATGAGTTGTTAAAGATGTTATTTCTTTGTGCTAGGCCTACAGTTACCTGATATTTTATAACGACAATAAATAGGTTTGCCAGACAGCCATATATGATGAATATTACAAATTAGATTGTGAGTGATCTGAGTGGTTCATGAGATATGGCACACGTCGCATTACTTACAGGTTTGTCTCGTACAGGATACATTTGACAAATGATTGTTATGTAGGATGTTAGAGATTGTTACAAACTAAATATTGTAATACATCTGCGTAACATTGTATTATGTATCAATATATTAAAGTTATATAATGAATAACAGCAGCTGCAATACATGAAGTGGAGTTGTTATTCGATTATCATAAACGATTTAAAGAGTAATTCAATCAACTGTCTTCAGTATAAAGCAAAAAAGTTGCTTTCCTAGTTTATTTTGATGTTGCCAATTGGTGACCATGGAAACATTTTATTTTCCGATACACTGTAGTTTGTAATTATTCTAACGATTTAAGTTACAGCACTTCGAACTACTCCAGTTGAATTATTAAGCAGCATAAATAGATAAAAAGCAATCGCTGCTAGATGTCGTGTACCGACACTGTCAGAAAAGCGGGAGTGTCAATAGATTGTCCATCGTTTGACAAATCATGTCTCAGAAACAGTGTAGGCGATATCGATGATGTACCATCCGTATGGATATTTTATTTCAATAATTAATATCTGCGACTCTGCCCTTCTGAGTTAATCTACACTTTAAAAAAAGGACGATCCATTTTCCTTTTGCAATTTATTACGCATTAATACTTCATAGATGATAGTTTAAGTTTTAATACAATCAATTGATATTCGTCTTTGTCTTTTGTTTGCGTCTTCGACTTGAATAGGAAAACAAAAGAATGTCAAGGTTGATTTGAATAAACCATTTTATCCAAAATTTCTATATTTAAAAGTAGGGTATAAAAGTAAAATACCAAAAACACTCAATAAAAAGAACAACACTCAATGTTTATAAGAAACGTGTCATTTGACATCACAGACACAAACGGTTTGACAATAGGACTACAGCATTGAAACGGTCATTGTCAATAAGGTCGCTCGGAGGTTAATACAGTGTAAACGTGCCGTGCTCGGCCAGGGGCCAGAGAGGGTCCCGCGGGAGTGGTTACGGCTCCCGAAGTTCTTGCCGTGCTCGGCCAGTGGCCAGAGGGGGTCCCGCGGGAGTGGTTACGACTCCCGAAGTTCGAACACAGTGTGTGTCGGCTGATTTATATAGGAGTCAAGAAAACAAGGCCAATATGCAATTTAATTGAGGTTTATTAATGGATCTACTATGTGTTAGTACAGTAAACTATGGTGTGTAGGACCAGTCAACGGCCGTGGTACACGTGTCGGCAGTCTAGCCAACGGCCGGGGTTACCAAGAGTCTTAAATGGTTAGTACTACCTGAAAATATATTGTGGAATTAATTACAAAAACAGTTCCTAATGCAAAAGAGGTAGGATTCAGTGACTACTACAATAAATCCCCCAAATACACCATTCAGAGCAAGGGCACCCAGCGACACTGCACTGTGTTGACGGTTCGACTTCGACCCAAAAGGTGGCTTGCACGGGGCACTTTGAGCTTTTATAGCCGCCTAAAATAGATGCACACAGACTTGTCTGCGTGAAAATCCACCCTGGAGAGCCTATAATTATTAACAACTATACAGCAAGTTCTATAACCAATTGACACAGTAAGGGCCAAATGCATAAAATACGCTGATTGGTTGAAATTACAAAAGTGCCCAATATGGCTAAATCAATATCCACCATCATAATGCACTAAATGACTATCGTAAGAAATTGGGGAAAGAAACAGATCTTCGAAACAAACTGTCGATCAAACGCTGGTATTCTACAATTAGTGAACACAACACAGTTCGCGAAATGGTCGTCTGCTAATCATATAGTATATGAGGCTAACAACCCGAGCTAGTTTAGGACATTCATAATCCAGTTCTGTTACAACAGGTTCTAGGGTGCACCAGATCTAACACTTACAGTATGGTCATTCCAATAAACCTAACCGGGATGGTCCAAATAAAGAAATCCCGGCAGCTAATATTCGCTTAAAACAAGGCAGCAGTAGGAAATATAAGCATAACACATGGATTATCATGTATACAAACGCCTAGAAAAGAAATGTTTAATATATCATCCATATACCGAAATGTGTTATAAAAGGCTTCGATGACAGCTGCCTCAGTATCTAATGAACAACATATCTCATAGCAATACAAGAACACGTATTCTACAAGAGGTGCATCCATAAGGATACCAACACTTTGTCTATAAACACTTCCATACACAACAAAATATTATCTTATGTTTTGTCTAAACTACCGTTCGGAAAATACGCTTTAATAGTGTAAGGGGCCAGACATGTATTTTTTTCTCTAGCAAATGTAGTTTGAATATATTTCAACATGATTAATTTTAATAAGGTTGTACGATAAAGTTGTATATAGTGTAAACAATTTATAAGTATTAATAGAAGAAACTAGACGTTTACTGACGTTTACTAAACATTTTATCGAGAATATTTGATAAGCTTTGCTATAAAAGAGATGTCATATTCAGTATTTAAGCTTTTAATGGCACAACTCGGTATTTGGATGACATATTGAACATTGACATTCCTTTCTTTTCTACTACGGGTAATATTGTCTAAGAACTTCAACACAACAAAGCTAATATTTCTGATACTGTCAATTATTTTCTTGATTTACATCTCTCTATTGAAAATGGCGAAATAATTAGTAAAATCTATGACAAGAGGGATTTTTTATATTCTTAATTATCCTCGTTTAGATGTGAATGTTCCCAGAATGAATGTGTCTCAACTTAGCACTTATGACTTCTCTACACTATATACAACCTTACCATATCACCTTATCGAAGACAAGCTTATTGCTTTTATTCAAAAAACATTCGCTAGGGAAAATACTACATGTTTGGCCTGTAATAATGCTAAAGCGTTTATACTATCGACAGTTCTGACATTTACACTATGTGGACTTGCCAAGAAGTTTGTGAAGCACTCATCTTCCTATTAGATAATATTTTCGTTAATTTTTATAGACAAATTGTTGGTATCCCTATGGGTACGAACTGTGCACCCCTTGTCGCAGATTTGTTTTAATATTGCTATGAAAGATATTTCATTTTGAGTCTTTCACCAGATACCCAGGAAGATGCTATTGAGGCCTTTAATGACACCTCTCGGTATCTGGATGATATATTAAACATTGACAAACCTATCTTTTCTACTAAGGTTAATAATATATACCCTAAAACAATTCAACTTAACAAAGCTAATATTTCTGATACTAACGCTTTTTTTCTTGATTTACATCTGTCCATTCAAAATGGTGAAATAATTAGCAAAATCTATGACAAGAGAGGTGATTTTAATTTTGATATTGTTAATTATCCCCATTTAGATCGGGATGTTCCCCAAGAAACTTCTTATGGGGTATATGTGTCTCAACTTATTCGTTTTTCTAGAGCTTGTACTCGAGTTGAGGACTTTAATATTCGTAATCTTTGTATAACTAAATAGCTACTCCATCAGGGCTACCGTTACCATAAACTCCATAAAACCTCTGATCTTCTTTCCAAACATTAAAGTAATTTAAGAACTTTTCTGCGATAAGGACTATCACAACCTAACTTCTATGGTAACGTGATTTACAAACTTCGTAAGATCCTTGGTCATGATCACTTTCATACAATATTTGTAAAACGTGTTAAAAGGTTTATCAAAAGAGGTTATGACCCTATCATTTTGCAACGCACTGTACGCTTGGTGGTGGACCCATTTACAGTTCGCCACTATGCTTGCCGCTCTAATTGTGCTATCACCGGACAGGCTGTTGACCCTATGATGACGTCTACCTAAAGCCCAAAAGGACGGTGACGTTTGATGTGTGTATGCAATATTGTCTTGTCGTGCCCTCAATGGTTTATTCTCTTGTTGCTCTGGCTTCTGCCAAGTCATTCAATACCTTCTTTGATGCTTTCTATGCTTTTATTGTATTTATATATGCACGAGCATCTTTAATTAATGCTGCCTTTTTGGTTAGGGAATAGTTCATTTTGGGGATTTCTTTATTTACACTGTCCAATTTTATTGTGATGACAGTAGGGTAAATGTGAGGTTTGGTGCCCCCTATAACCTGGTTTAAATTGTCTACCCTTTTGTTTTTGTGACGTCATATGCCTTCATTCCTTATTAACATTGCCATTCATGTTGATCGTTTTGCGTGTTTTGAAGTTTATAGTGTTCGTTGAAAGCTGCATTTCTTGTTCGACCTTTATACTTATTTTTTGTTATATATTGAGAACTACGTCTATTGTTTTACATGTTCACGAATCGAACTGTTAAATATCCGCCTGTATATCCAAGATATTGTATACAACAACATGATGCATTTCAGGTGAGAACATAAATGCCGTGAGGTGTACGTCAATCAACATCAAAAGCAATGCATCCATTTACCATTTTACCATTAATAGCTGATTTAATGTTTGACTTGCGAAACTAAATAATTACAAAAAAATGCACATCTTAGCATTGTACGTACTTATAAAGGGAAACACATATATGATTGTTATACAAACAAATATGCAGAATTGAATACTTCATTAAAGAGTTGGACGAAATCAGAGTAAAGTGTATCGATTTACAAATTTCACTGTCGAACCAAGTGTGAGGCTTGATGCACCTTTGAACCTGGTATCGTTAAATTCGTAGTTTTCCATTGAATGTTTTGCAAATAATGTGTATATAATTTAAAGATGAACATAAAAGTCACTGAAAGGTGACCTACCTGTGAGTAAATTAATCAAATTACTGTTTTAATTCCATATTTAAACTTCTCTTCCGAACACATACAATGTAAAGTAAAGTCGAACCGGCCGCCTAGCGGGTTATGTTGAATGTACGGATTACAAATGAACGAAATCGACTTTAATATTATTCGTACCAGAGATGTTTCGTACCCATATCGGTACATGTCGTAATTTTCGAATTGTTGTGTGAAAAAGATAAGTAGTTCATCGAAATATATGTGGGGCGTAGGTTTACACACACCCCTAAAAAAAGTCCGTATCTAGTGGGTTGCGGAGCCGCCGCACGCACCCACACCCGTAAAACATGCAAGAACAAATAATAAAGAAAGGTCATTTTTTTGTTGGCGTACATTTACGCTAGAAATGCCTACGCTCCACTCGCCCACATCCCCACCCCCCCTTCCACCTCCATTCCCCTACACTTAAAATAGGCAGGACTACGCCGCACTTAAAATTGACAAAAAACATTGATCAATTTGTTTGTTGACTTTTTTGTTTTGTGTGTGTCGGGGTGGGGGCTGAGGTGGAAGGGTAGGGGGGAGAAGGCGGGGACGAAAAGGGCATAGAGTTTGGATGGGCCGTCATTTGGGCGCAAATAAAATACAAGCCGAAGGCTGGAGTGGTGTGCGGGTGTGAATGGCAAGGGGCGGATCCACTTGGCGTGCGGAGCTAAAACCTACGTTTATGACCTTTATAAAGACCTTCGCCCCATTAAGAATTAGAAAAAACGTTTCCTCTCTCTCTCTCTCTCTCTCTCTCTCTCTCTCTCTCTCTCTCTCTCTCTCTATGGCATGGAGTGTGGTGGATGGTGGATGGGGCCGGGATTTCAGCGTTGTATATCACATTAAAAAGGGACATGTCGAAAAGGTGTTTTCGGATTATTTGTACTCTCCATATCCTCTAAAACTGATAATACACATATTACATATATTTATAATTTATATAGCCCAATTAATGCGCTGTTCATAACAAAATAGGTAGGCACATTTATTTATTTATAAACCACTCGATCTATACTTCTGTATTCTTTCATATACGTAATAAACGCACATCTTTCCTTTTCGTACTAGAAAATAATCATTAAAATCCGTTTCGTCTAAAACATTTCTACTCTTTTACAAACCCACGTCTTTCAAAACCAACATGGCTGCCGCATCAATGTTTTTGTGAAGAAGATTTTTATTTTGAACGACAGTGATGATTACTGGTGAATATCACACACAAGATACAAGTAGAATGCTTTTATTATATCATTTAGCAACAACAAACACCACGAAATACTTCTGGTTTAGATTTCTGAATTTGCTAACAGGAAATAATCTACTCCGATAAAACGTCACACTATTGAATAAGAAAAAAAAATGTAAAAAATCAAAATTGATATAAATTAAATGTCTCCATGAAAGATTTAAATATTGTGTAACGTTATTACCCAACCCGCACGACCAAAAAAAAATAAGGCGGATCTGGTCCTGAAGGGTAGGTCTCATTGGAATCTGGGAGACAGCCCTACTCCTACTCTCGGTTTATATTAAACAAGCTTCGATAAATAAACTCTGGATAGGAGGATTTATGTCCACTTCTGATTGTTGAGGCTAAAGGGAACTGACGAACACACTGGAAGAAACTAAGTATCGCTGGTGAGGCTTGAACTGGGTCCTATGATTTTAAGTGCGACACTCTATTCACTGTGCCCCGCCGTCCCTTGACAAAATAATATGACGGCTCAATATGTCGAACTAGTATAGACATAGAAATGTCAGTTTCCGGACTAATTTGTTGAAAGCGGTCACTAAGTCTACCTTGAACTAGAAGTGGTTTCCATGGAAACACTTGTGTGGCCTGCCTTGTTCTTATTTCCAAGGTTAGGTTGCAGGTTTGTCTTATTAAAGGGCATAACTCTGCCAAAATGGAAGAAAGTCAAGGTTATTGCACATGTGTAACAACATTCCTTGAGTTGAGATGAAGATATATGTGAAGTTTCATGAACATGCGTCAAATACTTTTCAATTTATGACCCATGTTAGGTTGCAGCAGCAACGTTTAATACATATTCCTGGCTGCAAGTTAAAGCATGACGGACGGACGACAATGGACAAAGTGATCCCTAAGTGTTTGGCATGCTAAGCAGGCGACACAAAAACAAGTGTTCAGTTCTCATATAAATATATTCATCATTAGAATATTTTTATGCACTCTTCATCCCAATGAAACTTATTTTACAAGGCTAGACCAGAGACATTTGCTTTATCAGATGAATAATGCTAAATAAAGTAAAACATGTTTCGAGACACTAATTTCAGTGCTTGATGTACACTTCAAGATTGACATTTGTCCTTTTATTTACAAAATATCTATTTCAAAAGCTTGAATAAACGATAAATAGATTAAAATGACCTTGTTTTCCCCAAAGTCAGTTTTTCAGTTATAGATACGCAAATGGAAACATTTTTTTTACATCTAGATCATCTAGGTGAGGGTTTATCATTTTTATAATACAACTGAACTAAAGTATATACTATTCAATATTTTATTTATATTTCTAAACTGAACATCTATTATAATAAGACTACAATAACGAAATTTACTTCATATTTAATTACTCACTTTAAATGGGGTGGTCAGCCTCTAACCACAAAAAAATCAACCGTCGTATATGGCCTTATGCTAAAATGATGTATAACACCATTCAAACAAACAAATTACTTCATTATTATGCCAGATATTGCATGGCAAACCAAGTTTTTTGAATTTGAGCAGTATGACATTGTATACGGTACATTTGGTGTGTTTTCTAACAGCTTTACACATTATATACATGATATATAGCCTCTGTGAGATATAATAATGTTCATTTTGGTTCTTTAAAAAATAATGTCTGCTCAGTTCTCGGGGATCGCCTAATTGAAGTCACCATCAGACGGACACATCTCAAGCGGCATCACGCAGTAACAAGAATACACTGTGTAACACGTCATATGGTCGACGAAAAAGGAACGCGTTTCTGATTTGGCCTAATTAAATTAATATATTTCCTGGAGTTCAGAATCTTGCGATCACAGTAGTGTCAACCTTTTTTAGTAAATCCACACGTCTTTCAGGGTTGCAAATGATATTTGAAGAACGAAGGGCCTCTCGAGATCCGATGATGCTTCTCTGAAATGAACAAAAAAAAGTTTTAATTTTTTTTTTATTGATTATATGCAAGCAGTTTTAAAGTGAAAATGATACAGGACTAATAAATTGTGGTGCTAATGTTCGACAACATCTTCAAGATTGCTGTGTCCTTTTAAAGTATTATCGATGTAAACTGACATCACAGAGAAATGTTCACGTTGTATCATCAACGTGTATCCATTGTTTTATGTGATAAAATAGAATTTCACAATATATATATATATATATAAAAGGAGGTAAAGCATCCCAATGGGCTGGGGCAATAGTTAGGCAAAAAACATATATATCTGTGTTTTTGTAACCTGGCCGACTCCCTTATAACACTCCTTTTTTTAAGTTAACTATCCTGCCAAATAACTACAAAATTACACTAGAAAATCGTTTATTGAAACTCTGTCCAGGTGTTCAGGTCATATAACAATGTGTATATGCTGATGAAAAGTATAGGTTTATTAATATGTTCTTAGAATACCTGTGATTGAATATCAATAAAATGAATTATGAGTTGTTAACTCTTAATTTGACGCCAAAGTTTTGGGGTTTGCTGGTTAAAGTCGTTTATATTGTGTATGTAGGGTTTGGATTCTCAAAATATGTATGTTATATATATACTTTTTCGTCAGTAGGTTTAGACACAGTGTACATAATGTTGTAAAATGTGGCTGTTGTTGGTGGGATAGCTACTTTAATGAGAATAAAACAAAATCTGTACAAAGCGCGTTCTGCCACTCAAATAAATCATCTAATTATTCTCAAGCTTATTAAAATCTTCAATTATAAAAACCACGTTAAAGAACCATGGAAATGTATTCGATAGTAAGAATAGTCTAAGGTATAGGGAAACGGTCCCGAATTTCTTCTCTGGGGTGGCTCGAAATATTAATATTTGCTAGTAAGAGCTTAGGTACGTTTTTTTAATTCCCCTATCTGGGGTGCCTCTAAATATTGATGTAGTACGTTTAATTACAATTACTTTGATGAAAATGTGCAATGAGCTGGTGTCATATTATTAGCCTAAGCTATATCACAATACACAGGGTCAATTATACTAAAGTTTATTGCTTTAGCTTACCCAGAGCTAGGCTCAGTCTTGGAGCTGAAACTTGGAGATGTCACTTGACAGGAGGTGGCACAACATCTGCAAGGATCCCTGAAAGAAATATGAATTATTGTTTATAGATTAGTTTGTGTTTGTTTGTTTGTGGGTGGGTGGGGGTGGGGTGGCGTGTGGAGGGGACAACAGTGCATTTCTGCTCTGCTGTCATAGAAATAGTATAGCAAGGAGGTGAGTGTTGGGGCGAAGTGGGGAGAAGCCTTTGGTTAGCGCTCTATATGATGTTGTATGTTTTGTTGTAATTAAGCGCGGATAACTTGTTATGCCTCCGGCATTCGACAATGCCGAAAGGGGCATTAAGTGTTACCCCTGTCCGTCCGTCCCTTCCGTCCGTCCCATCCGAATTGGTTTTCGCTTAACTTTTGAAAGGGTCCATGTTTGTAATTAATATTTGGTGTGTAGCTGTGTAATAATAAAATACAGGCCAATTTTGATTTAGGTCAACATCGGTCAATTTCTGAAGGAGTTATGGCCCCTTTTCCGCTCAATAACTTTTGAAACGGTCCATGTTTTGAATTCGTTAATGCCTAGTAAGTGTATATATGGTTATAGGGATCTCAACGGTTTACAAGTTATGAACCGGGGGCTATGTCACTAGGGTAGGGGAAGGAGTGCAGGGTCTAACTTTTTTTTTTGGCGAATTCATAGTTCTAGTAACTTATACCAGGGGCATCCGTGTCCTATGGATACATTTCTAGTTGGTTTTTTTTATTGCTTGTCAAATATTTTGGGCCCCCACCACAATAATATTAATAATGATTGAAACGTTCCTATGTCCTTGTTAATTACATTTGATAAACATGCAGAAAGAAACATATTCATGGGTCAGGACAGAGTACATACCTTTACTTTAGGCTTTATTTTTTTTTGCATCACCACAGCTGTCAGCGTCACTAAATTAATCCAGCCTCCAGGCGAACCTGACATGATGTCGTACTGATCAATGAGTCATGAATGACCTTGATCAATGCGTGTATCTTGGTCTGTTCTTTAGACTGCTAGCTGTTCTTACATCATTCAACCATAACAATAGTAAACACATGAACAGGTCCGTCTTTTTGCTCATTAAATCATGTAATTGTTATTTATTGACTTGCAATTTTTGCCGTAAATATGCTAAAATGTGTTTACACATAGGACTGTACATCTGATTTACTGGCATTTTATCTGAGAGGCAGGAAATACTTACGTCCGGGAGTAGAAAATATTCATGTTTAACGTTTCCATTGTTGCTTTTCAGTTTTGCTATTTATCTTGTAGCCGGCATTTTGAATATGAATGTTTTGAGTGACAAAATCTTTCAAAAATGAGTAGTCATGAATTTTGCCGAGATTTTCAGGAAAGGTAGTACAGGTACTGATCTATCATAATTTCTCATTTTTCGTGACCGTTTTGAGAAATCGGTAATTTTGGAGTTTTAAAAACTCAAAATTTCCGATCTTCACATTTGAACCGCGCTTTAGGCTATGCAAAATATGCCAATAGTGGTCAAAACGAATTCTAAGGGGATGTTTAACATGTAAACTTACTTTATTTGTCTGTGTTGTTTCTGCATTCAACATTGGCTTAAGCTAACGTTTTTTAAAAGATAACTGCAATTTCCGCGTAACTGCACGTGAGTGCAAATTGGGACTACTTCGTGTCAAAACACTTGATATTCAAAAGTGAGTTATGGGGCATATCCTCGAGAAAAGCTTCGGCTGCGTCCCACCTGGTCCTGTCTTTGGTGAAATTGCAATGTTTCCTTTTATTTTAAAATATGCAGTAACTAATCAAACGTTCTAGTGCGTACATATAAACAAAATAGTATGAAAGTAGACATTTGAAAATCGTTGAACACGATAAATACAAACAAAGATTACAGTGGCGCTTTGATTCATTAACGGAAGTGAAAACGACGCGTATCAGATCTAGGGGAATTGTGAAATGAAAAATTTCTTTCCTGGATATGCATACAATATTTCAAGCAGTTACATGAAAAACACCTGGCTGTTAAATACATTCTATACCGATATAATCAATAAACTTCAGCAACTCAGCGTCTATCTCGGAAATGGAAATTATGACAAATGACAGCTCACTTAATTGGTATTTGTCTTTGAATGAAATTCACCTGAAACAACAACTTTTGTCACAGGATTCATCAACATCAGACATTTTTCAGAGTAATGTTTATATGTTTCTAAACAAATTGGTTTTGTCTCAGTTAGACTCCCAACAATAAATAAGTTATATGTCTAAATAATTGTCTAAATAATGTCCTTAAGGTCTGGAGATAAATGTCAGAATAGTCCATTGACCTGGACAAAAGGACAATTCATGCCCTGTGTATGACAAAACATATTTTTCATAGCATGTATAAATATGTTAACAACGAATAAATTGACTAACAAATATGTGTGTATAGATATAAATTATATTTGTGGCATTAGAACAATTCTTCGATTTGTATACCTACTTTAAGTGGTAATTGACTCTTTCGGGGACCAATTGCATATGTAGATATAACAGTCGAATATGACACGGGGCAGTCAACTTAAACCACGCATCGAAACAAACAACAAATAAAAGCATAAATAAAAGGCTAGCTATGTGACATCAAAACCATTAAAAGGTTTGTTTGTTTTTTTGTTTGTTTGTATGTTTGTTTGTTTGTTTGGTGTTTTTACGTCGTTTTCAACACATGTAAGGTTATATATGACGGTCGGTTTTTTGTGGTGGAGGCATACCACCCACTTTTCATGCGAAGAACCAGTACTGTACCCCTTCCGACATATGTAAGAAATGACACTTCCTCACATACAAAGAAAAAGATCGGACAGGGAAAGTACCATTCAAGGAGGACAGTCAACCACAAAACACCGAAACTAACACGCAAACAGACAAACAAGAAGGCAAAAGTAATATTAAATGCAAACGACATAACAAACACAAAAGGGTTGACAATAGGGCTACCGCCTTGGAACGGTCAGTGGCAAACTATGCCACTGGGTGTTTAAACCGGTTCTATGATGCACCAAACCTCACACTTACCCTACTGTCATCCCATTAAAACAGGACAGTGTAAATAAAGAAATCTCCGCCATGATCTAATCTCTAAACAACAAGGCAGCATCAATAGGCAATATAAGTAAAACACAAATATGCTCGTGTAAATATAATACAGAAAAATAATAGCCTAGAAAGTCACAATGAAGTACTCAATGACTTGGCAGAAGCCAGAGCAACAAGAGATAAACCATTGAGGGCACGACAAGAAAGATCATAGACAAACATCAAACGCCACCGTCCCAATGGGCTTTAGGTAGGCGTCATCATAGGATCCACAGCCTGTCCGGTCATCGTACAATTAAAGAGGAAAGCATAGTGGCGAACTGTAAAAGGGTCCACCACCAAGCATGGAGTACGCTGCAAAATGATAGGGTCATAACCTCTATTGATAAATTTTTTAACAAGTTTAACAAAGATAGTACGTAAGTGAGCTCTCAGTGAGATTCGAACCCGCAGCGATCAGAGGCGAAGGTTAACAACGCAACGTCGTTAACAATTCTGCCACGGAGACGCTAACATTAAAAGGATGCATTGGAACGGTCAGTGGCAAAAAGGTCGCTGGTGGTTTAAACTAGGTCCTAGGATGCACCAACAATACTACCTTTTGGTCGACCTAGTTAAACGGGACAGTGTAAATAAAGAAATCCCTACTCGGCAGCATCAATATAACACAAAGAGGATGATGTATATATGAATAATAGATTCACTCAATTTTACAGAATTATATTCAACGACAGAATATAAATACTTAAGAAATAGAACATCGTTTACTGTGAATTATCGTTTAATATATCACGGTTTGGAGTTCAACTGTAAACAATAATTTCACGATCCCGAAGGGTGAGGGAAATTATTGTTTACAATTGAACGACAAACGATGTTCTGTTTCTATTCTAATACCCCTAAAATGTGAAAATAACGCACACATCTGAAATCTTTCGCATTTCTTTGCTTACTCTCCTAACGTTGCCTACGTTACAATGCGGTATGCGCAATGCGCAATGCTTATTCTCCTAACTTTGCAAAAATTACTGTGATATATCGTTCAATATAACGAGATATTTTAAACTAGGCTATATAGTGCGGGTGTATTATAATTACCGATAAAGTTATTTTTATTATTCACTCGGTGTACGAGTCGTCAGATCAAACCTGAAACAAAATGAAGGCTGGTGATACAAGCACAGAAAACACGAATAATGTCAGTAACACGTAATGTCTTGAGCCATTTATATCCTGACTTTTCACGGTATTGATAAAATGCCCATGCATTCGTCCAATGTCAAAAGATGATAGATTATATCAGCTCAATAACTACGCATTATTGTCACTGCAGTTATCTCCAGGAGTAACGATGAGTATTAATCAAAGAAATATAAAAATATCGAACAGGGAAAGTAGCATTCAAGCAGAACAGTCAACCACAAACAAAACAGAAACGAACACGCAAACAGTCAAACAAGAAGGCAAAAGTAATAATAAATGCAAACGACATCACAAACACAAAACGGTTGACAATAGGGCTACCGCATTGGAACGGTCAGTGGCAAAGTAGGCCACTGAGGGTTAAAACCGGTTCTCGGATGCAAACTTTATTCTAGACTAAACCTTATCAGATTTATGAATTGTAGATTGCTCTTTAAAATGTGTCATTATGCAATTTGTTTTGATTTTTCATTCCAAGAACTATTGAGACAGATAAGGGCCGTAGAAGACGAGAAACAAATAATAATAACAATTTGGAAAAGCTATGTCTTTTTTCTTTTTCGCTGGAAAGAAAACGAGAATGAAATGAAATCCGGGTGGGGGTAAAGTAGAACTGAAATTGACTGCGGAAAAACAAATTTATTTTATAATTTCATTCTATCGTAGTAGGGTTCATAAAACGAACAATTAACTTAAAGAAAGACTTTCTACGTCTTCCAATAAATACTGAAAATTGGATTGCGTGGAAGTAGCGAACACCAACAAGCGAGAAAAGCAATAATTTTTTGTCTGTTTAGGAGTCTGTAACATCACACGATCATTTCACCAATTCAACAGTTGATAATACCTAATATTATAATACTGTTTTGATTCATATAGACTAATCCGTGCATATATATTTTATTTTCATACTTAGTTAATACATGGTTCTTATAATAGGAACTATGAAAAACTATGATAATCGACGGTCGCAAATGTATTACTAAAACTATGTAATTACGTCTTTAAATGATAATAATGCCGTATTCAGTAGATTGAATATAGCAGATTTAGAGAAACCGATTTGATTTTGTTTTAAATTTTGAAACTTTTAAATATTAAACTGCTAAACTAAAGTTTCAGGGACAAAGATTTAAAGAAACTCAAAGCTTAAATCCTGAATGAAGCCCTAAAACTGGACTGCGTGACATTTTTCTGCTACACGACAACGCTCCAGCAAACAAGTAATATAAAAATATCGGACAAGGAAAGTAGCATTCAAGGAGGACAGTCAACCACAAAACACAGAAACAAACACGCAAACAGACAAACAAGAAGGCAAAATTAAAAATAAATGCAAACGAAATCACAAAAAGAAATATAAAAAGATCGGACAGGGAAACACAAAAGGGTTGACAATAGGGCTACCGCCTTGGAACGGTCAGTGGCAAAGTATGCCAATGGGGGTTTAAACCGGTTCTAGGGTGCACCAAACCTCACACTTACCCTACCCTAAATCCGCTATTGTGACTAAGTTTATGGAACAGGAAATGTCACTGTACTCCCGCATGCACCTTACTCCCTTGACTTGGCCTCACCTTACTCCCTTGACTTGGCCTCACCTTACTCCCTTGACTTGGCCTCACCTTACTCCCTTGACTTGGCCTCACCTTACTCCCTTGACTTTGCCTCACCTTACTCCCTTGACTTTACCTCACCTTACTCCCTTGACTTTGCCTCATTTCTTTTGTTCCATTTCTGAAAATAGATATTTCAGGGAGGAAGTGAGCAGATCGAAAGTCCATTCTGTCAGCAATTACCAGTGGCAAATGGGTGTAAGAATAATTTAGAGGAATGTATTTATTTATTTTGAAATGTTGTAATTTGTATAGGAATAACACTACAATTGATAAAATATAATCAAAACCCCATGTATATACAGCTACATCACAATCACTATATCATACACCAAAACGAACGTGGTTTCTGTTTTTATAGCAATCGTACACTCTAAATAGACTGTATAAACTATTTTCCAAAAGGAAATATAAAACAATATACATACCGATCTCAGTTGCGGAGTTATTGTTTTTTTCCAAATCCCAGCTTAAATCTGAGAACTTATGACAATTCATGTGAAACTGTGGGTTGTTTGCTGGTGATTTTTTACAACTCTTTGCACCCTCTGCTCCACCAACCCTTTAATCCGCCACTAGACGTATCTAATTTATTTGGCCATGTAAGCGGAAAAAAAATGTTTTTTTTATTTGGCATAAGTTTAGAATATTTGTATAAGGACCTTTATTATTTCTTTTACTTTAATGATGACGACCCTTGCTGACAATTATAAGCCAGGGACCCTAAACAAATTGCAACAGAAATGATTTTACCATGTTCATAAAATTCAAGGTGCCCTTAAATTACAGAAGAATGGTCTAAAGGATCGGAAGGTAGGAAATACCGTTTCTTTTGGGGCAATATTTGCAAATTAAATCAAAATTGCTTAACATTAGAATTCTTGTTTTTAAATAGGTTTCTCATTACAAGGTAGCTGAAGCTTTCGAAAAAGAGTATGAGAGCAAACCTCTTTGGAAACGGCCGAACACGAGAGCAGAACGCAATATTCATAAAATCAATAGTACAGAATTGTAATCATCCCTAAGATTGCATGCATATGGAGGAGAGCACGCTACTTATTTTATTATTCCATGACCAGCGGCGTATGGTCCCAGTATGTAACAAAAGTCTATGCCCCAACGAGCGAAATATACAAAATGGAATTTAGTTGAAAGCAAATGTTATGAATCCTGCGCATCACAAGTAACAGTCAAAAGACTAAATTAAAAGCAGACAACAAACATATCCTATGGGTGGTTTAACAATACCCAGAGCCTGTATCGGCCGGACTAGTGGAACCACCGAATCCAAATTTAATAAAGAAAACAAAAGCATTTGAAAATGAACAACCGATATCTAAATATAAGTATCGGGCTCAGTGATCTCCAAAGATCGAATGAATAACAGTCCTGAAAGTTGTCTGTTATATTCATATATATCAAAAACAGTATTTGCAATTAAAGAAATGTTAAATTTTGTAAGGAAAGAAGTGTAAAAAAATGTATACAAATCGTCATTTTTTCTTCTTTTATTTTTTTCTTAATTTTGAACATTCAAACATGCACACTTAAAACAAAACAAACGTGGTTATAATGTCTAATTTTAAGATATTCTAAAACAAACACAAACAAGTGAGAAAGGTAGCAGACTCGGTTTTATTACCATTTTCCTCATGTTTTATTTGGGGCTGGTTATGAGAAGTAATATATTTTGCAAAACTTCTAACGCCCACAAGCACCGGCTTAAGCGGTATTCTCCTTCAAAAAACAAAGAGTGGGATTGGTGATCCCAAAGGGCCAGAAGTAACCAAAGAAGTAACTCTACTGATTTGTAGTCGGGGCGACATTTTACAGCCGCCACACAGCAATTAACAAACGCTAGTTTGACTGTCAATAAATACTGAAAAGGGGATACCTAAGAAGCAACAAACACAAATGAGAGAAAATGACAGTTTATATTTTACAACACCTCTCATGCCCACTAGCATCGGCTTCTTCGGGATGGTTAAAATTCTGTACTGTTGATTTTTATGAATATTTAGTTTTGCTCAACCCGGGGCTAGAGGGCGTGAGCGGTAGTTATCAAAATTCAATACCGCTCATGAACAGTCTCAATCAAACCAAGACTGCAATATTTCGTATGTGTCGTGCTAGGCCGTTTCCAAAGGTCCATTATCATACTCTTTTTTTCTTGAAGATGCATTTTACTTTTAAAACCACAAAGATTTGGGCTGATCCTCAAAGGAACAGTAAGTAATAACCTTATTGATTCTAGTCGGGGCGACTTAAAGTCGTGCTTTACATCAATGTACAAGGAACAATGTTTGGAAAAACAAAGTCCACTAACAAAACAAACAAACCGATGATTTTTGGAAAACTTAACTCATACAACACAAATTAAAATGCTTTATAGTGGTTTCATAAATCTAAATAATAAAAGATAAAAGAAAAAAACATTTGAGGTGAAAATTTAAACTTAAATTAACATCGACGGAAAATGGAACGTTTGTTTGAAACTTATTTTCATCTTGAACTAAAAGAAATCTGAAGGTCCTCGCAATTTCCTATTTTGTTCGTGTTTATGAGATGTAATATTTCGGATAATAAATAATTTTTGTCTTCAAACAAGCATTGAATAGAATTTTTGGATGGGCAATTCAGAAGTTAAATATGTTTAAGAGTATACTCAGTCCAGAAATTAGTGTAATCAGATAACAATCAAACAGGAAAGGAAGTATTCAAAGAGGACAGACAAGCACAAACACACAAAGAAACAAAGAACAACTATATATAAAGCTGAATAAAAGGCAATATAAGACATCATAAACACACAAGGGTTGCCAATAGAGCTACCGCCTTGGAACGGTTAGTGGCAAAAAAAAGGCCGTTGGGGATTTAAACCAGGTTCTAGGGTGCACCAAACCTCACTTTTATCCTTTTGTCGTCCCAATAAGCGGGACAGTGTAAATACAAATATCCCCGCCAGGTTATAAATTCTAACAAAAAAGGCAGCATTAAAGTTTAATATTGATTGTATGATGTGATCATAACAATATGTCTTACGATGAGTGTAAATCCCGTCACCATGTAATTCATGTTGGAATAGCTTTTGTTGCAGAAAATTTATTATATTACATTTCATTTTTAAAGTAGAACAGAGACTGCTACTTTCCTCTCTTGTTTATGTTTGTTGCTTCCAATGCATCACCTTTTCAGTATTTATTGACATTCACACTAGCCTTTGTTTAGTGCTGTGTGTCGGCCGTAAAAATTCGCCCCGACTACAAATCGGCAGTGTTATTATTTACTGGTTCTTTAGGATCATCAAACTCATTCTGTGCTACTTTAAAGAAGAATATCGCTTAAACCGGTGCTAGGAGGCCTGAGAGGAGTTGCATCTTATAATTACCTCTCAAGAACAGACTAAAAAAAAACGAGTCTGCTACTTTTCTCTCCTGTTTGTGCTTGTTGCTCCCAAGGGATCACATTTTCAGTATTTATGACGATAATAAAAGTATAAACGTCGAACAGGAAATGAAGATTTCATAGAACACATTCAACCAAAAACACACATTAACACAAACAGCAATTACAGTGTTAAAAAGAAGCAAGGCGTGTGAAATCACAAACACAAATGGGTTGACAAGGAGGTTACCGGCTTTTAACGGTCATTGGCAAAAGGGCCGCTGGGAGTTTAAACGACGTTCTAACTCTTACACGATTGTCAATCAAAAAAAATGAAAATGTGTAGAAAATTAAATCCCCTCCTGGTTATATACTCTAACAAACAAGGCAGCAATAATAGGCAATATAAGTATAACGCCTAGATGATCATGAATATATGAATATGTAAAACAAAAGCCACAATGCAAGTCCTAAATTAAAGCAACGAGACTACAAGCTGTCGAACAATGAAAACGTTTTATAGTTGAAGGTCTTTATGGTATCATATTTTTACCATAGCTGAACCGAAATGGGTTTCCAATGTTTAGTGTATAATCCAGATAGAGAAAACTGTTATAAAAGTCTCAAATGATATCTACCTCGGTATCTGATGAACAACTCAACACGTAATATCTTTCATAGCAATACAAAAACAAATTTGTGACATGAGGTGCACAGTATGAACCCTACTGGATACCAACCAGTTGTCTGTCAACAATAGTTCCATACCTAACGTGATTGTCTAATCTACCTGATCGAAGATCAGCCTGTTATACAGCAAAGTGTATGTACCACAACACGGTGCATTTCAGGACAAAACATAAACGCCGTGTGATGTACGTGACGTATACATTTAACATTCTACTATTTACAGCTGCTTTAATAGTGGACTTCAAAATAAATAATTACAACACTAAACGTAGTACTTAGTCATGAAAACGTTCATACAATCTTTATTAAATATAAGTATAAAAGTCGAACATGAAATGCAGCTTTCACAGAACACACGCAAAACGACAAAAATGAATGGCAATGTTAATAAGAAATAAAGGCATATGACGTCACAAACACAAAAATAGTTTACAATAGATCCACCGCCTTGGAACGATCAGTGGCGAAAAAACGCTGGGGGTTTAAATCATCTTCTAGGGTGCATCAAAAATCAACTTACACTACTGTTATCGCAATGAACTATTCTCTAACCAACAAGGCAGCATTAATAGGCAATATAAGTAAAACACAAAGATTCTCATATATATATAAATACAAAAAACAATAGCCTAGAAAGCCACGAATAAGGTGCATATTTGTGTTTTACTTATATTGCCTATTGATGCTGCCTTGTGGTTAGAGATTAGATCATGGCGGGGATTTTTTTATTTACACTGTCCTGTTTTAATGGGATGACAGTAGGGTAAGTGTGAGGTTTGGTGCACCCTAGAACCGGTTTAAACTCCCAGTGGCCTACTTTGCAACTGACCGTTCCAAGGCGGTAGCCCTATTGTCAACCCTTTTGTGTTTGTGATGTCTTTTGCATTTATTATAGCTTTTGCCTTCTTGTTTGTCTGTTTGCGTGTTTGTTTCTGTGTTTTGTGTCCTCCTTGAATGCTACTTTCCCTGTCCGATCTTTTTATATTTCTTTCTATATTTACTTTAGTCTTCTTCGTTTCTCTCTTGTTTGTGTTCGTTACATAAAGAGATCCACATTTCAGTATTTATTGAAAGAACTGTAATGACACATTTTAAAGAGCAATCTACAATTCATAAATCTGATAAAAGGCTCTAATCTAGAATGAAATTTGATTAATACGCATCGTTATTCTTGGAGATGACTGAAGTGACAATAATGCATAGCAATTTTCCTGATATAATCGATCATCTTTTTACATTTGACGAATGCATGGGCATTTTATCAATACCGTGACAAGTCAGGAAATAAATCGCTCAAGATATTACGTGTTATTGCAAATAATTTGTGTTTTCTGTGCTTGTATTACCAGTCTACGGTTTGTTTCAGGTTTGATAACCTCTGCTCCCAACTACTTTTCTCTTTTTTTATTTCGCACATTATTAAGGGCAAGTCATTTTGTTAGATACTGGGACCATACGTCCTGGCAATGGAATGGTATGCACATACCTCATTGTACGATCCATTTTCACCGTCATATGCATACCATCTTAGGGATGGTTCAATTGTTCGTACTGTTGACATTTTAAATATTGAGTTCTGCTCAAACATGTAGCATTCGTTTTAACTACCGTTCACGAACAGACTATTCAAATTTATACTGCAATATTTTGTGTATTTATCGTGTTCGGCGATTTCCAAACTTCTCCATTGCATACTCTTTATGTAAAAGGATATAGCCTCGAAGGGATTTCTTTATTTACATTGTCCCGTTTTTGGGATGACAATAGGGTAAAAATGAGGTTCGTTGCATCCTAGTACCCCATGGCGACCTCTTTGCAACTGACCGTTCCTAGGCGGTAGCTCTATTGTCAATCCTTTTATTTCGGGATGTCTTTTATTTAAAAATGTAATTGTTGTTTGTTTCTATGCGTGTTTCGGTTGGTTGAATGAGTTCCTTGAAGGCTACATTTCCTGTTAGACTTTTATATCTACATATATAATTGATCCCCAAACGGGTAAAAACCACTAAAGGTAGGTATACAAAAGAGTATGAGAGTGACCTTTGGAAACGACCGAACCCGACACATACGAAACATTGCAGTCTCGGTTTGAATGAGACGGTAGTAAAATATGATAGCTACCGCTCACGCCCTCTAGCCCCGGGTTGAGCAGAACTCAATATTCATAAAATCAATAGTACATAATTTTAACCATCCATAAGTTAGCATGCATAAGGCGGTGGACATATATATCTTTTCCCCATGTCCACCGGCGTATGGTCCCAGTATCTAACAAAATACTATGCCCAGAAGAGCGAAATAAACAAAATGTAATTTAGTTGGGAGCAGCGGTTAAGCGGGTATAAAGACTGCTTATCTACAAGTCTAAGACATGTTCTAATGTCATTAATAGTTTATAATTTATAATATCTATATTTTGTAACACATTATAGAAAACACGCATATTTGTTAGTAAAACCTTTTCGTAGCCTACATATTGACACATGCTATGACAAATATGTTTTATCACAAACAGAGAATATCTTGTCTGATTCTGACATTAATTGCCAGACCTTCAAGCCATTAATTTGACAGATACCATATTCATTGTTGTAAGTCTGAGACAACACCGATTTGCTTACAAACATCTAAAAAATACTCTGTAAAATGTCTGATGTTGATAAATCATGTGACAAAGTTGTTGTTTCTGTTGAAATTCAATCAAAGGCTAATATCAATTAAATGAGCTGTCATTTGTCATTATTTCCATTTCCGTGATAGATGCCGAAGTTGCTGAAGTGTATTGATTATATCGGTATAGAATGTATTTAACAGTATATATCGGTATAGAATGTATGTAACAGTATATATCGGTATAGAATGTATGTAACAGTATATATCGGTATAGAATGTATGTAACAGTGTATATCGGTATAGAATGTATGTAACAGTATATATCGGTATAGAATGTATGCAACAGTATATATCGGTATAGAATGTATGTAACAGTATATATAGGTATAGAATGTATGTAACAGTATATATCGGTATAGAATGTATGTAACAGTATATATCGGTACAGAATATATGTAACAGTAGAGGTTTCTTTGATGTACCTCTGCTTGAAATAATGTATGAAAGTCCAGGAAAGAAACTTCATCTCAAATTTTCACGAGATCTTGCTTTTTATTCATCTTTAAAAATAAGTATAAAAGTCGAACAGGCAATGCAGCTTTCACAGAACACAGTAAAACACGCATAAATACAAACATGAATGGCAATGTTAATAATGAATATAGGCATATGACATCACAAACACAAAAAGGGTTGACAATAGGGCTACCGCCTTGGAACGGTCAGTGGCAAAAAAGGCGCTAGAAGTTTGAACCAGGTTCTAGGGTACACCAAACCTCAAACTTACCCTACTGTCAACCCAATCAAACGGGACAGTGTAAATAAAGAAATCCCCACCAAGAACCATTCTCTAACCAAAAAGGCAGCATTAATAGGCAATATAGGTAAAGCACAAAGATGCTTGTGTATATATAAATACAAAATGCCATAGCCTAGAAAGCCACAAAGAAGGTACTCAGTGACTTGTCAGAAGCCAGAGCAACAAAAGAATAAACCATTGAGGGCACGACAACACAAGATTGCAGACAAACATCAAACGTCACCGTCCTTTTGGGCTTTAGGTAGACTTCATCATATATTCCACAGCCTGTCCGGTCATCGCACAATTAGAGAGGAAAACATAGTGGTAGCCACCAAGCATGCAGTGTGTTGCAAAATTATAGGGTCAAAACCTATTTTAGTAAACCTTTTAACAAGTTTAACAAAGATAGAATGAAAGTGATCATGACCAAGGAGCTTAAGAAGTTTGTAAATCACGTCACCATAGCGGTCAGTTTGTGATAGTCCTAGAAGAGTTCTTAAAATACTTTTATATTTGGAAAGAAGATCAGGGTTACGATATTTACATTTTGCACAGATTTTACGCAGTTTATGGTATCGGTTATGGAGTAGCTTTTTAGTTATAAAAAGATTACGAATATTAAAGTCCTCAGCTCAAGTAAAGCTCTATTAAAACTAATAAGTTGAGACACATAGACCCCATAAGAAGTTGCTCTGGGGAAAAAAACATCTAAATGGGGATAATTAACAATATCAAAATTAAAATCATCTCTCTTGTCATATATTTTGCTAGTAATTTAAACAATTTCAATAGGGAGATGTAAATCGACAAAAGAAGCGTTAATATTAGAAATATTATTAAAGTGTTCTTATAAGCAGAACCACGCAGTCGTTAATACTCAAACTTAAGAAATGGAAAAAGAATTACCTATGCAAAACGTACCCTATTCGGAAATATCTGTCTTTGTTCAAAGTGTGACATGGTGAATAAATGGTATTGGTGCGTTAATGCTTCGGAAAATCTAAAATACTGATTTTTCAGACATAAAAAACATTTTGGCCAAGTTTATCACATTGAAACTTGCAACAGGTCATGATTTGTAGTTTCCTGTAACGTTAGTTATTTTAATGCGAAACAAACTACACTTCTTATACACATCGATGTCGTGCATGGCATTAATTAATTAATTATTTAAACCCCCAGCGGCCTTTTTGCTACTGACCGTTCCAAGGCTGTAGCCCTTTTGTAAAACTGTTTTGTGTTTGTGACGTCATATGCCTTTGTTATTACTATTGCCATTCTTCTTTGTCTGTCTTTTTGGGTTTACTGTGTTCTGTAAAAGCTGCATTTCCTGTTCGACTTTTATACTTACTTTTATTTTGATCTTGAAATGGACAGAACCCGGATAACGCACACGTCTGTAACACACGTCAAAATGAGCGATCAATGCATAGACGGTGCATCGATGACGGGTTGCATTAGTGAGGGGCGATTGCTTTACAGACAGTGATACCCAAACATAGAAGGTGATTAATATGTCGAGAACACATTAGTATTACGATATAATCATATTTTTTTTAAATATGTTTAAGTGTATTATTTAATTTAGAAACAAATGTGTTTGCATCGTCGATTTAAATAGTATTTCTATTTTCATACTATTTTGTCTTCAATGTCATGATAGTCGTACAGCCCAAGTTGTCAATGTCAAAGACTGTATTTGATTAATTTGTCAATCTGTAGACAGTGCTATCTTATAATCACCGCCAAAGCCTAGTCTGGTGTATAAATCAATATTGACTGAAGTTATTCGTTTTCTTTCGCTAATACATTCAGGGGTAAACTTTGTAATGCGCAGCAAATCCACCCCAAGCTTGGTATAACATAGAACGATAGCTGTTTCTATAAGTAATCATGGTATAAACAACATTGTAATAATGAGACTTCTATGAAAGAAACAAAGTAGGTACACAAAGAAATATAAAAAGATCGGACAGGGAAAGTAGCATTCAAGGAGGACAGTCAACCACAAAACACAGAAACAAACACGCAAACAGACAAACAAAAAGGCAAAAACAATAATAAATACAAACGACATCACAAACACAAAAGGGTTGACAATAGGACTACCGCCTTGGAACAGTCAGTGGCAAAGTAGGCCACTGGGGGTTTAAACCGGTTCTAGGGTGCACCAAACCTCACACGTACCCTACCGTCATACCATTAAAACAGGACAGTGTAAATAAAGAAATCCCCGCCATTCTTACAAGTCGAACGGGAAAAGTAGCTTTCACAGAACACAGTTAACCAAAATCGCGCATTAAAACAAACAACAATTACAATGTTAATAGGAAGCAAATCAGGTGACATCACAAACACACACAGGTTGACAAGTCTGACATAAACAGTGTAAAATGTTAGTATTCTGTAGTGAACTTTTTAAGACATTTAGTGACTGCTTTAACTTATTAATATTGGTCTTCTAAATTGATTTTAATGACGAAGTAACTACATTTATGATGTAATAATTATAATGGGCAATGTAACATCAGTACAAATAACAATTCGGCTAAACGTAACAACCTCCATTACAGGTAAACATGTCAACATTAAATAAATACTGAAAAGTTGAACCCTAGGAAGCAACAAACCCTAGGAAGCAACAAACATAAGCAAGAGATAAAAGTAGCAGACTCTGTTTTATTGAGTCTGTTCATGAGAGACGGTGTTAAGCGATATTCTACTTTAAAACAACACATAATGGGTTTGATGATCCCAAAGGACCAGTAAGTAATAACACTACTGATCTGCAGTCGGGGCAACTTTTTACGACCGCCACACAGCACTAAATATACGCTAGTGCGAATGTCAATAAATACTGACAAGTGGATCCCTTGGAAGCAACACACTCAAACAAGAGATACAAGTAGCAGACTTGGTTTTATTGAGACTGTCCATGAGAGGTAGAGTTAAGTGCAACACCTCTCACGCTTCCTAGCACCGGCTTCAGCAATATTCTACTTTAAAACAACATAGATTGGGCTTGATGATCCCAAAGGACCAGTAAGTAATAATACTACTGAGTTGTAGTTTAGGCAGCTTTTTACGACCGTCACAAAACACTAAACAAATAAAGATATACAACTCGAATAGGAAAAGCAGCATTCAACGACAGTCAACCACAAATACACACAGAAACAAAGAAAAATATTAAAGCTCAATAAAAGGCCAAATAATACATCACAAACACAAAAGTGTTGACAATAGGGCTACCGCCTTGGAATGGTCAATGGCACAAAAGGCCGCTGGGGGTTTAAACCAGGTTCTAAGGTGCACCAAACCTTACACTTACCCTACTGTCAACCCAATAAAACGGGGTAATAAATAATAGTGTAAATAAATAACCCAAACCCCACCCATGATCTAGTAACTATCGTTAAGTGCAACAAATCTTTGCTGAAAATCAAAAAAAGAATATTACACAGAAACAAATATATATCGACTTTTGTGCTATTAAACATGATTTCATATCATGTATGCTTGATGGGATAGATGAGTGATGTGATGTTATTTCAAACACGCATCTCTTACAACGTATGTCTACAGCAGTATCTAGAACAGCAGTTAGTCAGTGATATTAAATTAATGTCTACATTTGCGATAATCTGACACACATGTACGCATATAGGCTTGTGGTAAATTTAGAAGGATACAACTACTTTCAAAACACGATCATTCATGTTTATAATGAGCTTCTTTTGAATGGCAATTGTAAATCTAGTTTTGCTTTAGAAACATGTAGGGTAATTTTTATTAATTTAATATACCTAATTAAACATATAGTATAAATCCATCAAAATTATCTCGATGACGGAGATGGTGTAAAGTGGTTATGATATTTGACAGTTCTTTATAAAAAATACTTCGCATTTGTTCAGTTCACCTTTTCTGTCATTTTTTGTTTATTTTTAACGTTTTTTTTTTTTTTTGTCAAAATGCGAAGTCTTTCACTTTTTGCTCAAAAACACGTAGCTCGGATCGACATACAATCCATGTCGGAACAAGTGAGAGTAAAATTTTACACACTAATGAATGAGTTGAGTTATATTTTCTGTACAAACAATCAATAAGAAATTGATCGCTTTCAATTAAAAATATAAACATACCTTGCTTCCTAAGTTGTGAGTAAGAATGCATTTCCACTTTGTTGTAGTTTTTTAAATCGCCATTTCGATAACTGTTATGGGTAGATGCTCCAAATGAGACGTGACATGCTCGACTATTTTAGGAGTTTTTATTTTACGAAATTCATAAAATCATAAATGATTTCCAAAATTCACAGATCGGATATATACAAAAACTTAATCATTCATTCCAGAAAAATGTGTTTACCCTTTACCCATTCTAGAAATAACCTGAAAGCATAATAAATAAATAAATAATAGTTCGTCTACAGCTATTCAGGTTTCGGTTTAACCTTCATGTGGAAAATCCAAAATGGCGTACTTCAGCAAACGGATTTGTTGACACAAGTATTATTGTGACGTTGCAGGACAATCAATGGTACTTTTGCGCGTTTTATGTAGTATTTAGATTGTGCTTCTATCATTTATATTTTAAGCTAACAACAGGCATATTTAAATAATTTGAATGTGCTTAGATTAAAACGTCTACAACATCACAATTGTGTTCTTTCTCTAACTAACTGAAAATATTTTTTTTACATATCATCTTTGCATTTCCTTGGAATATATATGTAATTATGTGTACAGTATATACAATATAAAGCGGAAATTCCCGTGTCGTGTTTCTTTTTCCTTTAAGTATATATATAGTGTAATGCATAACTGTCTACAAAGAGTTGTTTCGTCATCTGGCATATTCTTCGAATCCCGTGCTAGGAATCAATAGTGTTATTACTTCCTGATCCTTCGGAATCATCGAGCCTAATCAGTATGGCTTAAGCCGATGCTAATGAGTCTATGTGCTGCATCTATACAAACCTGATTAACAGACTCCATAAACCGAGTGTGCTGCTTTCTTCTCTTGCTTGCGTTCGTTACTTCCATTTATTATAGTTGTTTTAATATAAATGCTAACGCTTAGTCACCAGAGGTTTTGCAGTAAGCCCGTGGGTGAACTAGTAATGGTAATAGTACGTACACATATATTTATCACTAACTCTCTCACCGATTATTTATTATATACGGAATAGTTAACGTCTTACTAAACAATTATGTTTGAACAGTGTTACGTATAAAGAAGAACGTCGTTGGATCACTGTAACAATTCGTGTTGTTTTAAAAAGAAAACAAATCTTTCTGTTGACCTAAAGGTCTATAGTTTGAAATTTCCTATACATTCATGGGGTCGACCGATTTTTTTTTTAATGTTTGTTTTTTCATTTTATTGTTTTTTTAGATATCCAATGCTGATAACTGGATTCTCATATTTAGACTCAAAAACATTCAGGATATCTAAATCATTATGAATATAGATATAAAATCGAACAGGAAAAGCGGCATTCAAGGACGACAGTCAAACACACACAGAAACATAAAAAAGATGAATAAAAGACCAAATAAGACATCACAAACACAAAAGGGTTGACAATAGGGCTACCGCCTTGGAACGGTCAGAGGCACAAAAGGGGGTTTAAATAGAGAATATTATGTCAGTGCCTTTTACTATCAAGTTTATTAGGCGAGGCTTAGAAAACGAAGCCGAGCCATTCGTTTTCGTGCCGAGAAGTTAAAAGTTTTGAAAAGTTTCTGGAGGTGCAGGCACTAGAATTCGAAATAAAGAGGGCCTTATAGATATCACTACACACTTAGCTCCATTGCATGTGACGGTAGAATATGATTCTTACACCATATAAAGTAGAGGTGTGTTCTTCGGTTTGAGATATTTTTAATAATTGGCCATGGATATTTTCTTTTCCTGTTGCAGGTGAGAAAACAATAGTGTGAGATTGGATGAACAGCGATTAGACGACACTGACAGCAAAATGTGACACATTTGTTGGTGCTCAAAATGCGTATGAATTTAGGTGCAAACTGTTTAGTGAAAGCCGAATAGAGTACCTTGCCTGACACCACTCACATTTAAAAAAAAAAAGTGGGCTATGTACCAGATTTTGTGGATTTTTATGAGCAGCAATAACTGTATTTTACCAAAAAAATACTTTTAGACTTTAAAGGTTTCATTCAGAATGGGAAACACAGTAAAATCGAAGTGTGTTGTGAAGTGTGTTGTGAGACCTATACGGACCTATACGGATTTTTATGTAATTTAGTAATCCAGTACATAGTTGGCAGTTTGTTCTGTTTTTCGTCTACCTCAGCCTTGAAAGTAGTGCACCGAGTGATATGTGTCGAAACAACATCATCCATAGAATGAACTGGAATATACGAATTAGAGCTACCGAGTTCCAGAGATAAAACATGGACGTGATGTAGGCGTCAAACAATACTTACATTATTAGCTGCTTTATCAGCAGGAACTAAAACAAATTTGTTATGAAATTCTTGAATTCCCGATTTTAAATTACGAAAGGAAAACCTAAGTCTCGGAGGAAGTAAAGAGGGGTTAGCGTTATAAACGGTAATACGTGTCCGCATGTTCTCTACGACACCATTTTTTAGTAAAACACTCAATGGATTGGGCGATCTGAGCAAGATAAAATCTTTTAAATTTGATTAAAATCGATAGTTGAAGGCAATCTATACTTAGGACCTTTCGAAAACAGATGCCGAATACGTTTATCAACAATAGCAAACCTACCAGTGATGACATGACCTGCTGAAGCATAGAAAAATTTTATGAGTTTCATTCACATTCCTTAGGAGTATTATTTACTATATCAAGGTCAGAAACTATTTTGCTGTAGTTGAAAATTATATTTCTAATAGGTTTTTTATACCGACAACAAATTACAGGACTTTCTCAATTTTTGAAATATTTAGGGATAGAATCAACTACATTATTATCTCGAAAAATAGGTATGTGAATGAAATCAATACCTTTATTAAGATAAAGTTAAAGAAATCTAAAATTATCGGACAGGGAAAGTAGCATTCAAGGAGGACAGTCAACCACAAAACACAGAAACAAACACGCAAACAGACAAACAAGAAGGCAAAGGTAATAATAAATGCAAACGACATCACAAACACGAAAGGGTTGACAATAGGGCGACCGCCTTGGAACAGTCAGTAGCAAACTTTTACAGACTGTTTACCGACTTGGAACTGTCAGTAGTCTATACATCCTACTTATAAGCTTAAGTCGAGGAAATGTGTATACAACCTCGATATATTCCTATCTTTATGGCCCAAAATGACAAGATAATAAATAAATGTAAATAAAATAAAAATATATCCCATCAAAAAGAAATATCTGACAATAAAAAGAGTATAAAATGGGAAATTTCAAATAAAATAGCAAATGATACACGTAAACGTTGTTTATATATACTTTGATAAATAACCTGAGATATACAAAAAAAAATAATTGGAAATACCTCAGGGTGTATCCAGATTTATACTGAACAACCACAGCAGTTGCAGCCAAAGAAATGTAGTATTCACTCTTTTCTAGCTTGTAATAATGTCAGGGCTTTCTTTACTAACGCCTCCATTGATAAATATAATTTGTGGACTTGTACTGATGTTTATCGAGCCTTATCTTGTCTTCTGGATAACATCTTTATAAGATACGGTATAACTATTTACCGCCGGGTTGGTCGTATTGATGACATACTCAATATTGATAATCCGTTCTTTGCTCATATGGTTACTAACATTTATCCACTAGAGCTCACATTGAATAAAGCCAACAGTTTGGATACAGTAGCAGCATTTCTCGATCTTCATCTCTCGATTTCAAATGATTGTATTCATACTAAAATCTGTGATAAGAAAGATGATTTCAATTTTAACATCGATAACTATCCACACCTGGATGGAGATATACCTCGTGCTACCTCATACGGGGTGTATATCTCCCAGCTCATTCGATTTGCTAGAGCGTGTAATGATGTTATAGACTTCAATGATCGAAATCAAGTTATTACAAATAAACTTCTTCAGCAGGGTTTTCATTATCACAAACTACGTAGATCTTTCTCTAAATTCTACCGTCGCAACGAGGGCCTGCTGGAAAAGTAAAACACCAACCTTAAACGCTTCTGCGATTATGCATATCACAACCCTCATTTTATGGAGATGTGGTCTATAAACTTCGAAAGTTAAAGGGGTCTGACGGGTTTCCTGACCGCTTTACAAATTTAATCAGAAAGTTCGTCAGAAAAGGGTATAACCCTTTTGTTTTACAGCGCACTGCATGTTTAGTGATTGACCCCTCTACAGTCAGTCATTACGCTTCACTTTTCACTTGTGCGATGACTGGACTACCTCTTGGGCTCTATGATTGTACGTACTGAAACCCCAACTAAAGGAGGTGGGTTCATGAGCTTTCTTCCCTCGGGTTTTCTGGTCGTACCCTAGATTTGTTTTCTCTTTAGCTGAATCTACTATGGTTGTTCAGTACGATTCTGGATACATCCTTAGATGTTTATTATTTTGTATGTGTTTCTTTAGTTAGTTTCTCTGAATGTGGACTTTATTGTTAGAGAATTCGTTTTGATGGGATGTAGTTTTGTTTACACTGTCTTGTCTATTTGGACGCTGAAAACAGGATAATAGCGAGGATTGTGCGCATATAAAATCGATACAAGCTAACAAGTAGGCCTTATTGCCTACTGACCGTTCCAAGTCGGTAACCCTGTCTTCAACATCCTTTCTGTTGTTTTTTGTCTCTTTCGTTATTATTATCAAGTCCTTGTTTGCAGTTCAGTGCGGACCTACGATTGCATTGCGTTCGGACGCTGTGGTTTCTATAGGACCCTATATCTCATTTTCACAGAACACAGTCAACTAAACACACCCATTCAAACAAACAACAACAATTGTAGTTATAAATCGCAAAGATTGGGACACCACAAACATAACATTATTGACAATTAGGATACGGACATCAGACAAAAGTTTCTAGGATGCATCAAACCTCATTCTTGTATATATATGTATTTTGGGCGTTCTGTTGTAATTTTCGTCTCACCCTGTTTCGCCTCAAATTACATCAGAAAACGCCCAAAATACATATATATAATAAATCACCATAAAATGGTGATTTACTTGATTTATTAAAACTTTTTTAAAATAGAGGTAGTGAAGATTGCAAGTTTAAACTTTTTTATAAGTTATCAAAATATAATTTAAAGCTTAATACGTCTAAATCTGAGACACACAGCGTTATACGACTTTAACCTCCAATAATCGTTCATTTTTCTAATTGAAGCTGCACCGCAACCAACACACACTTGATATTTTGCAGAAGTGCCTTTTTTACATATTAGACACGGTAATGCATGACTTGTTTTTAATCTATATTTATGCAAACTGCAATAATTAGAATCTTTTGTTGACTTATTTTTACATGGATTATGTAATCCAATTTTAAGAAATTTGCAAACATTGATTTCCATTGTCTATTTTATATATAATTATTTTTATATTTAATAAAAAAAAATTAAATATATAACAAATAAAGGAATGGAAAAAAACGAAGAGACTATAAGAAATTTAATACGCCTGTTTGATACAGGTGTAATAAATAAGCAAACACTATCTAACGGTATAAATGCATTAAAACCTCTTAAAGAAGTTCTAAAAGAAACTTCAAAAGAGGTTAAATCTCAAACATTAGAAAATTTACTCAAGAGACGACGTGCTAAGAAACAACGTAAACGAGAAAAGCAGAAATATGATAAATTACAAGATGAGCAAAATCAGAAATATGCTAAATCACGAGACAATGTTATAAATGAATTGAAAGAGCTTAATGATAGAAAATCTAAAGAAGAAATAAAACTGGTTGACAAACCAATGTGTGGCTATTTTAAAGCATACGAGATATCTGCCGAGAAATACAAAGACCCTCAAAAACTATTCCGTGATAAGAAATCCATTATCACAAAACAAATAAGCAAAGAGCTGACAAAGATGAATGGATTAAAGTTTCAATTAGGTCTCACTGTAAATTTATTCAAAGATGATGGTGATACCAAAAAATACACCACAGCAGTATTACACAGCGAACAAAAAGCAATTTTAACCTCTGAAAAAATAAATGAGTTGTACGATAAATCATCTGCAAATATACAAGAGAGCCTTGAAAGATTTACAAACACAGCATCAGGATTGGAGATTGATCACTGTGTTACGTTTTACTTAAATATTGCAAAGTACGAGCCGTTAAAAGGTTCTTCATATATTCCTTTGTCTAAAGCAGTATCTGATAAAAAACAATAATTAATGTTAAAAATGAAGATAATAAGTGCTTGGAAGTAGCATTGGTTTCTGCTTTGTGGCCTAATAAAAATAATCCAACTAGGATATCTAGTTATAACAAACACATGGGTAAGTTAAATATGGATGGTATTGACTTTCCCACTCCAATTTCACAAATTTTCAAAGTAGAAAAACAAAACAACCTTGCTATTTATGTTTACGGATGCACAGGAAAAAGGGTATCTATATTTCCATATAGAATATCAGAGCAAGCGCGAGAAATGTAAAGAATTAACTTGCTTTTAATTTCTGAAGACGTTGAGGTTGATTTAGAAAATGAAGATGAAGATGATCCAAATAATGAAGAAGGAATTATAGATGACAATTATAACCCTGATGATTATTCCAACGAAATGCCAAAAGAAGGTAAAAATACTGTAAAATGTAAAAATCATCAAAATCAGATGCCTGTGCCTTATGCAATATATGCTGATTTTGAAAGTATAATCAAACCGCAATCAATCAAATTTGGAAAGAAATCTGAAATCACAAATGTACACGAAGCTTGTGGTTTTGGATACCAGGTTGTCAGATATGATGGAAAAGCTGAAGAACCTGTTATTTACAGAGGTGAAGATGTTGTTGAAAAGTTTTTAAATCACTTAGAATGTGAGAAAAGCAACATTAATAAAATATTTGCTCACCCAAAACCATTAATCATGACACAACAAAATAAGGAAGATTATGAAAAAGCAACACACTGCTGGATATGCGAGAATGAAATAGGTAGGAAATGTGGCAAAAACTGTAAAGTAAGAGACCACTGTCATTTTACAGGAGAATACAGAGGTGCAGCACATAAAAACTGCAACCTAAAAATAAAAATAAAACCAAATAAAACAATCATCCCTGTTATATTTCACAACCTCAAAGGATATGATAGTCATCTCATCATGCAAAAAATACATAAAATGACAGGTAATATTACATGCATTCCAAACAACGCTGAAAAGTATATTTCATTTAGTGCCGGACAACTTAGATTTTTAGATAGCTTTCAGTTTCTGGCTTCGTCTTTGGAAAAATTGGTTGATGCAACAGGCACATCTGATTTTGAAATTACCAAAAATCAGTTTAGAAAAACAAATTTACCTATGCGGAAAGGTATTTACCCGCATGAATATATGGTCAATGTGGAAAGATTTAAGGAAACGCAATCACCACCTATAGAAAAGTTTTACAGTTTAAGTAAAAGCTTAAAGCCCAAAGATTACAAAGATTATGAATATGCTCAAAAACTATGGGAAGAGTTTAACTGTAAAACTCTTGGAGACTATTATGATTTATGTCTAAAACCTGAACTTTTACGAAAAGGTGTTTACCCGCATGAATATATGGTCAGTGTGGAAAAATTTAAGGAAACGCAATTACCGCCTATAGAAAAGTTTTACAATGAAAGTATAAAGCTCAAAGAAAAAGATTACAAAGATTATGAATATGCTCAAAAACTATGGAAAGAGTTTAACTGTAAAACTCTTGGAGACTATTATGATTTATATCTAAAACTTTTACGAAAAGGTGTTTATCCATACGAATATATGGACAGTATGGAAAAATTCAAGGAAACGCAATTACCACCTATAGAAGAGTTTTACAGTAGACTCTCAGATGAAAGTATAAGTCCTGAAGATTACGAATACGCTCAAAAAATATGGGAAGAGTTTAACTGTAAAACTCTTGGAGACTATCGTGATTTATATCTAAAAACTGATGTAACTTTGTTAGCAGATGTGTTTCAAACTTTTAGAAAAACATGTATGAATGCATATAAACTTGATGCTTTACATTACTATACAGCACCTGGATTATCTTGGGATGCTTTACTTAAACATTCAAAAATAGAATTAGAACTTTTAACAGACATTAACATGCACTTATTTATAGAAAAAGGTATGCGTGGTGGAATTAGTATGGTATCAAAACGATATGCCAAAGCAAACAATTCACATGTAGTTGATTATGACCCTAGCAAGGAAAACAACTTTTTAATGTATTATGATGCAAATAATCTTTATGGGTGGCAATGAGTCAGCCACTTCCATATTCTGGCTTTAAGTGGGTGGAAACGTTGCCAGAGCCAAAAGAAAAAAAAGAAGGAAAAGGATATTTTCTAGAAGTTGATTTGGAATATCCTAATGAACTTCATGAATCTCATAATGACTATCCGCTTGCACCGGAAAGATTAGCAGTGGAAAAAGAATGGTTGTCTGAATACCAAAAAGATCTGTTAGAAAATAATAGCACGATAAATACAGAACAACTAGTCCCCAATCTTAGGGACAAAGAAAAATATGTGATACATTACAAAAACCTGGAACTGTATTTATCTTTAGGCATGAAACTAAAGAAAGTACACAGAGTATTAGAATTTAATGAAAAACCATGGATGGAATCATACATAAACCTAAACACAAAACTTAGAGGAAAGGCTAAATCAAAATTTGAAACAGATTTTTACAAACTTATGAACAACTCTGTGTTTGGCAAAACAATGGAAAATCTACGCAAGCGGACTGATATAAAACTAGTTAGAACTGATGGCTCTGAAAATGAAAAGATAAGAAAAATAATAGCCAAACCCAACTTTAACAGGCGTATAAAATTTTCAGATGAAATGTCAGCAATACATGTGAACAAAACAAAATTAACATTAAACAAACCAATCTATGTTGGGATGTCAGTATTGGAATTATCAAAGTACCATATGTATGATTGGTACTATAATACCCTAAAGAAAAGGTACGGAGATGACTGAACTTTATAATACACAGAAACTGACAGCCTACTGGTAGACATCAAAACAGATGATGCATACAAAAGACATGGTTGAAATGAAAGATGAGTATGATCTAAGTAATTATCCTGAAAAACAACCAATGTATGATAATACAAACAAAATAGTAGGTAAAATGAAAGACGAATGTGCTGGTGTTGCTATAGATGAGTATGTTGGATTAAGACCCAAACTATATTCTATTTTGAGAGCGGATGAGAAGATTATTAAGAAAGCAAAGGGAGTAAAAAAATATGTGATAGAAAAAAATATAAACTTTGAAAACTACAAGGATGCATTGTTTAACAAGAAAAAATACACCCATGATATGAATATGATACGCACGATGAAGCATCAAATATACTGCATAACAGTAAACAAAGTAACACTGTCACCATTTTACTCAAAAAGATATATACGAGAAGATGGAATTACAACTGATGCACACGGTTTCTACAAAAACTTATGAATTTGGGTATCAGCAGGAACAATAAGTAGTTCTTCTTTGACAAATCCTCTCTGTGGCGCTGGTGCTTTCAAATAATAAACTCTTATACCTTGCGTCACCATATAACTTTTAATCTTGTGAATATCTACACTCCACATTGGATCAGTTGCTCTGCGTCTTCCACCTTCTTGTTCCCCGGGTTGATATTAATATCTTACACTTGCATTCATACAGATAGGATTATCTTTTAATGTTTTTGTTTCAACAGGAGGGGGCTTTTTTGTCTCCGCATTTATGGCTTTGACAACTTCTGGTAATCTCTTTACCCATTCTCTATTACGTTTTTGTGAATCTATTTCCTTAGCATACTGATAGCCAAACAATCTTTCAGCTAATGTCCTGTTAAATCTTTCCACTAAAGCTTGGTCTCTGTGTATTTCTGTTCTGCCCCGTCTGATATTTACTTTGTGTTTTGCCATCAACTGTGATACTGCACCCATAAATTCTCTGCCTGGATCTACTTGTAATAACTTTGGATATTTCAAATGCCGACTGTATATTTTTTCAAATGCTTTAGCAACTTCTTTGCTATCCTTGGAAGTCAGTGGCTCTGCTTCTTTATATCTACTTGCAATATCAACAACAGTCAACGCATATTTATTTGTCTTGCGTCCACGACCAAAGCCAAAAGTATCATGCGGTAAAAATAACAAATCAGCTTGCTGCACTCCATTCTTAGTAGAAACATCAAACCTGGGTCTAACTATTTTCTTTGGCGCGGGTAAATAAATCTGCCACACAGCTTGTTTTTTGTTAAATTCTAATGCCTTTTTTTCACTAACACCAGCCTCTTTTGCCAATTTTTTAACTGCTGAGTAACCTTTCCAAAATCCTTTTGGGCTGTAATAAATCTTTTCCATTTTTTTCTACTAAAGATTAAAATTTATATTGTTATAAGTATACAAACCCAACCCAGCAATACCTAATAAAACCAGACACGGTGGAATATAATTTTTGTATACGTTTATTTTGATTTCTGGTTTCTCTTCATCTATTGTTATTTTTGTTATTTGCTTGCAGCATCTTGCTTTGCAGCATCTTGCTTTGCAGCATCTTGAAGCAAACGCTTTGCCTTTCTTGCCGCTGCTCCTTTTTTTCCAGCTTCTATTCTTTTTGGATTTTTTACTTTTTGTTGTTCAACCTCAACAGGTATAACTTCACTCTCTTGGTTCTCCATTTATATTATCTATATTTTTATTTTTATTAAAATCAATATGTCTAACAGTTGTCAGTATTGCTGTAAATGGTGCTAAGCACATTCCATACATGTAATACAACTCACAACAAGCACTTGTCAAAGCATGATTAATAAATGGGTCTTCCTCCAAATCTTCTATCAGCTTTGGTGGATTTGTCACATTAAAATAGTTTGATACTCCCATCACATACAAGTTAATAAAAGAATTGCCTAAAGTCTTGGTCATTCTTGCCCCAAGCCTTGCTTCATATCTGCAGTAAAGTTTGTTAATTTCATCCGGTGGCATGCCATCTATATTCGTGAGTAGTATGTCTTTACCCAAATATTGACGACTACCACCGCCAGCCACTATGGCTGATAATCTTTCTTTTTTTGTTTCTTATTGCTTTGATTCATCACGTTCCGTAAAACCTTCCGACATATCTTGTAATAGTTCTTCCGCATTCATTTTTATATTAATAATTTTATTTTTTATCTTGAAATAAACATAAAACATAAAACAACCAGCTGCGATATTCATGCAAGTAGTAATTGTTAGTATTGTTAATAGCATTGTTATTAATATTGCTATTTTTTTATTAGCATTGTTAATTTGCTGCAAGCATTGCTATTAACATTGCTACTTTGCTATGAGCAATGCTATAAGCATTACTATATTCCCCAATATTTCCAGAAGTAACTCTTTTCATTCCAGGGATGTAACTCTTTTTTCAGGGGAGGTAACCCTGATCTTTCAGGGGAGGTAATTTTAATTTTCAAGGGAAAAAACTATTTTTTTCAAGGGAAGTAACTCTTTTTCAAGGGAAATAACTCTTTTTATTTTACAATGTCACATGACCGTTTATAAACGTCTATTTATACACCGTATCACGCAACCGTTTACGTTTTGTGACAATTTTTGTTTTAATTAATATTTAAAAGTACTTTTACAAAATATTAAAGCAAATGTCAACGCTATTAATACCAACACAACTAATTTATCAGATTGTATTGCAGCACAATGCTAATTAGAATTACGAACTATGATAATTTAAATTTATGCAAATTTAAAACCCCTTTTTAAAGTCAAGCGGTCGGTGATCTAGTATATATAGGAAATCGAGTTATATTATCTATCGGTTATATGTTGGTAAGTGTTGGTTACCTGGTGAAAATGACAGTTCTTTGCTAACTTGTTGTAGTCTCACAATTGTGGCGCTTAGTAGATGGTATCTGTGTAGTTCCGTTACTAGCAAACTAATATTGGGGTGCAGCTGCTAAAGAATTCTTCCCTGATATGTGTTTGCTGGTAACAGACCTTGCCAAACTTTAGGTGTATCTCTGCGTTTCGTTTCGGTAGAGATATGTCAAATAGAGTTCTGGTGATGTCTATGGAACGAGCCAGCCCATTGAAAAGTTAAATGGATTGTGGGATGAGTGCAAGGGCAGATTGCCCAATTGAAACCAGGTGACACATTAACGGCTGTGCACAGCTGCGTAAAAAGAATTTGTACAGCCGTTAATGTAAAATACATGCGCATAACATGTGGCTTTTGCAAAAAAATTATAAAATAAATTATTCAACCCAATAACCAGTTGGTTGATCAGTCCTCAAAATTAACTTGGAATATTAAGTCTTAGCTAAAGCTTTTCTTATTCTGGTTCTCTCTTCCAGCGTCGGAATAACATCATTCTCTCTCAAACAATTTTCATAACTATCTCTGTCCTTAGTGTAAAACATACACAACCATTTTGCTTGCTCCCTCAAATCTTTCAATACAGAATTATATATCTGTGAAATAACCCATACTGATTGTTTGGCGTGGCGGCCAGAGAATGCCAACTCTGATAACATATCTTTTTTCTTTGTTAATTCGTTTGTGGCTGAGCAATCGTCAATAATGTATAATGTGGGCTGGCCAGCATATCTTTTGAAAAATAAACGCAATAGTTCTTGTAACATTTCTTTACCGTTGCTCACGGGATTGACAATTAATTTTTTTTTATCTCTCGTGTTTCTTACATCACCTATCCAGGATCTATTTGTATAAGCCTCATTCCACTCTATGGTTGGACACAATATAATTATACGTTCAAAAATTCCAACATACTCTTGTTCAAGTATGTCAAGAACAAACTCTGTTTTACCACAGCCTGTCTGACCACAGATAATGATACTGTGTGAATATTTAGGATATTTAGTATAGTGATTCTTTGAATCTTCCATCTTCGAAATTGATTTGCGCATCTTGTATTATATATATATAAATATTTAAAGGTTGATCTGCATTTGCTTTTTTATTTATTAATATCGTTATGCCTTCACTGCCGTTTTCTATTCTTCTTCCACTGCCGTATAATAAATTGTCATCACATGTTCTAAGGTCAAGCCACAAAGCATATGATTTTGTTAGATAGGTCTCAAGAGAAACATTGGTAAAGTTTAAGTCCCTCGCTACTATGTCTGTCTCTTTGTTTCTTTTTGATGTCAAGGCCAAATATTTGTTGATTTCATCCCAATGTTGATATACCTTCATACCCTGACTATACAACTGATTTGGTACTCCCTCTATTGTCATTTCAACTTTTTCAATCATTGGGTTGTAATAGGTTTCTGTGCTTGTTCTTTCTGGGTCTTCAAACAGCATTTAAATACCTTTCATGCTCCGTGCTGGTACATTAATGTTGATGTTCCAAAGGGTTTCAGATTTGTTTGCTATTATTTTTCTATGTCGCAAGATACGATCATACAAAAATACTATCTTACCATTGATTTGCTGTCTTATTTGTCTGGATAATTCAACATCACTAACCGTATCAAATTCCAAGCAGATATTTTTTATTACATAAGATGCATCAGCATCACTGCTTTTAATAACTTTGTTATAATCGTTAAACGTTAATTCATATTCTAACCTATCACCAAGCCCCGCTTGATAAAATGGCATATGACTTTCTAACATTTCAAAGTCCAGTGGAATACAAAATCTATTTCCATAAGCTGCTGCTATAGCTTCATCTCCAGTGTCTGAGGAAGCATCTCCCGCACCAATTCTATGTTTTAGCATGTTTGCTTTACCAATACCTTGGTAAGCTATGTTTACTCGTTCAGTAGGGCTTTTCCATAAATCTACATAACAATGATATATATCACTGTCATCTATTGACATGACTTCATTGCCACTTATTCTTATTGTCATTTTTTTCACAATTGTTCTACCCAGATTTTGAAATAGAGTAGCGTTGGCGTCTGTTCTGCTTTTAAGTTCTATTTCAAAGGCAAGACGAGCAGTACGAGGAACTATTACATCATTAGTACTTAGATTTGGAAATCTCACAAGCAGTTGCTGGTTTTGGTCTATTGTTGATGGATTAATAGTTATTACTACACTTGTGCGGATGCCTTTGGCACCATGAAGCTCTCTTAGTTTTCTATGAGGGTTGAGTTTGTTTCCGTAAGCTGACATTGTTTTTATTTTTTAAATATATTTTTTTAAAATTAAATAAAATAAACAATGGCTGAAGGTGGATTTGAAAATCCTACGTTCGATCCAGATGATTATGAGGAATAGTATGATGATGATTTACCAATGGTGCCTGATGAGCCAGTTCAAAGAAGTTTTCTTAATCAAAGCGATCATCTTGCTGAACTTGGAGGAAGGCTGAAAGAAACCCATCTTGTAAAATCCTTTTATGATGAAATAGGAAAACGATATAAAATGACGCCGGATAAAATGGATTATGACCAGTTTAAAGTATCATCTGATGGTAAAACATTATACTGGTGGTTGTTTGGTGATAAAGAAATAAGAATAACTGCCAAGCAAGGTTCTTTTACATTTCTTGCTCTTGGTTCTTTGGTAGGTGAATATAACAGGGTTGTTGGCTCTGGGGGAACAAAGGCGGTAAGACAATTTTTGAATTTGCCGGAGTATGACAGTAGAACAAAAGTATCACAAAAAGCTCGACAAGCGTTGCAAGAGTTGGAGAGCACAAGAAACGATTTACCAGATAATGTGGATGCTATTCCATTACAAGATTTATCAAGTGTTGTGGATGACACAGCACAGTCAATAGAAAGTGCTAATGTTTCAATACAAACAAATATAGACAAGCGTGAAATGGATGGAATAGTAAAAGCAATGACAACTGTCAAGGAAGAACTCACCAATAACGTGGCAAAACTTACACAACTTGATAAAGACATAACAAGAGAAAAACAAAAGTTAGAACAAGCTAAGACTGATAATGATGAATTCCAGATAAAACGAATCAGCGACCGCATCAAAGACCTTGAAGATGAGAGAGGTGCAAGAATGGATGTCATTAATGAGAACAGAGAAGCTTTTCGTAACCAAGTAAGCAGGATAAAAGAGACAATAAACAAAATGTTAAACGAGGATACAACACTTGGTGAGAGGATCAAAACCTTGTTTAGGGAGCAAGGTATTACTATTGTTAGTATTTTGACTGCGTTTGGTATGATTCTTGGGGTGATAATTAATTCTATTATTCCCACATCAAGTGCTGCTCCAACTCCAACTCCAAAGCCCGATCCATCAAGTGTAAAAGATTGGATAAAAAAACAACTATTTAATCTTGGTAAACTTCTTGCCAACCTAGCTGGTAAAGCTGCTGCAGCGCTTCCAGGAGTTATTGGTGCAATAGTATCATGGCTTTTATCTGCAACAGGTAATGTTATTAATTGGCTTGGTAACAATCTATGGGCTTTGCTTGTGTTTGTACCCGGGTTGTTGTATGTGGCAGCCAAAGAGTGGTTTAGTAAATCTCGTAAATAAGTAATGCAGCAAGACCTATTACTATAGTACCAACAATTATAGTTGTTTTGTTATCTTCGTGTTCTATCGCTATTTTTTGTATTTCTGGTGGGTTATGCTCCACAGTTTTATGTATTGATTTATCAAAGTCAGAATGTTCTGGTAAAGATTTCTTTGTTGTGGTGCCTTGAAAAGGTTGAATATTTTTTGGTGGCACTGGTTTTACATTTACATCATTATTCAATCCTAATGCTTGCGCATCGGTTGCTATTACAATTTCATTATTGTAGTCTTGTATTGTTCCAATTCTTAATTCCATATCACTCGGAGACATGTACAATCCACTTCCATAGACAACATTTACTTTACTTCTTGCATATTTTAGGGTGGTTTCATATCTTGAAATTTGACTGGGCAAGTCGATGGGGCTATTTATTGCGTCCTCTACATTTGCTAGAAATTGTTTCTGTGCATCAAATGCTGTTCCAGTTCCAAGTATATCTGTTCTTGTTTGTGATTGTGAACCAAGAATTGCCCAGCAGTATGTTCTTATGCTGTCATTGATTCTTTCTACTCCTGCCCTTGTAAATCCAGATGAACAATCTAGTATAAAAGTAGACCAGCTGTTGTCAGCCTCAGATCCTTGTGCAATGTAATCAATGTGATATGTTTTATTACTCTCATAGACTGTAAAACTCATCGTTTTGTTGTCGTATAAAGTATTTACCAAAGGATGATAACCAATATTTGTCCAGTAATTATAAATTGTTCCTAGCCCATTATTATAGCTTTGTTTCTGTCTCCAGTCTGAATTTAAGTCAACGTTAAACTCCTTGCATATTCTCTCGTATGCGTTTCGGTTATATGTGTTATTAAAAGCATTCCAATTTGAGTCTTGCGGCATTGCTACACTCATCTCAAATAATATTCTTCTGACTTGGTAGTAGACATGAAAGCGAAATAACGAACCAACCAAGGCATCAGCTTTTAGATGATTGTTGAAATCAATACCACATCCAGTTGTCGCACACCAAATAGCAAAATTCAACTGATTCTGCCAAAATAACATCCAATCTGTTCCCCAGCTTTCGACTATAGCATCTGATTTAACGTATGGGAGTTCGTATTTTTCAAAGACATTGGGAAATGATGCTTTAAAGTCTTTACCGTTTGATGTAATGACTATGTTTTGATTTATTATATCTATCACTTTTTTGCTAAAAGTATTTGAATAGTGAGCATCCGGGTTATATTTGAATTCTTTAGAAATCATTTTTATTTGTGTTTTTATATATATATATTAAAAAAAATGTTTCATACAATTTCAAACATAGACAACTCTATTAATTTACAACAGTATATCGATAATAGAGATGGAACTAAGCGCGTTGGATTAAAAAGTTTTACATACACTATCGGTTGGTATAATATTATTCATGAAACCATAAAGACACGAAACCCAGATAAAACAGAACATTTTCCAGATGGACTCTATAACTTTAAAGACTTGATAAGAGTTTTTAAAGTTCTAAATAAAAAGATTACCGTGGACATTATTGTCCAAAATGCTGAAGCCTTTTTAGATACGCCAATCGAGACACGAATGTCAAGCGGTCTTTCAAAAATGCTGGGATTCGAGGACAGAAAATGGTTAAAAGGTATTCGTTTCGGAGATTACCCAATTAATTTAGCTCCTTATAAACAGCTATATGTTCATCTGAAACAAGTTAATAAGAGTAGTAATTATTTCAATGGTGCACCAAGCACCTGTACCTGTAGTAAATAAGCAGTTTGGAGATATAGTATATACAAGTTTTTATCCTGAATATCACTGTCTTACAAATGATGCAATTACTGAATTGAAAATAGAAGTCAGAGATGAGTATGGCAACAAGATAAATATTCACGGTTTGCCTATGAGTTGTGTTTTAGAAATTATTTAAAAAATATATTTTTATAAAAAAAAAAAAATGAGTATATTTGGACCACCAAGCCCTAAACAAAAAACAGGAGACTTGGAGGCTTTGATAGATATTGTTTCAGATTTACAGTTGTTGACCAGTTTAATCATTTGAGAGATAGAGTTGATAATCTTAAATATGGGATTATAACAATATTTGCGGAGGCTAATGGCCCACTTGTGTTGAATAGAATACTCTCATTTGGTAACGGTGGAGCAGAATCAAATGTGGGGCATGTGATGACACGTCGTGGTCGTATTATGGGAATAGGTTTAGCAAGTGACCGATTAATTGGTGACGTAACTGTAATAGTTTCTGTCAATGGTGTTGAACAACCAAATTATGGCATAACGCTTCACATCATCCCACGCAATCATGATAACTTTGATAAACCTTTAGAGATTGGTTCTGGTTCTGTTGTTAACTTTGTATGCAAGGTTGCTAACGCTACCGCTGTAAATACGGTGGCATCATTATTAATTGAATTAATTTAATTTAATTCTACGAGCTGGCTTGATTTTTGTATCAACAAAAAATATATTATATACAAAATTGTATAACAGTATGATAATTAGTGTACTGGGTATTGAGAGCTTGCCTTAAAATATGTGTTTAATAAATTTAATATTAAAAATTTAGTCTTTGAACTATTTTTTTTAAAAAATATAATGTTATAATTATATGATGAAAAAAAAATGGAAGAACAAGAACCAGACATGGAATCGGAGCCAGAAGAATATATACCAATACCAGTAGAGTATGAACCTGTAGTGCTAGAGGAAGTATGGGATTATGTTTACAAGTGTGTTAGGAAATGGGATATTTTTGAAGACTACAAGTGGTCAACATTATCTGTTATTATATTACTATTTATACCACAGTGCTCGTAACAACAATTATAGGTTTGTTTGGAACTCTTACCCCATCCGCCTGGTTAATATTACTATGAGGAGTCTTAAAAGTAACCAAGATTGAAAACTTAACCAAATCACGTTGCTTGAAATCCTGTCCGGTTGCTACCGCTGTAAATACGGTGTCATCATTATTAATTGAATTAATTTAATTTTTTATTTATTAATAAAACAATGAAGCAACCAACAGCACCAAGTATATATCCTGAGTTGCCAGTGGATTATAGATTACAAAAGATTTCAGAAATTGAAAAAAAGTTAATTACAGAGCGAGATATACGTCAGTCACTTTATAAAAAATATAAACGTGGTATTAATATCACAGATGGAATTGACACTACCTTAATATCTGCGGGTGTTATTATGGCTGGGATTGGATTTGTTGTTCCAGTTTTGTTACCTTTAGAAATAGCAGCAATAGTATGTGGAGCTACAGGTGTTTGTATTAATTTTATCAGACGCAAGCTTAATGCAAAAGCTCAAAAACATCATGAAATAAAAACTTTGGCAGAGTCTAAGTTAAATAGTATAAAGCAGTTAATATCAAAAGCGTTGAGTGATGCACAAATATCTGATCAAGAGTTTAAGATGATTTTAGATGAGTTGGATAAATATTATAGTTTAAAACAGGACAACAAACAAAAAAAGGCTGAAATAAGTGAAGTTCAAAAAAAGGAACTAGTAGAACAGGGAAGAAAGGAAGCAATGGCAACTTTACAAAAAAGTCTAAAAAGTGTGTAATAAATTGTTTTAGTAATGTGTATGAGTACGATCCACCACCTTTGTATTCAAGGTCGGAAATTGTTAATTGAATGTAATTTTGATAACTTATAAAAAAAAATAAACTTGCAATCTTCACTACCCCTATTTTAAAAAAGTTTTAATAAATCAGGTAAATCACCATTTTATGGTGATTTATTATATATATGTATTTTGGGCGTTTCTGTTGTAATTTGAAGCGAAACAGGGTGAGACGAAAATTACAACAGAACGCCCAAAATACATATATATCTTGTAGACACCAAACATGACTTTAATTCACATCATATAAGGTTGACAGACATGTGAATACAGTGTCGGTCTTAGTACAGTCTTGGTACACAAATATAATAAAATCGTACAACGTGTCCTAAAATTGCCTTTTATTACGTAAATATTATGGTTTGATTTCATTTTTTATTTTATTTTGTTCGGTATATGGTGACCATGTAGTCGTTTTAGATTATAGGATACACATAGAAAAAAAAGTACCACTGTTACCTCTATCTTAATGTTTGCATGGTTTATGTTTATTATTGAGTTGGCCTTGAAGAACAGTTAAAATAAGTTTAGATGTAAACATGTTTACCAGGTATGCAAATTATTTATGCAAATTCATTTATGATGGTTATTTGAACTGTTATCATTTGGACTGTTTTAGCGGGGAAGCCTTTGGAACAATCTTTGGCAGCATATAAACAGACGCTGGGAGCAGTTCAGCATTTCAGAAGATAAGTATTCAGTAAATCGTATTACTTCCTATTGTGCTCATTCGTAATAACAATGGAATTGGATATTTGGACTAAATCGGAAATATTGGACTGAAAGGACCATTAACAATTGCATTAAAGAGACACTTACTGTTCTGGATTAAAGAGACAATTGCTAATATAAATTAAAGGAACATTAGACAATTTTATTCGGACCAAATTCAAAAACTGAATATTAATGAAAAACTGTATTAGTGTATTCTGTAAGTAAATAGTTTATGTAAATAAATATGTTAAAATAATATTTTAGTTTTGCCGGTTTTGCTTCCTTTCTAGGTACATTTAAAATATAGATATAAAACATTAACAGGAAAAGCAGCATTCAAGGACGAAAGTCAACCACACACTTGAATTTATAACAACCACGTATCCTCACGACAGTCATTACTATTTATCAGACATCCAAGAAAACATGTTTAATTCCAAGTACGACATGCGACATCATTAATCTTTCCGATTCACTACAATAGTTGCCTGATAATAAGTCAAGATTTAATCAGAAAATAAGTCAAGACGCTCCCTAAATTGTCCCTAAATTGTCATTTGTCCTTCATATCAAATGGAAAATCATCTACATCAATGGTACACGACATAACGCCCCCATCAGTTACGGCTTCATCATTTAAACGGTATTCTTGTCGGAATGAATGTACCTTAATGATATTGAGCCCTGTCTTGGTTGTCTGTTTTATGCAATAATGCATATGCTTAACACAATTTAGTTGCATTCAATTTACATTTAATATGAGAAAGCTCACCCCATTAATTTAACATTCCAGTTAAGTCGTGCCTTTTACTAGTCTTGTTAAAATGGTACGTCAGGCATATTGTAGCGTTCTAGCAGGCAGACTTTATGAATACTGAGTTCTGCTCAACCCGGGGCTAGATGGCGTGAGCGGTAGCTAACATATTTCACTACCGTACTTGAACAAGTCTCAATCAAACCGAGACTGCAATATTTTGTATGTGTCGTGTTCGGCCGTTTCCAAAGGTCCATTATCATACTCTTTTAAAACTCAGTAATAATGTTATTTTCTATTCTAAAGTACTAAGCATGAGGCAAATATTGAACTATTATTTACAATGAAAGTTATTTTGCAAAATTACATGTACGTGTACAATCATACACACTAGGGTTAATTAAGGACGTAATCAGAGGTCAATATGCCTTTTCTCGGGTCGATAAAACCATGTATTGACTGAATTCAAAAGGCAACAATAGTTTTATTATAAAATCAAAAAATTAAAGAAATTTACCGCCGTTAATGTTGCCTTTTTAGTATTATCGGCATCTCCATTTTCTATTATTTTCTTTTTTACATCAGCTGTCAAAAAAAACTGTCTGACATTTTGTTGATCCCGATGACGTCATTTTATTGTACATTTGTACCTATTCACGTTCGCTTGCGCATTTTTATTATATATTCAATTTCGGTGGATTTTAAAAATCAAAACATAATATTAAAGTATTGCAATTTTAGATGCTGAAAATGTCCGCACGTTAAATTACGGTTTATCGCTACAAGAATAATCAGCGACTGATCATGTACTCGGCATTCGTAGCATTTTTTTAACTTTAACCAAATGGATTGCATGATGTTTACCAAATGCGTTGTGTCTTTAAAGTAGAAAACCGACTAAGCCGGTGCTAGGAGCTGTGAGAGGTGTTGCACTTAACATTACCTCACTTGAACAGACTCAATAAAACCGAGTATGTTACTTTTATATATTGTTTGTGTTTGTTGCTTCCAAGGGATCCACTTTTCAGTCGTTATTGGAATACATATATACTTATCCCCGGCGGACGTTGTCAGCCCTTTCATGTTAATGGTGTCGCACTCTTTACTTCTATTTATATTTCGTATGTTTTTTAAATGCGTTTTTTGTTTGTTTTTCACGTGAACGCTACATTTCCTGTCCGACTTCTGGCGGGATTTTTTTTATTTACACTGTCCCATTAAGAGCACTGCAAGAAAGATCATAGACCAACATCAAACGCCTACGTCCCAATGGGCTTTAAGTAGGCGTCATCATAGGGTCCACAGCCTGTCTGGTCATCGTACAATTAAGAAAGAAAGTATAGTGGCGAACTGTAAAAGGGTCCACCACCAAGCATGCAGTACGTAGCGAAATGATAGGGTCATAACCTCTTTTGATAAAGACTACTGTTATCGCAATGAACTATTCCTCTAACCAATAAGGCAGCATTAATGGGCAATATAAGTAAAACACAAAGATGCTCATCTATATATAAATACAAAAAACAATAGCCTAGAAAGCCACGAATAAGGTGCTCAATGACTTAGCAGAAGCCAGAGCAACAAGAGAATAAACCATTGGGGCACTACAAGACAAGATTGCAGACTAACATCAAACGTCACCGTCCTTTTAGGTAGACGTCATGATAGGGTGGCATAGTGGCGAACTGTAGATAGGTCCACCACCAAGCATGCAGTGTGTTGCAAAATGATAGGGTGATAAGATCTTTTGATAAACCTTTTAACAAGTTTAACAAAGATATTATGAAAGTGATCATGACCAAGAATCTTACGAAGTTTATAAATGACATCGCCAGGTTGTGATAGTCCTTGTCGAAGAAGAGTCCTTAAATTACTTTTATATTTGGAAAGAAGATCAGGGTTACGATAATAACATTTTGCTAATGTTTTACGAAGTTTATGGTAACGGTAACCCTGATTGAGTAGCTTTTTAGTTATACAAAGATTACGAATATTAAAGTCCACAAATCGAGTACAAGCTCTAGAAAAACGAATAAATTGAGACACATACACCCCATAAGAAGTTACACGGGGGAACATCCCCATCCAAATGGGGATAATTAACAATGTCAAAATTAAAATCATCTCTCTTGTCATAGGTTTTGCTAATTATTTCACCATTTTCAATCGAGAGATCTAAATCAAGAAAAGAAGCGTTATTATCAGATATATTAGCTTTGTTAAACTGAAGTTGTTTAGGATAAATATTATTAACCATAGTTGGAAAGAAATGATTGTCAATGTTCAATATGTCATTTAGATACCGAGAGGTGTCATTAAAGGCTTTAATAACATCTGCCTGGGATCTGGTGAAAGACTCAATATGAAATCTCTTTCATAGCAAAATAAAAACAAATCTGCGACAAGTGGTGCACAGGTCGTACCCATAGGGATACCAACAATTTGTCTATAAACGGTGGTTCCAGACCTGACGAAAATAGTATCTAATAGGAAGATGAGTGCTTCACAAACTTCATAGCCAGTTCACATAGTATAATTGTCTAAACTGCCGTTAGTAAAAAACGCTTTAATAATATTACATGCCAAAAATACAGTATTTTATCTAGGGTCAGATCATAAGTTGTATGTAAAAAAAAAGGATTATTTTCATGACCTTGATGCTACCTTTACCACTGCGTGACTGCAACCGGAAATGAGGTAAATCAGAATTGTATAGCAGCATAACTATTGCCAGATAATTGATAAATACAATTACCTGTGTATTAATTTACCTGTTAAAAGTTTTCTACGTCATCAAATAAAATCTTATTCTCGCTTTTCACAGACAATGCAATGTGTGAATTGTAAAGATATATTGTTGCATATTGTTTTGATTTAAATAACCATAAACATGTTCATGCAACAAAACATGGCCGGAGAATTTTAACTAATCACATAATACATTATTACACTTTAGGATATATTTTTTATACAGTTGATATGATGTTCTTTCTTATAAAATCGACTGAGTTACACGTACATTTTCAGCTCTGAAAATATTGTATAACTCGATCTTCATCTGTTTTCTTTGGTTAAATTGAAGGCTTTTTAAGAAAAACTAGACGGTATCAACCCGATCTGATCTTATATCTGGCTTAAACCAGACTCTTAACGGCATTAAGCCGAAGTGTGCCTTTGAGTGTATTCTTGGTTTGGTGCAACCTAGAACCGGTTTAAACCCCCAGTGGCCTACTTTGCCACTGACCGTTCCAAGGCGGTAGCCCTTTTGTCAACCCTTTTTGTGTTTGTGATGTCGTTTGCATTTATTATTGCTTTTGCCTTCGTGTTTGTCTGTTTGCGTGTCTGTTTCTGTGTTTTGTGGTTTACTGTCCTCCTTGAATGCTACTTTCCCTGTCCGATCTTTTTATATTTCTTTTTCTATACATACACTCATAAACATATAACTGTAAGACATTACAGACGGTATCAACCCGATCTGGTCTTACCCCTGAATACTCTCTATTTTTCTTTGGTCAAAATTGAAGGCTGAATAAGACAACCTAGACGGTATCAACCCGATCTGATCTTATTTCTGCACTCAACCAGACTCTTAACGGTATCACGCCGTAGAGTGCCGTTGTGTGTATTCTCCAATACATACACTCATAAACATTAACTGCAAGACAATATAGACGGTATTAAACCGGTCTGGTCTTACCCCTGAATACTTAAAGAATACTCATCTATACGAAAAGTGTAGACACCAAAAGAAATAGACAATATATAAGACACATATAGATTGCCTTACTTTACTGACGTAAATCGCTAGCTGAGTATTTGGAGATCCGTACTGTAGATATCGTACAGTGTAACACACGATCGTACACGCTACACAGATAAGTAGTAATACACGATATTACGAAATACATAATATATCTCACTGCTAAAGGTACTATATAAACTTGGCAGATTACGGAATATATTTTGAAACATTCAAAATAAGGAATTCTCCTACACAACATACTAAGACAATACACATATTGTCATTGATAATACAAATAATGTAGGATTTCATTGCAACTGAAGAGGACCGTTTTAGGTCGAAAGCGCTATTGCAAATCGGGATATTGTCTTCCAGAGTGAAATCATACACGTCTCCTAAATATCTCTAAGTATTTTGCTTGTTTTTGTTTTTTTAAAAGAAACAGCACTACAGTAGGCGTGTGTATTACCTCATAATATTATCAAATATTACACAAGATACGTTTATACAAATTAACGTATATATCTATACTATATATATTCTATATAGGAACTGGTTAATTATATACAGCAATTGGGTAGACTGGTCAATACACAGTTTACGACCAAAATATATAATACGCAACAAAACAGTAGCAAACGGAAAAAAACGCTGGGGATAAGAAAAAAAACCGTGGCTAGTGTACTAACTGGGCATGTCACTACCACGAGACAGTTTGAATCCGCTACTATGGTCAGACATCTGGAACCCCAATTCAAAAAAAGAAATTATCATATTTACAAATATTTACTTATTTATGGTAATTTAGATATATGACATCATAGTTCTTAAAATGGCGGCTTCCACGTCCGTAGCCTCACTCTTACCATATTGTCATTATAATAAAATGGGTAAGTGTAAATAAAAACACCCCGCCAGTCTATTCTCTGACAAACAACATATAACATATAACATACGATCATTGGTAAATGAATACAAAAGCCTAGACATGCAAGTACTCATTGACTGGACATACGCAAGATCAGCAAGAAAATAAGCCATTAACGGTATGACACGACAAGATTAACAAGAAAAGTCATAATATACATTCTATACTATGACGACGAGCGGCAATAAGAATAAATATTGCCACTGACCGTTCCAAGACGGTAGCCCTATTGTCAATCCTTTTGTGTTTGTGATGTCGTTTGTATTTTTTATTACTTCTGCCTTCTCGTTTGTCTGTGTGCGTGCTTGATTTTGTGTTTTGAGGTCGACTGTCGTCCTTGAATGCTGATTTCCCTGTTCGATATTTGTATCTTTCTTTGTAGTATATATTTGTTTTAATTCATTGCATTGGAATTAAAGCATCATGTGTTGGTTTTTTTGTGTAAAACTAATCATGAGTTCAATTTGGTGTAGCAAAGACAGAGAACAAAATGGAAAACTGAAATAAAGACGAAATGTTTTTATTTGAAATTAAACGTTTTAAGTGCTTTGCTAAAACCAAAAAAGCGCTATTTTCCCTATTTGTATTTTTAACAAAATCTTAAGGAGCTGGACAGCGAACTGAAAAAAACTTCGCTAAAACCGACAATTCGCTATAGCTTAGTTTCGGCTATACGTACTTTTAAAAAAACTGGCTTTTGACTGCAAATAATGTTTCAGTGCACAATTATATGAAAAACACACATATATGAAGAATTACAAATTGCATACGATAATAATATGATCAAATGTATATATTTGTAAATTCCTACTGTGCAAAAATAACATTATTGTTGTGCAAAAATGAAAATTCTATGTACAACTCTGTAAGTGTGTCAAGTCCCTGACAAGACTTGACCTGGATCTCTTTTCTCGAAAGAAAATCGTGTTTCCTTACACTACAGAGATCGCCCAAACATCAAAAAAGAGTGTACCAAACTAGGCAAAATTAATAAACATTTCAATCAAGATTTGTTCAAACAAAAACTATCACTGAAGGTCATTAATACCCTGCAAACACATACCCCATGACTATATGCCCATCTCCACTTCATACTGATGCGTATCACAAAGCTTGGGGAAAATCCATAAAGGAGTTATTTGCTAAATTGCATACAAAATAATGCTTCTTAGGAATATATTCAAGTGGCTTGAACTGACATCAAACACCACTGACCCCAAACCCCACTATGATATGCGTATCTCCATATGATGCAGATGTTTCTCACACTGTTTGTTGAAACCCCATCAGGTGGTTATAGAGAAAAAGCGCATGCAAGTTTTTGCGTAAAAATATTTAAACGGCCATAGCTCGGTCAGAAATTATCGAACCAGAACGGAGGAATGTGCATCTCCATTGCATACTGATGCTTTCACAAACTTTAGTAAAAATACATCAAGGGGTTATGAAGAAATAGCGCGGAAAACATGTGTGTGTTATGAACATCCCGACTTCATAATGATGCTTCTTTTACAAGTTTGTGAACTTCCATCAAGGGGTAATGTAGAAATAGCACGGACAAGATTCTGAACAGACCGACCACCCTCCCGATCGATAGACTAGATCATCTGTGATTCTTGCTTGTTTTCAAGACAAATGTCTAGAACTGCAATTTTTAGGGATTTTTTACAAGTTTTGTTACCATGGCAACCACATTTCTTAGGCGAATATATCCAAAAGGCGAGGTGTACAACTACACCATGACACTGTTCTTGAGTTATCGCGAAGACAAGCATTTTTTATCGTTTTTTTACATGTTTTGTTACCCTAGCAACCGCATTACTTAGGCGAATCTACCCGAAAGGGGAGGTGCACAACTAGAAAAACACAATCAGTCCTGCCATGTTTGGAGTTTATAGTCCATCTGTTCTTGAGTTATCGCAAAGACATGATTTCGGGACGGACTGACTAACATTTGCAAATATATACGAACCCCCACACTCACTGCTTCGAAGAGGGTATAATAACACCCCATTCTTGGCGTTGGACTAAGCTCTAAAAGAATGGGCTCCTCTGCCACACACTTTACACTTACGAATGTATATACAGAAGTTATACTCAATGTTTCTAAGTATAAAAGGAGCCAAACAAGATGTCAATGACCTTGAAGCTCTGATAGGTTTTAATAGCTAGATCAGCATTTCTGTGAAGTTTCATGAAAATCTGTCAAGTAGTTTCAGAGGAGAAGTCGCTACACATTTTTACTTTATAACTCTATGTAAACAAAGATGGCCTCTGGCGGCCATGCTTAATGTCTAATCAAAATAATTGTCAACAAGGACCAACATCATGTCGTTCTGATCATTTTAGAAAAAGTCCCACATCAATATCACTTATAGTTTTCAATACAAATTTGTTTTTAAAAATCTATGAATTTCTGGCCTACCTGAAATTTTGCTAGGATCAACAAGACATCGACAGCAACATTCCTGTGAGGTTTCATGAAAATCCGTCATGTAATTTCACAGGAGAAGTCGCTGCAGATTTTACTACATAACTATGTGAACAAAGATGGCCGCGGCAGGCATGATTATTGATGAATCAAAATGATTTTCGACAAGGACCAACATCATGCCATGCTGAGCGTTTTAGACAAAGTCCCATATCAAGATCACTTCTAGTTTTCAAGAAGTAGGTGCTACAATCAAGATATTTTTAATCTACTTTTAGCCGTGGCGACCATTTTGAATACCTGGCTGACCTGAAATTTTGCAAGGATCAACTAGACATCACGTGCAACATTCCTTTGAAATCTCATAAAAATCTATAAAGTAGTTTTGGAGGAGTAGTCTTACAAGTTTTTATTTTATAACTCTATGTAAATAAAGATGACCGCTGGCGGCCATTATTACTGTTGAATCAAAATCATTTCCAACAAGAACCAACATCATGTCATGCTTATTATTTTAGAAAAAGTCCCATATAAATATCCTTATAGTTTTCAAGAAGTAGTCCCTACAAATATTTTTAAAAACCGAACTGAAATTTTGCTAGGATCAACTAGACATCAAGAAAAACATCCCTGTAAAGTTTCATGAATTTCTATTAAGTGGTTTCAGAGGAGTAGTCGCTACACGGTTTTATTATATAATTCTATGTAAACAAAGATGGCCGCTGGCGTCCATGTTTAATGTCGTATCAAAATAATTTTCTACAATGATCAAAATCATGTCATGCTGATCATTTTAGGAGAAGTCCCATATCAATATTACTTATAGTTTGCAATAAGTAGTCGCTACAAACTTCTTTATTAAAAATGTATTTTTAGCCGTGGCGGCCATCTTGAATTAACACTGTCCCATGAAGAGCACGACAAGATAAATACAATTACCTGTATTAATTTACCTGTTAAAAGTTTTCTACGTCATCAAATAAAATCTGATTCTCGCTTTTCACAGACAATGCAATGTGTGAATTGTAAATATCTATTGTTGCATATTGTTTTGATTTAAATAACCATAAACATGTTCGAGCAACAAAACATGGCCGGAGAACTTTAACTAATCATATAATACATTATTACACTTTAGGATATATTGTTTATACAGTCGATATGATGTTCTTTCTTATAAAATCGACTGTGTTACACGTACATTTTCAGCTCTGAAAATATTGTATAACTCGATCTTTATCTGTTTTCTTTGGTTAAATGGAAGGCTTTATAAGACAAACTAGACGGTATCAACCCGATCTGATCTTATATCTGGCTTAAACCAGACTCTTAACGGCATTAAGCCGGAGAGTGCCTTTGAGTGTATACTTCTATACATACACTCATAAACATATAACTGTAAGACATTACAGACGGTATCAACCCGATCTGGTCTTACCCCTGAATACTCTTTATTTTTCTTTGGTCAGGTCAAAATTGAAGGCTGAATAAGACAACCTAGACGGTATCAGCCCGATCTGATCTTATTTCTGGACTCAACCAGACTCTTAACGGTATCACGCCGTAAAGTGCCTTTGAGTGTATTCTCCAATACATACACTCATAATCATTAACTGCAAGACAATATAGACGGTATTAAACCGGTCTGGTCTTACCCCTGAATACTTAAAGAATACTCATCTATACGAAAAGTGTAGACACCAAAAGAAATAGACAATATATAAGACACATATAGATTGCATTACTTTACTGACGTAAATCGCTAGCTGAGTATTTGGAGATCCGTACTGTAGACATCGTACAGTGTAACACACGATCGTACACGCTACACAGATAAGTAGAAATACACGATATTACGAAATACATAATATATCTCACTGCTAAAGGTACTATATAAACTTGGCAGATTACGGAATATATTTTGAAACATTTAAAATAAGGAATTCTCCTACACAACATACTAAAACAATACACATATTGTCATTGATAATACAAATAATGTAGGATTTCATTGCAACTGAAGAGGACCGTTTTAGGTCGAAAGCGCTATTGCAAATCGGTATATTGTCTTCCAGAGTGAAATCATACACGTCTCCTAAATATCTCTAAGGATTTTGCTTGTTTTTGTTTTTTTAAAAGAAACAGCACTACAGTAGGCGTGTGTATTACCTCATAATATTATCAAATATTACACAAGATACGTTTATACAAATTAACGTATATATCTATACTATATATATTCTATATAGGAACTGGTTAATTATATACAGCAATTGGGTAGACTGGTCAATACACAGTTTACGACCAAAATATATAATATGCAACAAAACAGTAGCAAACGGAAACAAACGCTGGGGATAAGAAAAAAAACCGTGGCTAGTGTACTAACTGGGCATGTCACTACCACGAGACAGTTTGAATCCGCTACTATGGTCAGACATCCGGAACCCCAATTCAAAAAAAGAAATTATCATATTTACAAATATTTACTTATTTATGGTAATTTAGATATACGACATCATAGTTCTTAAAATGGCGGCTTCCACATCCGTAGCCTCACTCTTACCATATTGTCATTATAATAAAATGGGTAAGTGTAAATAAAAACACCCCGCCAGTCTATTCTCTGACAAACAACATATAACATATAACATACGATCATTGGTAAATGAATACAAAAAGCCTAGACATGCAAGTACTCATTGACTGGACATACGCAAGATCAGCAATAAAATAAGCCATTAACGGGGTGACACGACAAGATTAACAAGAAAAGTCATAATATACATTCTATACTATGACGACGAGCGGCAATAAGAATAAATATTGCCACTGACCGTTCCAAGACGGTAGCCTTATTGTCAATCCTTTTGTGTTTGTGATGTCGTTTGCATTTTTTATTACTTTTGCCTTCTCGTTTGTCTGTTTGCGTGTTTGTTTTTGTGTTTTGAGGTCGACTGTCGTCCTTGAATGCTGATTTCCCTGTCCGATATTTTTATCTTTCTTTGTAGTATATATTTGTTTTAATTCATTGCATTGGAATTAAAGCATCATGTGTTAGTTTTTTGTGTAAAACTAATCATGAGTTCAATTTGGTGTAGCAAAGACAGAGAACAAAATGGAAAACTGAAATAAAGACGAAATGTTTTTATTTGAAGTTAAACGTTATAAGTGCTTTGCTAAAATCAAAAAAGCGCTATTTTCCCTATTTGTATTTTAAACAAATTCTTAAGGAGCTGGACAGCGAACTGAAAAAAACTTCGCTAAAACCGACAATTCGCTATAGCTTAGTTCCGGCTATACGTATTTTTAAAAAACTGGCTTTTGACTGCAAATAATGTTTCAGTGCACAATTATATGAAAAACACACATATATGAAGAATTACAAATTGCATACGATAATAATATGATCAAATGTATATATTGGTAAATTCATGCTGTGCAAAATCAACATTATTGTTGTGCAAAAATGAAAATTCTATGTACAACTCTGTTAGTGTGTCAAGTCCCTGCCAAGACTTGAACCTGGATCTCTTTTCTCGAAAGAAAATCGTGTTTCCTTACACTACAGAGATCGCCCAAACATCAAAAAAGAGTGTACCAAACTAGGCAAAATTAACAAACATTTCAATCAACATTTGTTCAAACAAAAACTATCACTGAAGGTTATTAATACCCTGCAAACGCATACCCCATGACTATATGCCCATCTCCACTTCATACTGATGCGTATCACAAAGCTTGGGGAAAATCCATATAGGAGTTATGGATAAATTGCATATAAAATAATCTTTCTTAGGAATATATTCAAGTGGCCAGAACTGACATCAAACACCACTGAACCCAAACCCCACTATGATATGCGTATCTCCATATGATGCAGATGTTTCTCACACTGTTTGTTGAAACCACATCAGATGGTTATAGAGACAAAAATCGCATGCAAGTTTTTGCGTGAAAATATTTAAACGGCCATAGCTCGGTCAGAAAGTATCGAACCAGAACGGAGGAATGTGCATCTCCATTGTATACTGATGCTTTCACAAACTTTTGTGAAAATACATCAAGGGGTTATGAAGAAATAGCGCGGAAAACATGTGTGTGTTATGAACATCCCGACTTCATAATGATGCTTCTTTTACAAGTTTGTGAACTTCCATCAAGGGGTTATGGAAAAATAGCACGGACAAGATTCTGAACAGACCGACCACCCTCCCGAACGATAGTCTAGATCATCTGTGATTCTTGTTTTCAAGACAAATGTCTAGAACTGCAATTTTTAGGGATTTTTTACAAGTTTTGTTACCATGGCAAACACATTTCTTAGGCGAATATATCCAAAAGGCGAGGTGAACAACTACACCATGACGCTGTTCTTGAGTTATCGCGAAGACAAGCATTTTTTATCGTTTTTTACATGTTTTGTTACCCTAGCAACCGCATTACTTAGGCGAATCTACCCGAAAGGGGAGGTGGACAACTCTAAAAACACAATCATTCCTACCAAGTTTGGAGTTTATAGTCCATCTGTTCTTGAGTAATCGCAAAGACATGATTTCGGGACGGACTGACTAACATTTGCAAAGAAATACGAACCCCCACACTCACTGCTTCGAAGAGGGTATAATAACACCCCATTCTTGGCGTTGGACTAAGCTCTAAAAGAATGGACTCCTCTGCCACACACTTTACACTTACGAATGTATATACAGAAGTTATACTCAATGTTTCTAAGTATAAAAGGAGCCAAACAAGATGTCAATGACCTTGAAGCTCTGATAGGTTTTAATAGCTAGATCAGCATTTCTGTGAAGTTTCATGAAAATCTGTCAAGTAGTTTCAGAGGAGAAGTCGCTAAATATTTTTACTATATAACTATTTGTAAACAAAGATGGCCTCTGGCAGCCATGCTTAATGTCGAATCAAAATAATAGTCAACAAGGACCAACATCATGTCGTTCTGATCATTTTAGAAAAAGTCCCACATCAATATCACTTATAGTTTTCAATACAAATTTGTTTTTAAAAATCTATGAATTTCTGGCCTACCTGAAATTTTGCTAGGATCAACAAGACATCGACAGCAACATTTCTGTGAGGTTTCATGAAAATCCGTCATGTAATTTCACAGGAGAAGTCGCTGCAAGTTTTTACTACATAACTATGTCAACAAAGATGGCCGCGGCAGGCATGATTATTGATGAATCAAAATGATTTTCGACAAGGACCAACATCATGCCATGCTGAGCGTTTTAGAAAAAGTCCCATATCAATATCACTTATAGTTTTCAAGAAGTAGTCGCTACAAATGTGTTTTTTAAAAATCTATTTTTAGCTTTGGCGGCCATTTTGGATTTTACATCAACGTGAATTTTTGCTAGGATCAATTATACATCATGGGCAATATTCCTGTACAGTTTTGTGAAAATCTATTTAGCAGTTTCAGAGAAGTAGTCGCTACAAAAAAAGATTACGGACGGACAGACGGACGACGGACACCGTACCACGGCATAAGCTCTGCTGATCTCTGACCAGTAGAGCTAAAAAGCATGATGTCTATTGATGCTCAGATATGTAGATAAGGATTTTACTACTTGGTTTATTTTACCTTTCTTTTTTTTTAAACTGGTATTTAGGTTTAAACTTTTTAACCCAATCATTTTTCTTATCAATATGTTTACTCTTCATTTGTTTAAATTTGCTTTTTTTCTTCAGTTACTCAGAATTATTGTAAATAGTACAGTTTCAAATAAATTGTCAAATTATGTGTACACATACGTACACGTGTTTTGTTCGTGTTTTTGTCTTTTTACTTTGCAACACTGTGATCACTTAATCAAACAACATTTAATCAACAATTAACTCAGAAGAAACATCTACATTTATGGAATGATAACTCGTAATTGTATTAAGTTGTGCTTTATTGATGATTATACTTTTTCCGCCCGAAAACGCTTTTATCTGGCAATATGCTTTCGTATTGTTTGCGTGAACAAAAATTACAGGATATAAATACAGACTAGATTACAGTACCTATTAATTATGCATTCAATCCTATTAATTATGTAATCATTTCAACACGTTTTAAGGCGACTTAAGACCTGTCCTTTCGGAAAAAAAGACTAAAACAACACATAACACAGCAAAATAACACAGCAAAAAATATTCCTTCAAAGTTTCATTATTAACATCTAGTACGCGTTTGACCCAAGCATGTGAGGAAACTAAGGATGCAAAAGTTTTCAAACTCTTTACATTAAATACTGTTACAGTAATGAAATGGCTCACTTTTTAAAAGAGGAACGTCAACATTTATGAATTTCTTGTTACAACGTGTACATGATTAAAACGTCTCCAACATCACAGTTGTGTCCTTTCTCTAACTACAACCTCTTTTTTTTTACAAAACATCTTGGCATTTCTTTGGAATATTATGTGGAATTAAGTGTGCAGTATATACAATAATTATATATAGCGGATTTCCCGAGTTGCGTTTCTTTTTCGCTTCAGTATATTTATGTATCGCTACGCATTGAAATAAATACTTAGTGTCTTTCTTTTGTTTTTTTTACTCATTTATTTGCATAAATTACGCAGATAAGCAGCTTATCTAGAGCTCTGGATGCCACAGTTGTTTCTATTATGTTAGCAGTTTCTGAGATATAAGCTTACATACAAAATGTTAACAAACTTGTTTAAGGGACTGGAGGAGATCTGGGGGAATAATGTGTGTAAATCCAAACACAAGTTAAACATTCATAATGCATTTCAGCTGCATACTTAATCTACATATATACTAAACTGGGCCTAATAAAATAATCAATTATTGTTATTGAAAGGTTTGAACGAGAAAACTCGACAACTCAAAACTAGCATATTCTATGTATTTAAAGAAGCTGAACCTAAGCACTTTTCTGGACGAAAATTCATTTTGCTTTGTCAGGCTGTGGTAGATAAAATAAAAGGCTAAGATCCAGGTTAAACATTTTTTTCAAAGGGAAATACTTTCAAAATATGAATCGGAATTTACAAAATAGCCTGATAGCCATAGTTATGAATTAAGAGTATGTGGCTACGCGTATGTGAATAGTTATTTAGCTTAGTGACACGGTGTATTACACAGGGATTTTTATCTTACACATATAACATAGGCCTGTAATGGGCCCCTTCCCAACCGAAAACCTGTATGGGCCCCTTCCCAACTGAAAATCTGACCCTATCAATAGAGGTTTCTGAAGATATCAAGAATCTTGAATAAATAACCACCGTATTTCAATAGATTAAACCTTAACTACCATGCATGCAGTAAACTCACCAAAGAGAAGAATACCTCATCAATCTAGGCAATTTCCATGTGACTCCATATTTCGATGGCAGTCATATTTTTCTTGACTGTTGGCCTTTCGAAATATCGCGCGCTGTTTCGTTCCGTATTTAGAAAATTAAAGGAGCCCTTTTATACCTCTTGTTTCTTGTTTATATGTATTACTGAACACTATATAAACACATTGCAACTCATTTTTTGGTGGTATATCGCTTTCCTTGCTTTTTATCGCCAGGTAAAAAATCACCTGTTGACCGATACAATATCCGTATTCGTCTCGGGTTTATTTCCGCTGATTTCCGGTGTGTGACGTCACACAAAGTACCGCGCCATATCTGACAGATTGACAACATAGACAGGTTCTCAATATTTTATTGAGATAACTTAGATCATACTTTCTTGAAGTATTAAAGGCAACTGTCACTGAAAGTATGAAATACATAGGGATGAAATTGTTTATTGACTGCAGACTCATTTCTGAGAAAAGCTTGTTGCATCACAGAAGTTCACGGATTTGCTCTCCTATAACATGAAGCCGTGGCTTTACGTTTTCTCTGACCATTGGCATGTGCATTAAAAACATGTCTACGAACGGCAAGATGATTTTTGAAATGATCTGTCCTCCGACGTGCATACGCGTTTGACTTTATAATGTGTTGACTTTCCGTAGAGATTCTCTGCCCTAGACATAAACTGATACACTGATTTTTATAAGTGTACGACTTACCTAAAATGATCATTTGTTATTTCACACTAAAATGGTAATAAAAAAACATTATGATATCAAATACATTAGTTTAAATCTATTATCTATGTACTATACACTGTTTGAACGGCAAAAAATATTTATACAGGTGTCAGTGCAGTGACGTATTAGAAGAAACGTTTACACACGGTCTGAAATTGTTTTTTGGTCAAACGATAGTCACATGGTGCATATGTAAATGTCCTTTTGTAAAAAACCCAGATGTAAAATAAATGAGACTAACCGATTCCATACTTTCTTAGTTTGTCTTTGTTGTTTGTGTTTGTTAACATATAACTAATTATACGCCTATCAAAGTTTTACCCCCACTGAGGTGGCGACTGGCAGACACAGTGGGAATTAGACACATATACACATTGATCGCATAATTGTCATTCGAAGGTCTAAGGGTAAGAGTTATATAAATATCACCATTCCATGTTCTGTCCAAGTTTTTCTCCAGAATACTCTATTTTTATCATAAGTAATAAATCGGGCTACAGGTATTGCTAATTTAAAGCATGTGTTACATTTGCAGGCATGTTAATAATACCTCACATATATACGCCAATATTTTTTTATTTTATTATTATTTATATAAAAAACTGGCCCAATAAAATTATGTTCCGGTTTCTGACCAACCCCGTTTTTATGGGCTGACCTCAAACATTTTATGCCAAATCTAATTTCTGTATCCTGTAATATATGATGAAGTCAACATTTATCTACCCTAGTAATGAGCCACATATAATTGTGTTTGGTATTATAATATTATGTCTAATTATAAGGTTTATATTCCCACCGCCATTCATTTTTCTTATGTAGTAGCCTCTTTTTTGGTGTATATATTTATAAATCATACAGCACTGAATTCACCACCACTGATGGTGAAATACACATGGTAATACAACTGATGCCATATAAGCTGGGTAAAAGTGGCTAAGTACTGCGAAATACCATAAAAACCCTTACTGGCCACTCAATCTAGAATATGCAGGGTCATAAAACTAACTCACTGTGCTACAGAAAGGTGATAACAGGATATGGCTAGTATCATAAAACCCTTCTTTCACTTGTTACGGAAAACACAGTGTCATAAAATGACTTTGTTCTGACTGTTTCAAATAATTTGGCCTAGAGGTTCATGTACTATAAATAACTATATGTACAAAGAAAATTGATTTATAAGACATTAGTGAAATTAACAAGCAAATAAATCATGATCATTTATTGATTTTTTTTTAGATATAATACTTTTTAATAAGCTTGAAAAAAAAAAGTACACTCTCAGAAACTGAAACATCCGGGTCGCTGTTCGCCATAGTTGATTGTATCTGGGCATCTGTGTGACGTCATCGCCGAAGTTGGACTTCGGGTAAACTCGTAATATTCCGGATTTTTCCTCGTTGATTTCCGTAAAGGTACCGTGTGATATATGGAAACGTAATAATAACGTGTTTCGGCTGTGATTTTGATCGTGAGAAATATATCAATAGTTTTTATACAAATAGATCTATCAAATAAATATAAGTTATATGGGTATTACAGGGCTCCTTTAAACCCACCCATAACTGACACCAATGAATAACGTCAACCAGAAATTGTCAGGTGTATGAGCAGGTCAGGGTTCTTTCTTTCTACTGTTACTTGACACAATCAATTCTGATCAAGATCGTTTCCGAGGAAGAACTTACAGGCTTGATCTTGGATGAAAAATAGTTTTATAATTCATATAGGGATCAGGTTTTTGTATCATTGATTAACCAAGAAGTTCAGAGAGATCTTGCACAGGGTATAGCTCTCCCTGTACTCTGGACCGACTGCTATACATCCCTTCGAAAGATGACCTATATTCACAGTACCATGCCCAAGTAAGATCTGCGGGAGTGTGTTTGAAAACTCCTGGACGTGACCCCACTGGAAATCAAACCTGTAATTTCTGTGACTCGAGTCTAGTATGCTAAACACAAGAATCTTCCTCAAATCAAAATCGACTGAAAAAAACAATTATTTCACCAAATGTAACTCTTGGTGATAGTTTAGTACTGATTTATCTCCCGCAGATATCGATATCGGTAAAGCCGCCTCGTTCGTTATGTAATTTAGCTTGTCGGCTGTCACACTTACACACGTTATGGGGCCCATAAAACAGTGGGAATCATTATGTATCTATATAGTGACCATATGGAGTGTTTATCGTGAAACTATAAATTAATGGACTTTAGTAAATTTAAGCAAAACACATTTTTAAAAAATCAGTTTAATGTTTACATGAAATACGTTATAATAAACAAGCTTTAAATAAGCTGTAACTGAGAATAGCTTTTTTAAAGTATATATTTATTCAAATGGCGTTCTAATAGTGATAAATTCTATAAAAAGCTGTTTAAAAGTTAAAAATATCATCATTTTTGATATAGCAAAAGTTTCGTTTTGACTCCTGTTTTGCCTAAAATGTTAAAGAAAGGGAAATATCATCAGTGGACAGAGAAATACACGTGTAATGGGTTTTTGCATGAATTAAACATTTATGCATACAACTCTTCATGAAATATGGCTTTAAAGGCATTAACATTTTGTCAAATGTACGCACTGTGTCACGTGAAATAAATATCAGTTCACAGTGTCCTGTCTATTTTTTATCAGGTCTGTTATTTTTTAATTGCGCATTGAAAACTATTTACAATCAAGACAAATAATTTTATGTAGTATCTAAACTAAAGAAAGAACAAATAATTTCGCGTTTAAATATTTGTTTTTGTGTACAACTGTTAATTTTCGTAGTAAAAGGCATATATTTTCTAAAATTATTGATACAATGTCACGTTTGGAAACATGTCACTTAACATATGTTCACGTACAACTCTCGATATATAATAGCCTTAAAGATATCGGATATCGTACTTCCAAATTAATCGATACCCTTAAGCAATATAACCCATAGAATTTATTTAAAGTAGCTTCCTATTTTTTTCAAACATGCGTACACAACCATTTAAAAACAATACTTTTGTTCATATCAGCTTTTTGAGACTACATGACAGGGCTTTGTTTTTTGCCCGTTTTTATTGCCTTATTGGGTCATATTCCCAATTACAAAACATACCTTTTTTCCCTATTTTGAGAAGAAAATTCCCAATTGAAAAAAGAAAAAGAAAGAACACTGAAAAGAAGAAAAAATGTGACAAATATTTAATATGAAATGCTTTTAAATGCCTCTGTTGATCTTGCTGTACTGTAAACAGTATAAACGATACAATTATGAAATAAATGTTTGACTGTTTTGTTTCCCGATTTTATGAAAAATCGCGCTAAAATTCACAATTTTGAGGGTGTGGGTTATGTTCCCAAATGTAGAAAAAAAGCACTGCACATTCATTAAGCAGTTCATAATCAATTTTAGATCGAGCTCTAAACGACGAAGCCATGATTAACTTTAAAAATAAAATCTCTGTTCAAACGTATCCTTTTGTATTATAAGGTGTGAGTTTTTCTTCAACAATAATTGGCACGATTGACATAATATATGCAAACAAAATTGAGTAGGAAAGATAGGACTATCTTTAAAGTTCACAGTCCTTATCCCCAGTCTAGCAGATCAAAGTGTGAACGTTTCGTTAATTAGCATAAGTGACATCATGCGAATAATTGTCAATTAATCTGTTGGAAATGCGATGACTTTACAGCATAATTAGGTCTCGTTAATTACTTTCCCAGTAGTTATTATCCTTCAGACCATTGTACTGAAATAAACATTAATAAATTATTTACTGTTATAAATATTGAATTGATTGTATTCTTTATTAAAATATCACCTTGGTTTACAATAAACACAAACATAAATAATACATCATAAACACTAAAATAGCCTTTGCCATTCTAACAACAATTATAAGAGATTATAGAAAATAAAACTCATTTAAAAATGACTTATGACATCAAAGTGCTACAACATCAAATTTATACTTGTTACATATTTTATTTTCAATGTTTATATACACAAAAAAAACATACTTGCTTAAACAATCGGATCAAATGTACAGTTTTATCGATAAACTGATACCGCCTTGGGCCGTAAAATATTTCTCCGCGTCGTCTGCTTAATGTGATTATCACAAACAACAACAACAACAATTTAATAATTTTAAAAAAATCCCTATCTTTTTTGTAAAACAGACCATCTATAACTAGTGCCAGTGAAAAAAACTATATCAAAATAAAGATTATTGTTTCACCATATTTAGAACCGTTTGCACCTAAAGCTTCTGCGATATATTGTACAATTAAAAACACATGTTCGACATATTTTAAGAATTTTATATAGAACATATAAGGACACTAGATGGTGTATGTAAACTCGAAATCAGACCAAGATCCTTTTGACATAAAATATGAAACTTATATCAAAATAAAGATAATAAATAGTATTTTAAGAAACCGTTTGCACCTAAGCGATCACATTTATAGAATTTCTACAATTAAACAATAATGAAATTTCCCCCAATACGCTCCATGTAAAAATCTGGCGGCTCATCGATAACCCGCTTGAGGACCAATAACTTGGCCAATATGAAAACACTTAATTAATGACATTTATATTAATTAACTACTTAATATCTCCCTTTATTCCTATGTTTTAAAATCATTTACAGCTAAGAAAAAAAACACAAGAGATATATGTTCAATATAACATTTAATAACAAGTATCTGATTCAAATAAATCTTCCACTGTAACCGCTCGATGGCGCGTGGGAAAATCATACATGAACGTGATAATAGCTATGTTTCAGCGAAGTCGATATTACCGAATTTACAAATAATCAAACCTTAATTATTTTGATTGTCTACATTACGTAGGCGAACATAGCTGCTACTTTGTGTTTTTAAAGAAAACAAAGCCTTGGTCATATTGGCCGTGTTGGCTTATCCAGTCAGATTGCTTGAATTTCATATTGCCCGAGTTTTCTCATATTGGCCGTGTTTCTCTCCTCTGTATTGGACTTGTTTTTACCATATGATGCGTGCAGTTTCCTGCAAACCACGGCAGCTATTAAGCAGTTAATTAATAATGTATCAGAATAAATATTTACTTTTATACGGAAACGTAAAATTGATAATTAAATAAATGTAAATATCTCTTCGCTTTGTATATAGTTCAGTTAATACCGTAATACAACTTAAATGATAGAATTTGCTCAAATGTCAGTGAACAGTGTAGGTGTGAAAAACATTAAACATCCACAAAATAAAGCAAACAAGTACACTTATTGATAGTATCCACGTGACTTTGAATGATTATACTAATTAGTGTTTGTAAAAGAAAGCTTGGAATGCGCTGAAGCCGTTACATTTCTAGAAATAGTATACTTGATAAAAACAGAAAAATGTCAGATAAACTATTTCTTCTAAGAAGCAAAATCAATCTACGCAACCTTTACGATGGCTACTGTTACTTACTGACAGAAATCGAATGAGGTTGAGGATGAGTGGCCCGCTTTACCAGGCGATTATAAGGTTTGTACAACTAATAAGTCTCTATCCACAATAGAGTCTTTTGCATTTGTTTTATCTTCGAACACAACACACTCAACAGTGGACACAACCACTGGTAACACCACCAACACAGCCATCATCAACAACAGACACAATCACTGTTACACCACCAACACAGCCATCATCAACAACAGACACAATCACTGTAACACCACCAACACAGCCATCATCAACAACAGACACAATCACTGTTACACCACCAACACAGCCATCATCAACAACAGACACAATCACTGTAACACCACCAACACAGCCATCATCAACAACAGACACAATCACTGTTACACCACCTCCAATATCAACAACACGACACAATCACTGTTACACCACCTCCAATATCAACAACAGACACAATCACTGTTACACCACCTCCAATATCAACAACAGACACAATCACTGTTACACACAACCTCCAATATCAACAACAGACACAGTTACACCACCTCCAAACGCTATGGTTAACAAACAAATGGACCACAACACACATTACGCACAATAGAGTGAGTACTCTGTTCTCACCAAATGAATGCACCAATAGATGAATGCATCGTATGAATATAACGAGGAGCTATTACAGCCTACGTCAATTACATCAGAAAAAAGCAAAACGAAATACGAAAATGGAATGCTATGACGTCAGGCTCTTCCAGTAATACATTACTTTAATGAAACTCCCCCGATTTTTGACGTTTGGAAAAGTGCGGTCTAAATCAGCTTTATACACACTATACAAAACTCATATATTTATACAAAATTTCCTTGGAATTTTATTGCAACAAAACATATTTCATATCGCTTCAAAAACGTATACCGAAAATGTCACAGAAGAGTTAAATTAGTTTTATATTTTAAAAGTAGATCGGGTTTACTATAATCAAATTTTACAAATGTTTTCGAAGTAGATATAAAAGTCGAAAAGTAAGCATTCAAGAACCACAGTCAACCAAAAGCACACACATGAACAAATAGTAATTGCAAAGATGATTAAAAGGCACGATATGACATCACCAACATAAAAGGGTCGACAAATCAACATTTAAATCGCCTTTAAATTGCCTCTTCGGTGCATAGTATTTTGTTAGATACTGGGACCATACGCCGCTGGACACGGGGAAGAAAATATCTGTGTCCACCGCCACATGCATGCCATCTTCGGGATGGTTAACATTATGTACTATTGGTTTTATGAATATTGACTTCTCTTTAACCCGGGACTAGAGGGCTTGAGAGTAGTTAGCATATTTCAATACCGTTCATGAACAGTCTCAATCAAACCGAGACTGCAATATTTCGTATGTGTTTTGTTTCTGCCGTTTCCAAAGGTTCACTCTCATATTCCCTTAGTCCCTTTAATATCAATACTATGAAAAACGTTCACTACATGAATAAAGGATTGCTAGAGTTAACATTTTGTATTTTTTCTTTGGTATAGGAGGTCTCTGGAGAGACACAATAATAATGTTCGTAAATTGTTGTAAAATCATGACACCCTCGCCTTCCATTAGAACTCGTGTCATAAAGTTACTTTTCGAGATTTCTCAGTATACGTTTTTCTATGAGCGATTGCTTCATTTGTCTAAATTGTTTTCTTCTAGACTGATGAAATAATAACGCGCATTACTGCCGACATCATTTTCTGTAATTGTCTGTACTGAATTGTATGTAATTGTCTCGATTCGAATGTTCAATTTGTGATGTTGAACTCCTATCTGTCTGTATATTGCAGACGGATAAATAACGAGGAACCACATTCTGAGCAATAAAACAAAAATTGAACACGAGTAAATCATACCACAGATATATTACTAATAAGCAACGTAGAACCAATTACTAAACAAGAAAACAGAAATTGCCACCAATGTCATAGAACATCGTACTGTATTATATATAAGGAAAGGAAAAGAAACGCGACGTGGGAATTTCCGCTATATATTGTATGTACAATATGCTGCTGTTAATCGAATGGTACTTTCTGTGACTAACTGCAACTTTGTTTTTACAAAACATCTTGGGATTTCCTTGGAATATGTATGGAATTAAGTGTGCAGTATATACAATATATAGCGGAAATTCCCGATTCGCGTTTCTTTTTCCTTTCAGTATAGTACAGTGTTATCATGCTTTCATGTAAAATTATCTTTCTATCTCTAATTAGGTCAATTACTTCTGTTCTAGGGTGGATTACCTCTCTGGGGTGAATTATCGAACAATACACTGTCCTTTATTATATTGGAGGTACGCACTGCCTCCTTGTTTCATTGCTTAAATGATATAGTCAAGTATTATATTCTTATTTATAAAACGCGCCTCAAAATGCCTATTTAATCTTCATCGACGTCGCCTTTAAAACTCATTTATAATAATAATACAGTATGTTAAGAAATAAAACAGTGGCATATTAAATAGTTCATAAGAAACACAAATCTTCTATAAATAAACTTCGTGTGTGTGTGTGTGTGTGTGCGTGCGTGCGTGTGTGTGTGTTTATCCTCGCTGTATTGCACCAGCCATTTTAGCGAAAATGAGAAAAATGGTCCTATAGAAATCACATCACCCAAACGCAATCGCACCGTAGATCCGCACTGTACCACAAACAAAGTGCAACTTATCTATACAATAAAAAAGACAATAAACAACAGAAATAATGGTGAGAAGATGGAGTTAACGAATTGGTTGTCAGTAGCCAGTATTGACAGTGTAAAGTACATCCCATCGAAAAGAAATCTCTAAAAAATAAAGTACACATCCAAAGAAACTAGGAAACGATACACGTATATAATCTAATTCCGAAGTGATTGGATATTTATGCAAAGCGTTTGTTCTCTGTACGTACGTCCTGGACCCCGGTTCATAAACCTATTACGCGCTTCAGTGTTTATAATGCAACACGAAGACCATTGGCTTATTAAAACAGCTGGGGCGGGCCCCGTTCATCACCAGGGTTATCTGTAACATATCCCATTCAGGCTCTGTGTTTTACAACAGCCAGTCGGAGTGGAAAATTCTAAAAAGTTTAAGGGTTTATGGCCAACCATGTTTGTAAAAAAAGTGGGTGGGGTATGTTTTTTTAAAAATCATAGTTATAGGGTGTTTAAAAAAGATATATATATGCACTTATGTAATACATGTAAGGGGAACAAATTCGGTAAACATGTTTTGATGTGTGTTGACTTAGTGAAGAAGACCTGGGCATTATTAAAAAGAAAAATTTCAGGTTGACAAACTCACTTTTGGAAACCTTTGACAATAACCTAGCATAATATGTTTTGTTTCAGCAACAGTAATGAAGACAGTCTTATTGCAATAATAGTCATCAATGAGCAACTTTTACAGCTAGCTGAAAAACACGCACCTGTGTCCTCGCTAAGAGACGCCATTTTTTTTACATTTGTATTCACACGAGTGGTGAATGTAAACATTGAATTCACCGGTAAATAACTGAATGATTAATTGCACGATCACTGAGGAAAGGACAGGCATTGGTAGGTGGACGATTTATCCTTTGATTTGTATATGTTCAGGAAGTTGATCTCTGTCAGAACCTATATTTATGCTTCATATTCAAAGTGACTGTAGTACGTGTGTATTGCCGAGATTTTTTACTGGGCCTAATATCCAAACTATATAAAGTTAATATTCATACGCCAAACTAAATTCATATAGAAAATATCGCATTTTTTGTTTAACATCTTATTGAAACATATTCAAGTCATGTCTTTAATTAAAATTCGAGTAACTCACGATATTAAATATCAGTTGTAGAGCGAAAATAAGAAGTTATTATTTTTTTATGGAAACTTGTTTTCTTCTCGGATGTGTTTCCCTTCATACGTTAACAGGCTTCCGGCAACTTTAACCGTGAACATTTTGTAAACACAACCTAAAAAAAATATGTTTTGCAGATGTTACATGCACAATCAGGTAATGTCTTCTTGTTAAACTGCCTTCTTATACTGTATACTCATTTCCCCAGAAGATCGATGCCTTTTTAAGGTAAGTATAATAGTGAAACATAAGTTTTTTTCACTACTGAAATACAGTTTCCACAGCAGGAAAATCTCGTGCAACAACAGCGCACGCTTTGTGTAATAAAACATGCTTTGTACGGTGAACGGATATGGCCATGTGCTTTTAATTTCATTTGAAATATTGTTTCTTGTGAAAGGATATAATGTATAACACACTGAGAAGTTCTTGAAGAAGTATTTTTTTTTGCTGAAATATATGGATATAATATGGACCTGGATAATTAAAATGGATATATTATAAGTGGATATATACACAGTGATAATGAATGGAATCAATCAGAATGCGTTTTCAATTAGTTGCCATGAAATACAAAATAATGACATTGATTAAATATTATTTTCTTATTGTTGTTTAAGTAAGACATGCTTAATTTGTAGTCATGGGTAGCAAAACAAATAAAAGCAGGCGGTAGACACAGTTTTCAAAGTCGGAAAAATAGGAAAAATAGGAAGGAATTACTGTTGAAGACGGAGGAAAAAGAAGTTGTAGTAGAAAAAGAAAACAGTAAGTGTGGACCTTATCAGTTAGTGAGAAAAAATTACAAATCTAAAGATAGAGGTGGATACTGCACCAACTTTATTGTTAGGAGGCGTTCCAAAATGTTGCGGTTGGGAGGAACTGCTTTACGATTCCAAATACAAAAGGTTGAAAATGTGCTAACGGGCAACAGAATCGTTAATTTACATGAACTGAAAAGCCATGTTCTCATTGTTCTGGATATCACTACTCATGCTGCTACTTGCCAAGAAGCTCAACAGTTTGCTTTAGGTGGAAATTCGCCTATTTCCCTTCATACTGAAACCAACGAAAGCGGTATGTCTAGTGTTTTGTGGGCTATTTGCCATGGATGCAAGAAACGATTCCCCATGAAAACAAGCACCAATGAGAATGGAAAGTTCAGTGATATAAACATAAGGGCTGTTTGGGGAAGTATGACAACAGGAGGTCGTGCATCTTCGCTAAATGAACTCGCCGGAACTATGGGACTACCAAGTATCAGTGGTAAAATGTTTCCACAAACAGAGAAACAGATTGGTAGTTGGTGGCAAGACATTCTTAATGAGGAGTTCGCGAAAGCTGGGGCTGAGGAAAAAGAACTGGCTATTGAACGTGGTAATTTTTTTCAAGTGGTTGCAGTGTATTAGCCAGCCAGCCGTGCAGCCGTCTTTTGCACGGCCGTTTTTGAAAAATCGCGGCCAATATTTGAGGGAGTGGGTGGGGTAAAATAAAAAAAAATTTTTTTGCTCAACAACACTTCCAAACTCTTACTTTCTCAATATTGTTAAGTTTAGTATACATATATAGAAGTAATATGACCTAAAATGTATTTTTTTCGCCTTTATCTGAAAAAAAAAATTACCCCAGAGACACCCACTTGTCGCGAATTGGCGCGTAACGCGTGTTACTTATTTACTCTTACTTATTTTGCACACCCTGTTTGCATATTTGCACACCCAGTTCTTGAATTTCTGCCTAATACACTCTGGTTCCAGCAGTTACTGTGATTTGTGATGGCGGTTGGTGCAAACGCTCACATAAACACACATACAATGCACTTGGTGGTGTAGGCGTTATATTTGGTGCTGAAACCAAAAAACTTTTGTATATTGGCATCCGAAACAAGTACTGTGCTGTGTGTAGTAGGTGTGATGGAGATGTTCCTGAACATACTTGCTTTAAAAATTGAGATACATGCGATTGATAGCAGATGGAGACAGTTCTGTTTACTCCCATATACAGGAGACAGTGCCTATATGGGGTGCACATGTCACAAAGTTAGAGTGCGCAAATCATGCGTGTAAATGTTTACGAGCAAGTTTAGAACACCTTGTGAAAGAAAAGCCGGAATACAAAGGGAAGGGGAAGTTGACGAAGGTCACTAGAATGCGCTTGACGACTGCTGTACGTTGTGCTATACGCATGCGTAGCAAGGAAAATGATTCAGCATTATTAGCAAAGGACATACGCAACTCTATCCACCATGTTCTTGGTTTCCATCAAAACTGCAGCAATTTTTGTAAAAAGAAATCTACAATTCCAAGTGCAGCAGACGACAACAGAGACGTAGATCCCGAAAAAGACATTGACCATATTTTTGAAGAACAAAGTTCATACTGGTCTTTACCAACTGACAAAGAACTTGATAGTTCTCGCCTTCCATTCAAGTCAACATTTAAGAATAGCGAACTTCAGGATATCATAAGGGATGTGACGGTCCTCCTTAATAGATTGGCAGAAAAGAGTGTTGGTTGATTGGAAACTTTACCACAAACTTAGCGGAAAGTTGGATGGCGATACGAATGAAGTTAGATGGAGGGAAGGTTGTTAATCGGTGTGGAGCAGCGTCTTGGCAGGCACGATGTTTCGGGGGAGCTTTGCGAAAAAATTCACCAATCGCGTTTGAGAAGGCAACTGGACAGAAACCATGTCATGCTTTTATTGAGACCTTTCGGCAAAGGAGCATGTCGTTAAATCGCTCAGTGAAGTCCAAAAATAAAGCAGAGGTGAAAGAGAAAAAAAGAAAGCAGAAGCTTATGTCGTTAAAGCAATCAAACACCAAAAAGGCTAAGAAGGACTATGGAACTGGGGTACTAGATGATACACCATATGTAAGCACAGAAGAACTGAGAAAGTTATGTCAGGAATTTTTAGACAAGACAGTTAAAAAAAATGATGAAGAAATTGAAATTATTGAGCAGAGCTCAAAAGGGCAGTCGTCAACAACAGTATGGCAGTCTGAAAGAAAAGTTCGCTTAACCAGCTCCAATTTCGGAAAGGTGATGCAGCGGCGACCTACCAACACATCAAACAAAGTGGTAGCTACCATGATATATCCAACTTTTCAAGGAAATATTCACACAATTCGAGGTATTACTCAAGAGCAGAATACTATAATAGAATACAAGAACAGAAATACTGGAAGTGAGGTTGAAGCAAAAGGTTTAATCATATGTAAAGACACCACAACTTTCTTGCATCATCGACAGATGGAGTTGTAACGGAAAAAAGTGGGGAGAAAGGCTTAATTGAAATTAAGAACCTTTTACAGACGAGCAAAATGTCAATAAAAGATGCAGCTCTTAAACTTCCCAGCTTCTGTCTGGAAAGTAAAGGGGGCAAAATAACACTGAAAACCAGGCATCCATATTATCACCAAGTTCAAGGGCAATTAAATATTCTACACTATGAGTGGTGTGATTTTGTAGTGCGACGTACAGAACCGCATGAAATGTTTATTCAGAGGATTCGTAGAGACACTGATTTATGGCATGACATTATGTTGCCAAAGTTGGAATGCTTCTATATGAAGTTTGTATTGCCTGAATTGGCATTACCCCGATATGGTACATCTTCTGGAATAAGAACGCCTACTTCTCCTTGGGTAAGTATAGTATTTTAGGGTATTACTACAATTGAACGGTCTATTGCATAACTACAAGTAGTTTTCACTTTGACAGTTTCAAATACTCATTGTTCGGAGCAGAGGGTGGGGTGTGTGATTTTTTGGAGGGAGTGTGTTGTTAAATGTTGGCCCTTTAAACATATAATGCCCCAGTGTTGTAAGAAATGGGGAATGGAGGGCACCATATAGCTGCTTTGATTAATATATGGGCATCATTCTTGATATAACACATGCGTAATACAAAAATATGACTTGAATCGAGGTTTGACGGTGCACCAACACAAAAAAGGTTATATGGCGCCAACAGGAATGAACATTACTGGCTCACTGGCCATTTACATCTACATAGAAATATGCAGAATGAGCCTACAATCTTCTCACCTGCGGAGCTGCAGAGTGGCGGAAAATCTGTGTTAAATACTATTTTCGATTCAGTGTTGATCATTCTTTTATGCTACCACTTAAGTAGCACCTAAAGCAATACAGGGATCACGATAAAGAGCGTTAAAGGGACACGTGGCAATCTTCATTTTGTAAAAACTGGTGGCGTCCCGTTAGTTTTTCTACATACATTACATTTGTTCAACCATTAATGTTAATTATAAGAATTGTATTAAGCCATCTGATTTTGCATATTATTAATTGGTGATATTATTCCACTAATAATATATTACAACTTACAGTATAGTAAGATGAAATAGTGAATACTTAAAATTTGATTTATTTAAATGTCACCAGGGTAAAATTAAAAATGATACTGGATATACAAATCGAGACACCCATTTTAAACACTTCAAGATTGCGGTGTGTCCCTTTAATAAACATGACAAAATGAACATGAATTAGTGCACGGCTGGTAATCAATGGAGCTACCTGCGTTTGGAGGTATATGCTCCATCGCCGCTTCCGAGGTAGTTCCAGCGAGATACTTCCAATGCTATTGAGATAGCACCAATGACATATTTTGAGAATATCATTTATTTACCACTTGATGCAACTGTGTTTGTTGCTAACAGATTTTTAGCCGGATTGCGAAACAAATCCAGAATTATGGTTTGGTGATTTCCGTCTGTCTGCATCTGCCTGTCCGTCCGTCCGTCAGATTACCCGTTTTGACGTGTTGGTTCATGTTTTTGTTCTTCCTAATTTCTCAAAGGATAATTGTCCGAAACCAGTGAATCTTGGAACTCTCATTATCATAATACATTGTTATATGAAAGAAGCATAACTCCCATTTTTTAGGGAATGCAAAGACAAATAATGAAAAAATCTGCATCCATATTGTTAATATGTTTACTACGTACATCAGCCTTATCAGACGGGTTTCATCATCCGACACAAAGTTGAATAACACCATTTTCTAATGCAATTGCATGTCTAGCAGTGATTTAGTATTGTCTAATATATACATTCTGTAATGTCTAATAAAATACTGAAGGGACGGGACCAAATACTTTGCATATAGTATGTACGCATTTCTTCAAAATTTAGTTCAGATGTAACTTTTCCCGGATAATTTGCAGAGGTATGTAAATTGTACGGAGCTGTATACACAATTACACTACACAAAACGGATAGAAAGTTGATGCAAACTAGTTTGGGCAAATTGTGTTTTAACCCAGAGTAAAGTCGTACGCAAAAGTAAGAAATGACATCTTCATAAGTTGTCATTGGTGCTATCTCCATGTCATTGGTGCTATCTCCATCTCTCTGGCATTGGAGCTATCTCTTCTAAGAAATCGTGTATTTCTCCCGCAGAAACGTTTTTCGTGTTATTTATTTTTTCAACAGTCAATATACGGACACCAACTGGATGATATTTGATGTGTTCATGTCGATATGTAGCGTAAATAGGCAATACAATGTGGAAAAACCTTGGTGGCGACGATAAAGTGGAGAACAAACTGCAACGTTCGAACGGGCTAAAAGTCCCTTGCGTCAAATTAGGCATCTTTCGAGAACAACTTTTTGGTCATGTGCGAAGCTTAAACATGACTACACGGAACTGCATTCCCCGATTTTTTATATCAAGGCAAATAAAGGAAATAATAACCTGGCAAAAATGTTCACCATGCAAAACAAGAGGATGTGTCATGCCCAGAAATCTGGTCCGTAGCTTCAAGGTAAAGTTGACGCTTACAGTCAGAAGATGCCTGATGACCCTGTATTGGAATGAAGTCATATTACTTGTGTCCGGTGTATGACTTTGTTGTCGGTTGAGAGATTTTCATATAACGTGGCAGACATTTTCACCATAAGAAGACGTGTCACGTGCAAAACTCGGGTCTTGTGGAAATGCAGACAAATACTTAGGGGGTTGAGGAGGGGGGAGGGGGGGGGGCATTTGTCATTTACAGTGACATTTCTTGTTAAGACGTTTATTTTCATGTCTGAAACTGTAAAACTTCCTCCGACAACCACAAGTGTGTTTATACTTTAAGTAAATGTTCATACGTTTTTATTTTCAGTATATTCCCCCAAAACAAACAGCCGGTTTAAAGAAACGTTGCCAGAAAAAGGGAAAACAAATTGACCCGTCTCCATCAAACAATGCCAGTATTGATTCACAGGTATTGATACATTTCATATTTGATATTAATCCAGGTTGCTCAACAGTCAATATATACTCAGCAAAAATAATCATCGCGAATACTTAAAAAATAAATCAAACTTTAAAAACATAGGTGTGAAAACGAAATTAACAAAACTTAAAAAATGTAAAGATTAGCGTCTATAGCAAGATTTAGCAGTGTAAGCCCATTCAAATACACAGAAAAATGTTCAAAACCTCGCTAATATCTCACAGTTACACCGAATACACTCAAAAATGCGACATCGCATGCTTCTGACGTAACGACTGACGAAGCATCGATCAAATTTGGGACGTCGTGTACGTCAGGAGGACCTTATCCAAAGTGTTCAGGACCTTGCAGCAGCACTTGCCGCGAATGAAACACATTAGCTGTGGAATTCGTGAGTCGTTACTGCAGAAGCATGCGACGTCTCATTCTTGCGTGTATTCGGTGTAACGGTGGACACATGAGATATTAGCGAGGTTTTGAATAATTTTCTGTGTATTTCAATCGACTTAGAATGCTGAATCTGTGCTATTGTCGTTACCTTTACATTTTTTAAGTTTTGTTAATTTCGTTTTCACACCTATGTTTTTAAACTGCGATTTATTTTTTTATCATTCGGTATATTTCGATGACATTTTGTGTGAACATCAAACAAAGATGTTATTAAAAGAAAATCATGCTATAATTGTTAGTTCTTTCTTACTGTCTCAGATTTTTCAGGAAAAAAAAGTGGATACTTTTTATTTTTGCTGAGTATAGTTTTATTACCTAAAGCATCACAGTTACTTACCATTCACATGTGTAACTTGCAAATCAATATTGAAGATTGTGAGGTGGATTACCAGTTCCACCTGTTTTTTTACATGACATTATAACTTTCCTGACATATTTCTTTTAAGCATATATTGAAAGTTATTCAGTGCATCAATCAGACATACTTTCTTACAAACTTGTATTTATAAATTATTAATTACCCTATAAGGCCTATATTTAAGATAATACATTTCACATCCATATTATACTGTTAATAATTTATCATCAAATTCAACTGTGTAGATTAGGTTATTGAAAAATATATAATAAGTTTTTATCAAACATTACAGATCTCTGCATCACTGCTATTAGATAAAGACCGTCCTTCATCACAAAGTCACCAGCTCCCATCAACCAGCACCGGTGGATTAACTCGGCAGGATTCATCTTCCATGGTATGGAAGCAAGTTCGAAAACCAGCCAGATCGGACCAGTAACAGCGGGTTATGGTATTTTAACTTGCGAGTAACTCGAAGGCCGATCAGGGTTTACAATGTCTGGCTGCTGATCAGTTATTTTCCCCAAAACACCCGTTTGTCACATAAATGGAATGGTCTTCATTCAAAGAAAGAACAGTCCATTATATATATGTAGCGGGTTAAGGGTTAAATGTCGCAATATGATTGGGTTATGGTATTTTAACTTGTCCCACAATCATTTCTATATTTTAAATATGACATGTAATATGTTAAACGGTGGGTGACATGACAGTCGCTAACTGTACATAATACATACAAAAATGAGAACAATGGCCCTGTAGAAACAATGCCACCCAAACGCAATAGCACCGTAGGCCTGCACTGTAAATGTAAGACCAATACGTTCAAAATACCATGATTAACATAAAAAAAAATTACCTTAAGCAAGGTAATAATGAAAATACATAACTGATTTTTTGTGTGTGTTATTACCTCTATTGGCCAAGGGCCAGCAGAGCTTATGGGATGGTGTGGTGTCCGTCGTCTGTTAACTTTTGTCTCGTTAAGACGATAGGGCCTTCTTTTTTCATCCGATCTTTATAAACTTTAACAGGTTGTTAATATCAATGAAAGCTCGGACAAGTTCTAAAACCAGCCACATCAGACCAGTAACAGTGGAGTTATGGCCCTTGATTTAGTTAAAAATGCTATATTTTGCCTCGTTAAGACGATAGGGCCTTTACTTTTCATCCTATCTTTACCAAACTTTACCACATTGTTAATATCAATGAAAGCTCGGACAAGTTCGAAAAACAGCCATATCAGACTAGTAACAGCGGAGTTATGGCCCTTGATATAGTTCAAATTGCTATATTTTGCCTTTTTAAGACGATAGGGGCTTCATTGTTCATCTGATCGTTACCAAACTTTATCAGATTGCTAATGTCATTAAAAGCTCGAACAAGTTCGAAAACCAGCCATATCAGACCAGTATGGCCCTTGATTTAGTTAAAAATGCTATATTTTGCCTCATTAAGACGATAGGGGCTTCATTGTTCATCTGATCTTTACCAAACTTAATCAGATTGTTAATATCAATGAGTTGCCGTAGTTCAATTAATATCAATTTAGAGTTGATCAAGGAAATACTCCATATTCTTGAAATACAGCAGAATTTTCTTCATTTATAGCGATGATGCATCAAGGCGATTCTTAATTAGAACTATTTATTACACAAATCTAAAATATATACTGCTATGTCAAAAATACTGCTATAACTTTTTATTGAGGGCTGTTTATTACTTTCAAGGAACATGATTTTTTTTTAAATCTTTATCCACCTAACTTTACAAATGTCTTGGCCAGCTGATTTTGATGACGCTTTATCAAAACTATGAATAGTCAGTTCATTTACGTATAATTTATGTTTCAGTGTTTTTTAAGTTGACTGTTTATGTGATTCATCTACATTTTCAATAGTTTTGGTAAAAAAACATGTAGCTTTATTTCTGAGACCATTTCAATGAAACTTCAATCAGCCAATGTCCATCCAACAGGGGTAGCGTGCACGTCGCGATGGATGCGCAAGTTGTCATTATTACAGATATAGACAATAGTGACAACTTGGCGGATGACCCCTGGTACGCTAACCATTTCTTGTATAATTCAGAAATATTTCAGGATTTGATATGCTGTCATTGACAAGAAACTCAAGATAGGTAAGTCATTTAATAATACTAATAACAACAACGATATAGAATAATTATTAGGCGACCCGATATCGTGTAAGTATTAATTTTAACATTAAGAGCTCTGCTCGGTCTTAGGCTGTGCCTAAAATTCATATTAGATGTTTTATTGACAGCATATGTACATATTTTAATGTACCAAATGTTGAATGCTCGTGTTAAAATTGAAAAACATGCTTATATTACACTTTAATAGTCATAACATATTCTTACACTGATCAGTTTCAATTACATATCCCAGGGCCGTCGATCTGTTTTGGGGGACTGCGACCCATACCCTCAGGTGGGGGAATTTTTGCGTGCTTTTACAGGAAAGTGTGAATTATTTTGTGGCCATAATTTTGATTATAATCATTGTTTTAAATAATCTACATGTTTTATTTGTGTTAAATACAGTTCGTACTCAATATTAAGTACTAGAAAAAGAAATTAATTTTTTTTTTTCAGTGGGGAATTTTGAGTCTTAAATGGGGGGGAAAAACATACTTTTAAGAGGGGGGAATGCGTCCTGTTAACGGACGCATTCTCGGCAGATCGACGGCCCTGTATCCCAGTGCATTCATGTAATTGCTGGTTACCTGTTGTGGTTATGCATTGTTGTGTTGTGTCCAATTATCACTAATTTAGTAACATCCAGTCACAAGTATGTGAAACTGAAATCCCAAACACAGTCTCAAAATGTACAATAGCAATCAAACTACAGTCCAAGTGTAGGTCAGTAGTAGCATTAAAAATTGTTTTAATTATATAATAGTTTTTCTTTCATATCAGTTATTCACACTGTGCTAAAACCAAAGGACTTTATTGTACACCATACATGTTTCATATGTGTATAAGGAACTATTTTTTGAAATGGCATGATATGTATATTTTTGACATTTTTTCAATGTGGTTTGTTATTTATTTGGTCATTTGTGAATTTAATGTCTGGCAATTGTAAAATATAATTCTTGTACTGTCTAAATGCATAAATGCACTATATAAAGAACTATTTCTTTTTAGATAATCGTTGCCCTTTGTATGTGTTTGACTGCACCAAAGAAGTGAAAATTAAAGTAAGTGTAACTAAGTCATTAATTTATGTTTTGTATATCTGAATTGACAAAATCTACTGTATGTACACAAGGTATCATACAGTTACCAAGCTCACATCCAAAATTGTGTCTTTCATGTTAAACTGAAATTTTGGTACCCAACCACATTTTTACAATATGCTTGGCCATAAACCCTTAAAGGAATATTATAGTTTTACGGAATATTATATATCAGGCAAGTGACGCTATATCTTATTCACTACAAATATATTAGTAGTTTGTGAAAATGCCATTGAACGCCATGATATTGGGACATGCGATCCCAAGGCATCTCGATGTTTATGTGGCATAGATAATCGGTTGAGACATAATTTCAGATTAAAACAATACTGGAATATAAGCTTTTAAAGAGCAGGGTTTAGTCCCCTGTGTGTCATAAAATAAGGTGTTAAGTGCCCTATTTCAGAGTAATATTTAGTCAGCATATAGTTTCCACTCATATACAGAGGCGTACACAGAGTTCTTATTGCAGAGCAGTGTCTAGACTATTGCAATTACAGTGCACCATTTGTAATAAATAGAGGCGATATATATGTATTTTGGGTGTTCTGACTCAAAGCTCTCGCTCTGCTCGAGTTTGAGAAACACCCAAAATACATATATATAAGTAAATCACCATGAAATGGTGATTTTACTTGATTTATTAAACTTTTTTAAAATAGGGGTAGTGAAGATTGCAAGTTTAAATTTTTTACAAGTTATCAAAATTATAAAATGTTTCTTTAATACAAAACAAATTTGTCGATTTGTGATACTTGGGTTGTATAAATATCTCTATTTTTGTCATAATATTTTTTATATTAAACACAGAAAACAATAGGATATGAATGATAAAATGTCTGTTCCGACCGCACAAGTTTGAATACAAAACAGCAGTTAAGAAGAGACTATTAGTTTTAATAACATAGGTAAGGTGAAAGCAAAATCAAAAAGGAGAAGCCTATTCCCCCATCAGGCAATGCTCTAGATAATTTTGATTTTGCGAGTAGTTGGGTGAAGTAGTTTGGCACTTAGTGAAATAGGGAGAGCATTGGTATATCTAAATGTCTACTCCTCCAAGCTAACGGAACCTGTTCTATGTAAAACTAAAAAACATTTTTGGGAATTTAAGATATTAATTTGTGGGAGTAATTTTCCAAATTAGTATGACTGGACCTTAGGTTTGATTGTTAAAGCGCTAAATAATCAAACCTGAAGCCCAGTCCTCAGAGTTAGTATTCAAAGCGCTAGGATACTAACTCTGATGCTTGTAAAGAAGGTTACTGTCCGACTGGAGAAGTCTTAATATAGGGAGATAATTTTCTTTTTTTTTTACATACCAAACCCTTTGTATTTATGATTGTCTCTATTTTTGTCATAATATTTTTTATATTAAACACAGAAAACAATAGTATATGAATGAAAAAATGTCTGTTCCGACCGTACAAGTTTGAATATAACTCTGGTTAATTCAAACAGCAAAAAAGAATGGCAGCATTCCACAGTAGAGAGATAAATGGGTTACCCGGGACCCTAAATCGATCTAAAAGCTATACGTCTGTTATTGAAGAAATTTGATCTGTTATGTGGTAGCTTTTTTATATTTTTTTTCTTCTGTAAAAATTATAATTCAATATTCCCAAATTCTGCACACACTAATTCATAATTTCTTGCCTCTTGATAAAGTTTTCTTTTTCTAACTTTTACCGCACCACATTTACAACAAACTTTATATTTGGCAAATGTACCTTTGCCACATAATATACAAGGTACTACATGATTATATTTTTGTCTGTATTTATGCAAACTGCAATAATCCGAATCCATTGTAGATTTTAAAGTACATGGTTTATGAAAACCAACTTTTAAAAATTTACATGTATCAGCTTTATTATTATTAACTTCCATCGTTATATGTATATATTTTTTTCTATTTAATAAATGTGTGAACAAATGTAATAACTAAAATGAATACAAACGCGGAAGAGACTATAAGAAATTTGATTCACCTGTATAATACAGGAATTATAGATAAGGAAACATTAAGTCATGGTATAAAAGTAATTAGTATTCCCAAAGTGGAACCTCCAAAAGTGGAGCCCCCTCAAGAAAAATCAACAACATTAGAAAATTTACATAAAAGACGTCGTGCTAAGAAACAACGTAAAAAGTTAAAAAATCAGATTGAAAAATTATCCAAACAAGAAAAGATTGAAACTAAGCAGGTTGAAGCAAAACACATTGAATTGAAACAACCGGAAAATAATCAGATTGATAAACAATATAACCAGATTGATAAAGAAGATAAAATAAAATTAGTTGACAATCCTAAATGTGGATATTTCAGAGCCTATGAAATAGATGCTAGAGATTATAAAGATACTGTAAAACTGCTCCAAGATAATAAATCTATTCTCAGCAAATACATAGAAAAAGAGAGAAAATTTAACAAAGGAATAAAGTTCCAACTAGGATTAACTGTAGATTTATTCAACGAAAATACAACCCAGCGAGTTACAGCAGTTTTACATAGCAAGCAAAATCCACTTTTAATGCCAGAAAACATAAATGAACTATATGAAGAATCGGCTGCCGATTTACATGAATTTTTAGAACGATTTACAAACACAGCTTCAGGTATGGAAGTTTATAACTGTGTTACTCTTTATTTAAATATTGCAAAATATGGACCGTTAAAAGGCTCATCATACATTCCACTACCAAAAGTAATACAAAATAAAAAAGCAGTAGTAAACATAAAAAATTATGACAATAAATGTATTTTATATGCAATAAACGCAGCTTTACATCCAGCCAAAAAGAATAGTGATAGAATTTCAAGTTATCCCAATATAGATTCTCTAAAATCAGTTGGAGTTAGTTATCCAACTCCAATTTCAGATATTTCAAAACTGGAAAAACAAAACGATATTGCTATTAATGTTCTTGGTTACACAGTAACAAAAACTGGTAAATTATCTATATATCCGTTTTACATATCCGAGCAGCCAAAAACTATGAAAAGAATAAAATTATTGTTAATGTCTGAAGAATCCGAAATTACAGACGATTCTGAAGAAGAAATCATAGATGACAACTACGACCCAGAAAAAGAAGGAATTATAGATAACAACCCCACAAAAGAACTATCAGAAAAAGAAACAATAAATCATTACTGCTTTATAAAAGACTGTAACAGATTACTTTACGACCAAAACAAACATCATGGTAAAACTTACTTTTGTGATCGTTGTCTTTATGGATTTACAGGAGAAAAATTACTTGAAAAACATGAAGAAGACTGCAACGGTATTAATAAAAATTCCTGCCGAATCGAAATGCCAAAAAAAGGAGCAAGCATTAAATTTAAAAATTATCATAAAAAAATGCCTGTACCTTTTGCAATTTATGCAGATTTTGAAAGTAAACTAGAAAAACATGATACAAAAATTGGAGATAAAACAGAAACTACAAACATTCACAAAGCCTGCAGTTTTGAATACCAAGTTGTAAGATATGATAACGAATTGGGAAATAATGCAAAATACAGAGGTGAAGACGCTGTTGAAGCATTTATAAACTCTTTGGAATGTGAAATAAATAATCTTAATAACGTATTTGCTCATCCGAAACCATTAATAATGACAGAACAAAACGAAATAGATCATAACAAAGCAACAGAGTGTTGGATATGTGAAAAAGAAATAGGTCGCAAATCTGGTAAAAACTGTAAAGTAAGAGATTATTGTCATTTTACCGGAGAATATAGAGGTGCAGCACATAAATACTGCAACTTAAAATTAAAAATAAAACCGGGCAAAACAATTGTGCCAGTATTATTTCATGGTCTTAAAACTTACGATTCTCATCTCATAATGCAAAAAAATCATAAAATGAGTGGCAACATAACTTGTATTCCAAACAACTCCGAAAAATATATTTCATTTGGAGTTAGACAGTTTAGATTTTTAGATACTTATCAATTTATGAATTCATCTTTTGCAAAATTAGTAAAAGATGCAGATGAATCCGATTTAAAAATCACTAAAAAACAATTTGGTGACAAAGCACATTTAATAATAAAAAAAGGTATTTATCCTTACGAATATGTAGACTGCATAGAAAAATTTGAAGATAAAGAATTACCATCTAAAGAAAATTTTTACAGCAGTATTGGAGATGATCATATAACCGATGAAAATTATAAACTTGCCCAAACAATATGGAAAGAGTTTAACTGTAAAACTTTAGGAGATTATCATGATATATATTTGAAATCTGATGTAACTTTCCTGGCTGATATATTTCAAACTTTTAGAAAAACATGCATGGACGCATATAAACTTGACCCTTTACATTATTACACAGCACCAGGATTAGCTTGGGATGCATTACTAAAACATTCAGAAATAGAATTAGAACTTTTAACAGATATTGACATGTACTTATTTTTAGAAAAAGGAATGAGAGGTGGAATTAGTATGGCTTCAGGAAGATATGCTAAAGCAAATAATCCTCTTGTTAGTGGTTACAAGCCAGACGAGCAAAATAATTTTATAATCTATTTAGATGCAAATAATCTTTACGGACATTCTATGGTTCAAGCACTTCCGTATTCAGGATTTGTTTGGAAAAAGAGAAACAAGCGTGGTGGTTTCTCAAAACCAAAAACTGGTAAAGGACAAATACTAGAAGTCGATTTGGAATATCCAAAAGAACTTCATGATCTGCATAACGATTATCCACTTGCCCCTGAAAAATTAACAATAAAAAAAGAATGGTTATCTCAGTATCAAAACAATTTACTTGAAAACAACGTACTAACAGAACAGCTAGTTCCAAACTTAATGGATAAGAAAAAATATATCATACATTACAAAAACTTAGAACTGTATTTATCTTTAGGAATGAAACTGAAAAAAGTGCACCGAGTAATAGAATTTAATGAAAAGGCTTGGATGAAATCTTACATAGATATGAATACAGAATTCAGAAAAAACTCTAAATCAGAATTTGAGAAAAACTTTTACAAACTTATGAATTTATCAGTATTTGGAAAAACAATGGAGAATCTCCGTAAAAGAACTGATATAAAACTAGTCCGAACTGATGGTTCTGAAAACAATAGAATAAGAAAAATAATATCTAAACCAAACTTTAACCGTCGTATAAAATTTTCAGATGAATTATCAGCTTTGCACGTAAACAAAACAAATCTAAAATTAAACAAACCGATTTACGTTGGAATGGCAGTTTTAGACTTATCAAAACATCAAATGTACGATTAGTATTACAACAAATTGAAAAAAAAATATGGCAGCGATTGTAATTTATCATACACTGATACAGACAGTTTACTTGTCGATGTTAGAACTGAAGATGTTTACAAAGATATTAAGGAAATGAAAAGTGAGTTTGATTTGAGTGATTATCCTAAAGATCATCCAATGCACGATGATACAAATAAAAAAGTATTAGGTAAAATGAAAGATGAATGTGCAGGAGTTGCTATATCCGAATATGTTGGTTTAAGGGCTAAATCATATGCAATCAAAAGAGCTGATGAAGAAAACATGGATGAGATTATAAATAAAATAAAAACTGAATGTCCCAATGTTAGCATAAACGAATATTTGAAAACAAACAACTTGCAAAATCCAGACTTAAGAAAAGAACTAGTAGATATTTTAAAAATAGATGAAGATAACAAAGATAAAATAAGTGGCTTGCAATCTAAAGAAGATTCTATTGCTGCAATAAATGAACAAATCATCAAAAAAGCAAAGGGTGTACAAAAATATGTAGTTAAAAAACATATCAACTTTGAAAATTATAGAGATGTGCTGGATACCAGAAAAAAACAGCGTCATGAAATGATTATGTTCAGATCGATAAAACACCAACTTTATACTATAAAAGTAGACAAAATTACTTTGTCACCGTTTGATTCGAAAAGATATATTAGAGATGATGGCATCACGACTGATGCATATGGACACTATAGAAATTTATGATTTATTATTAAACATACTGTTAAGCTTGTTAAGCTGATAATCAGCTTAAATTTAAAAAAAAAAAAAAAAAATTCGGCTCCATAGAAAATTTTATATAATTTTTTGTTTTCACATCCTCATAACAATATTTTTTTCATATCAAATTTTTATACTATAAGAATACATCCGAGAAGATGGAATTACAACTGATGAACAATAAGTAATTCTTCTTTGACAAATCCTCTCTGTGGCGCTGGTGCTTTCAAATAATAAACTCTTATACCTTGCGTCACCATATAACGTTCAATCTTGTGAATATCTACACTCCACATTGGATCAGTTGCTCTGCGTCTTCCACCTTCTTGTTCCCCGGGTTGATATAAATATCTTACACTTGCATTAATACAGATAGGATCATCTTTTAATATTTTTGTTTCAACAGGAGGAGGCTTTTTTGTCTCCGCATTTATGGCTTTAACAACTTCTGGTAATCTCTTTACCCATTCTCTATTACGTTTTTGCGAATCTATTTCCTTAGCATACTGATAGCCAAACAATCTTTCAGCTAATGTTCTGTTAAATCTTTCCACTAAAGCTTGGTCTCTGTGTTTTTCTGTTCTGCCTCGTCTGATATTTACTTTGTGTTTTGACATCAACTGTGATACTGCACCCATAAATTCTCTGCCTGGATCTACTTGTAATAACTTTGGATATTTCAAATGTCGACTGTATATATTTTCAAATGCTTTAGCAACTTCTTTGCTATCCTTGGAAGTCAGTGGCTCCGCTTCTTTGTATCTACTTGCAATATCAACCACAGTCAATGCATATTTATATGTCTTGCGTCCACGACCAAAGCCAAAAGTATCATGCGGTAAAAATAACAAATCAGCTTGATGCACTCCATTCTTAGTAGAAACATCAAACCTGGGTCTAATTATTTTCTTTGGTGCAGGTAAATAAATCTGCCACACAGCTTGTTTCTTTAAAAATTCTAATGCCTTTTTTTCACTGACACCAGCCTCTTTTGCTAATTTTTTAACTGCTGTGTAACCTCTCCAAAATCTTTTTGGGCTGTAATAAATCTTTTCCATTTTTTTCTACTAAAGATTAAACTTTATATAACTATAAAGAAAAAAATGGAAATCACAACTGCACAATTTGATGAACTGCTTGAAGAGCAATATCAAAATAGCACAAAGAAATGGACAGACTTGGAAATAGATAAAATATACACTATTACAGATACGAAAATAGTAGAAACTGAATATGGTCCATCCATGGTATTGACATTATCAGACAACGGTGAAGTATGGGCGCCTGATCATCTCAAAAATAAATTAGAGAAGAGTGCTAAACCACCATATTATATTCGACCACTTGGATTGAAACCATGTAAGAACAACAAAAAAAATAGGTATCACGCATATGACTTAGTCTTTTCAAAGTAAACTTAGTCATTTCAAATCCAAAAAAGTCTAAAGTAATTATAGTTTTAAACTATTTTTTTTTATGAAATCAATTTATACGCCACAAATCCAGTTGCAGCCATGCCCACCACAATAAACGTAATTTCTCTATTCTGTTGATCCGGAGATGGTGTATAAAAATCACTTAACTTGGGCTCCGGTTCTAAAAGTAAATGTTTGCCAGTTATGTAATAATACTGTTTCATAGCCTGATCCACATCATCAAAAGTCTGCTCTGCATGATGTTCTTTTTGTAGTTGTTTATTAATAAAATCTAATCTCTCTGTTCTTTTTTTATTCCACTCCACTTGTGCTGCGTTTAATTGTTCCACTGCTTTGTCATGCCTTTGTCTTTCCTCATCTGAATGACTACCCATTTTTGAAAAGAAATAATTTGAACCGCTAAACGCTAATGCATTTGTTAATGCGCCACCGATCATCATTGCTACTGCACATGCCATTTTTTTTTATATATATATTTTTTAAAATTATTTCATAATATCCGCAGGAATAATACCTTGCTTAATCAGCATATCTTTTGTAGCCATTGCTAACATTATATCCACAGACAGCATCCCAACATCTACCATATTAAAATCCACTTTAGGGGCTGGTCTTTTTAGTAGTTTTCTGCCAATCTCAGAATATCCAATAGTTAAAAGTGTTTCCACTCCTGCATGATACATCATATTTACAATTTGTTTTCCGTCAATACTTGCTGCCATTTTTTATATATGATTATTTTTTTAAAATAAATTATTAAAAATCAAACGGGTCTTTTGGTGCAACATGAACAGGTTGCACAGCTACAGGTTGCGTAGCAGATTTCTTGTTATAAATATACAAACCCAACCCAGCAATGCCTAATAAAACCAGACACGGTGGAATATAATTTTTGTATACATTTATTTTGATTTTTTCTGGTTCTTCTTCACCTATTGTTATTTTTGTTATTTGATTTGCAGCATTTTGATTTGTGACATCTTGATTTGCATCCTGAAGCAAACGCTTTGCCTTTCTTGCCGCTGCTCCTTTTTTTCCAGCTTCTATTCTTTTTGGATTTTTTACTTTTTGTTGTTCAACAGGTTGTGTAACAACAGGTATAACTTCAATCTCTTGGTTCTCCATTTATATTATCTATAATTTTATTTTTATTAAAATCAATATGTCTAACAGTTGTCAGTATTGCTGTAAATGGTGCTAAGCACATCCCATACCTGTAATACAACTCACAACAAGCGCTTGTCAAAGCATGATTAATAAATGGGTCTTCCTCCAAATCTTCTATCAGTTTTGGTGGATTGGTTACATTAAAATATGTTGATACTCCCATCACATACAAGTTAATAAAAGAATTACCTAAAGTCTTGGTCATACTTGCCCCAAGCCTTGCTTCATATCTGCAGTAAAGTTTGTTAATTTCATCCGGTGGCATGCCATCTATGTTTGTGAGTTGTATGTCTTTACCCAAATATTGACGACTACCACCGCCAGCCACTATGGCTGATAATCTTTCTTTTTTTGTTTCTTGTTGCTTTGATTATCTGGTTCCGTCTGTTCCGATATATTTTGTAATAGTTCTTCCGCATTCATTTTTATATTATTAATCTTATTTTTTATCTTGAAATAAATATAAAATACAAAACAACTAGCAGCGATATTCATGCAACTAGTAATTGTTAGTATTGTTAATAGCATTGTTATTAACATTACTATTTTTTCTATTAACATTATTAATTTGCTGCAAGCATTGCTATTAACATTGCTACTTTGCTATGAGCAATGCTATTAGCAATACTATATTTTCTGATATTTTCATTATATTTTCATGTCAGTATTGCTATTAACATTGCTACTTTGCTGTTAGTATTACTATTAGCAACAAAGCAATGCTGTTAGAAAAAAAGAATTGCTGGTAGAAATTATTCAACCCAATAACCAGTTGGTTGGTCAGTCCTCAATATCAACTTGGAATATTTAGTCTTAGCTAAAGCTTTTCTTATTCTGGTTCTCTCCTCCAACGTCGGAATAACATCATTTTCTCTCAAACAATTTTCATAACTATCTCTGTCCTTGGTGTAAAATATACACAACCATTTTGCTTGCTCTCTCAAATCTTTCAATACAGAATTATATCTCTGTGAAATAACCCACACTGATTGTTTAGCGTGACGACCGGAGAATGCCAACTCTGACAACATATCTTTTTTCTTTGTTAATTCTTTTGTGGCTGAGCAATCGTCAATAATGTATAATGTGGGCTGGCCAGCATATTGTTTGAAAAAGAAACGCAACAGTTCTTGTAACATTTCTTTACCGTTGCTCACAGGATTGACAATTATTTTTTTTTTATCTTTTGGGTTTTTCACATCTCCTATCCAGGATCTAATTTTATAAGCCTCGTTCCACTCTATGGTTGGACACAATATAATTATATGTTTAAAAACTCCAACATACTCTTGTTCAAGTATGTCAAGAACAAACTCTGTTTTACCACAGCCTGTCTGACCACAAATAATGGCACTGTGTGAATATTTAGGATATTTTTGTTGCAAACTAGTATCCTGCTTCTTTGAATCTTCCATCTTCGAAATTGATTTGCGCATCTTGTATTATATATATATAAATATTTAAAGTTTGATCTGCATCTGCTTTTTTATTTATTAATATCGTTATGCCTTCACTGCCGTTTTCTATTCTTCTTCCACTGCCGTGTAATACATTGTCCTCACATGTTCTAAGGTCAAGCCACAAAACATATGATTTTGTCAAATAAGTCTCAAGAGAAACACTGGTAAAGTTTAAGTCCCTCGCTACTATTTCTGTCTCTTTGTTTCTTTTTGATGTCAAGGCAAAATATTTGTTGATTTCATCCCAATGTTGATATGCCCTCATGCCCTGATTATACAACTGATTTGTTACTCCCTCTATTGTCATTTCAACCTTTTCAATCTTTGGGTTGTAATAGGTTTCTGTGTCTGTTCTTTCTGGGTCTTCAAACAGCATTAAAATACCTTTCATGCTCCGTGCTGGTACATTAATGTTGATGTTCCAAAGAGTATCAGATTTGTTTGCTATTATTTTTCTATGTCGCAAGATACGATCATACATAAATGACATCTTACCATTGATTTGCTGTCTTATTTGTCTGGATAATTCAACATCACTAACCTTATCAAATTCCAAGCAGATATTTTTTATTACATAATATGCATCAGCATCACTGCTTTTGATAACTTTGTTATAATCGTTAAACGTTAATTCATATTCTAACCTATCACCAAGCCCCGCTTGATAAAATGGCATATGACTTTCTAACATTTCAAAGTAGTGGAATACAAAATCTATTTCCAAAAGCTGCTGCTATAGCTTCATCTTTGGTGTCTGAGGAAGCATCTCCCGCGCTAACTCTATGTTTTAGCATGTTTGGTTTACCAATACCTTGGTAAGCTGTGTTTTGTCGTTCGGTAGGGATTTTCCATAAGTCTACATAACAATGATATATATCACTGTCATCTATTGACATGACTTCGTTGCCACTTATTCTTATTGTCACTTTTTTCACAATTGTTCTACCCAGATTTTGAAATAGAGTAGCGTTGGCGTCTGTTCTGCTTTTAAGTTCTATTTCAAAGGCAAGACGAGCAGTACTTGGAACTATCACATCATTAGTACTTAGATTTGGAAATCTCACAAGCAGTTGCTGGTTTTGGTCTATTGTTGAGGGATTATTAGTTATTACTACACTTGTGCGGATGCCCTTGGCACCATGAGGCTCTCTTAGTTTTCTATGAGGGTTGAGTTTGTTTCCGTAAGCCGACATTGTTTTTATTTTTAAATATATTTTTTAAAATTAAATAAAATAAACAATGGCTGAAGGAGGATTTGAATTTGAGAATCCCACATACGATCAAGATGATTATGATGAATACTTTGAGGATGATATACCTATGGTGCCTGATTATCCTGTTCTAAGAAGTCTTCTTGATGAAAGCGATCGTCTTGCTGGCCTTCGGGGGGAAGTAAGTGAATCCGAACTTGAAGCACACAAAAAAAACTTGTAAAATTCTTTTATAATGAAATAGGAAAACGATATAAAATGGCACCTAACAAAATGGATTATGACCAGTTTGAAGTATCAGATGATGGTCAAACATTATACTGGATTGTTGGTGATAAAGAAATAAGAATAACTGCCAAGCAAGGTAATGCAACATTTCTTTCCCTTGGTTCTTTGGCAAATGAATATAACAGGGTTATTGGCTCTGGGGGAACAAGGGCGATAAGACAATTTTTGAATTTGCCGGAGTATGACAGTAAAACAAAAGTATCACAAAACTTTAGACAAGTATTGGAGAGCACAAGAAACGATTTACCAGATAATGTGGATGCTATCCCATTACAAGATTTATCAAGTGTTGCAAATGACACAGCACAGTCAATGGAAAGCGCTCTTTATGACTGGGATGTGATTGAGCGTCCTGATGTTGAAACACAAACAAATATAGACAAGCGTGAAATGGATGGAATAGTAAAAGCGATTAAAACTGTCAAGGAAGAACTTACCAATAACGTAGCAAAACTCACACAACTTGATAAAGACATAACAAGAGAAAAACAAAAGTTAGAACAAGCTAAGACTGATAATGATGAATTCCAGATAAAAAGAATTAGTGATCGCATCAAAGACCTTGAAAATGAAAGAGGTGCAAGAATGGATGTCATTAATGAAAACAGAGAAGCTTTTCGTAACCAAGTAAGCAGGATAAAAGAGACAATAAACAAAATGTTAAAGGAGGATACAACTCTTGGTGAGAGGATCAAAACCTTTTTTAAGGAGCAAGGTATTACTATTGTTAGTATCCTGACTGCGTTTGGTATGATTCTTGGGGTGATAATTAATTCTATTATTCCCATATCAAGTGCTGCTCCAACTCCAACTCCAACTCCAACCCCAAAGCCTGATCCATCAAGTGTAAAAGACTGGATAAAAAAACAACTATTTAATCTTGGTAAACTTCTTGCCAACCTAGCTGGTAAAGCTGCTGCAGCACTTCCAGGAGTTATTGGTGCAATAGTATCATGGCTTTTATCTGCAACAGGTAATGTTATTAATTGGCTTGGTAACAATCTATGGGCTTTGCTTGTGTTTGTTTCCGGGTTGTTGTATGTGGCAGCCAAAGAGTGGTTCAGTAAATCTCGTAAATAAGTAATGCAGCAAGACCTATTACTATGGTACCAACAATTATAGTTGTTTTGTTATATTCGTGTTCAATCGCTATTTTTTGTATTTCTGGTGGGTTATGTTCCACAGTTTTATGTATTGATGATTTATCAAAGTCAGAATGTTCCGGTAAAAATTTCTTTGTTGTGGTGCCTTGAAAAGGTTGAATATTTTTTGGTGGCACTGGTTTTACATTTACATCATTATTTAATCCTAATGCTTGTGCATCGGTTGCTATTACAATTTCATTATTGTAGTCTTGTATTATTCCGATTCTTAATTCCATGTCGCTCGGCGACATGTACAATCCACTTCCATAGACAAAATTTACTTTACTTCTTGCATATTTTAGAGTGTTTTCCTATCTTGAAATTTGACTGGGCAAGTCGATGGGGCTATTTATTGCGTCCTCTACATTTGCTAAAAATTGTTTCTGTGCATCAAATGCTGTCCCAGTTCCAAGTATATCTGTTCTTGTTTGTGATTGTGAGCCAAGGATTGCCCAGCAGTATGGTCTTATGCTGTCATTGATTCTTTCTACTCCAGCTCTTGTAAATCCAGATGAATCATCTAGTATAAAAGTAGACCAGCTATTGTCAGCCTCAAATCCTTGTGCAATGTAATCAATATGATATGTTTTATCACTCTCATAGACTGTAAAACTCATCGTTTTGTTGTCGTATACAGTATTTACCAAAGGATGATAACCAATATTTGTCCAGTAATTATTAATTGTTCCTAGACCATTATTATAGCTTTGTTTCTGTCTCCAGTCTGAATTTAAGTCAATGTTAAACTCCTTGCATATTCTCTCGTATGCGTTTCGGTTATATGTGTTATTAAACGCATTCCAATTTGAGTCTTGAGGCATTGCTACACTCATTTCAAATAATATTCTCTGACTTGGTAGTAGACATGAAATCGAAATAACGAACCAACCAAATCATCAGCTTTTAGATGATTGTTGAAATCAATGCCACATCCAGTTGTCGCACACCAAATAGCAAAGTTTAACTGATTCTGCCAAAATAACATCCAATCTGTTCCCCAGCGTTGGACTATAGCATCTGATTTGACGTATGGGAGTTTATATTTTTCAAAGACATTGGGGAATGATGCTTTAAAGCCTTTACCGTCTGATGTAATGACTATGTTTTGATTTATTATATCTATCACTTTCTTGCTAAAAGTATTTAAATATTGAGCATCCGGGTTATATTTGAATTCTTTAGAAATCATTTTTATTTGTGTTTTTATATATATATATTAAAAAAAAAATGTTTCATACAATTTCAAACATAGACAACTCTATTAATTTACAACAGTATATCGATAATAGAGATGGAACTAAGCGCGTCGGATTAAAAAGTTTTATATACACTATCGGTTGGTATAATATTATTCATGAAACCATAAAGACACGAAACCCAGATAAAATAGAACATTTAGAAGGTGGACTCTATAACTTTCAAGACTTGGTAAAAGATTTTAAATTGCTAAATGAAAATATTATCCTGGACAGTATTGAGGAAATTGGTTTCAGCATTATACATGTACGTCCGCAAATAGAAACACGAATGTCAAGCGGTCTTTCAAAAATGCTGGGATTCAAGGACAGAAAATGGTTGACAGGTACTACTTTAGGAGATTACCCAATTAATTTAGCTCCTTATAAACAGCTATATGTTCATCTGGAACAAGTTAATACGAGTAGTAATTATTTCAATGGCGCACCAAGCACTATTATAGGGGTTGTGCCTGTAGTAAATAAGCAGTATGGAGATATTGTATATACAAGTTTTTATCCTGAATATCACTGTCTTATGAATGGTGCAATTTCTGAATTAAAAAAAGAAGTCAGAGATGAGTATGGCAACAAGATAGATAATCGCGGTTTGCCTATGAGTTGTGTTTTAGAAATTATTTAAAAAAATATATTTTTATAAAAAAAAAAAAATGAGTATATATGGACCAACAAGACCTAAAAAAACAAAAGACTTAGAGGCTTTAATAAATGATGTTCAAAATTTATATAGGCGAGTTGTGCCTTTTGTTGACCAGTTTAATCATTTAAAAAATAGAGTTGATAATCTTAAATATGGAATTATAACAATATTTGCAGAGGCTAAGGGCCCACTTGTGTCAAACAGAATACTTTCATTTGGTAACGGCGGAGCAGAAAAAAATGTGGGGCATGTAATGACACGCCGTGGACGGATTATGGGAATAGGTTTAGCATGTGAACGATTAGTTGGTGACGTAACTGTAATAGTTTCTGTCAATGGTGTTGAACAACCAAATTATGGTATAACGCTTCACATCATCCCACGCAATCATGATAACTTTGATAAACCTTTAGAGATTGGTGCTGGTTCTGTTGTTAACTTTGTATGCAAGGTTGCTAACGCTACAGCTGTAAATACGGAGGCATCATTATTAATTGAATTAATTTAATTTTTTATTTATTTATAAAAAAAATGAAGCAACCGACAGCACCAAGTTTATATCCTGATTTGCCAGTGGAAGACGGACAAAATTATAGATTACAAAATATTTCAGAAATTGAAAAAAAGTTAATTACAGAACGAGATATACGTCAGTCACTTTATAAAAAATATAAACGTGGTATTAATATTACAGATGGAATTGACACTACCTTAATATCTGCAGGTGTTATTATGGCTGGGATTGGATTTGTTATTCCAGTTTTGTTACCTTTAGAAATAGCAGCAATAGTATGTGGAGCTACAGGTGTTTGTGTTAATTTTATCAGACGCAAGCTTAATGTAAAAGCTCAAAAACATCATGAAATAAAAACTTTGGCAGAGGCTAAGTTAAATAGTATAAAGCAGTTAATATCAAAAGCGTTGAATGATGCACAAATATCTGATCATGAGTTTAAGATGAGTTTAGATGAGTTAGATAAATATTATAGTTTAAAAGAAGACACCAAACAAAAAAAGGCTAAAATAAGTGAAGCTCAAAAAAAAGAACTAGTGGAACAGGGAAGAAAAGAAGCAATGGCAACATTACAAAAAAGTCTAAAAAGTGTGTAATAAATTGTTTTAGTAATGTGTATGAGTACGATCCACCACCTTTGTATTCAAGGTCAGAAAATTGTTAATTGAATGTAATTTTGATAACAAATCGACAAATTTGTTTAGTATTAAAGAAACATTTTATAATTTTGATAACTTGTAAAAAAAATTAAACTTGCAATCTTCACTACCCCTATTTTAAAAAAGTTTTAATAAATCAAGTAAAATCACCATTTCATGGTGATTTACTTATATATATGTATTTTGGGTGTTTCTGGCTCAAACTCGAGCAGAGCGAGAGCTTTGAGTCAGAACACCCAAAATACATATATATAGGCGTTTATGCTATGTGGTAGTCTTACCGGTGTTAATGTAGGACTATAAATAACTAAGAACTAACAACTTGTTCTAACTAATAATCTGTAATTAAGACGTTATTCATTGTAATGTAGATAGGAAACTGACCAGCAGTAGTCAGTGTTTCAGATTGGAGTGCGTGGTAAGAGAGTGTCTGTTATAATAAATACTGATATAGGCGATCCTTTGGGAGCAACAAACACAATTAAGAGAATAAAGCAGCAGACTCGGTTTTTATTGTCTGTTCATTGAGTCTTTATAAGACGACAATACAACAACTGCCCTTTTTAAATTCAAAGTTATAAGTTCTTTCATAATATAAGAATGCGTATAACAAGTTCATAGATATAAAGGATTTATTGACAGAAGTCATTAATGTTCATATCGAAACGATTCGTTTTTGGTCAGTTTGGCAGCTGGAGAATAATCTCTAGTATCGCAGGCCGGGAGGATCTTTGGTCCATTCAAACGTCATTTAGATCTGACTTTATAAAGCGTCAGTTTATTGCTGATTATCTTACACCTCCCGGCGGCACACTGAGGTTGATTAATGGGCATTTAATCCAGCATGTTTCGAAGTGTATGGTAGTTCCATGATGATTACACCGATTATGTGGCCGCCTTGATCGGGCTAATGAGCATTCAACAGATCGGTGTTACATGACAGTTTAGTTAGACACAAAAACTTTGCTTTTAATGTGTGTTTTAACACTTGTGACATTTGGCGAGACAGTTTTGCTCTTTGCGGCACTTTGGCGGGAAGTAAACCTTCACTTTGACACCGTGATTTTCCTTCTTTTTAAGAAGGTGTCTTCTGTTCCTACGGTAAATGGCATTATCATCTTTTGTCATAACCGAGTAGGATCGCTCATTATGCTTTTTAACTACGAGAGCAGGCTTCCACAATTTGTTAGATGGTTGAATTCTTACCGTGTCTCTAATTGACAAGGGGCCCAGAGGTTTTGCATTCCTGTCATAAAACCGTTTCAATTTGTTACCGTACAGCAATTTGTCATAAATAGAGGCATTTTTAAGCTCCCCTCTTTACAATTATCAAATATAATGTACACTCCCACTCATGCGCCTTAGAAAAGAGCGTTATCTAGTGCCCTCGCAAACATATAACCGTTAAGACCATATCCTCTCGCATACATAGAGGAGTACGTCCCTTATTATAGAGCGGTATTTTAGTGCAATAGCATACATAGAGGCGCTAAGTGCCTTAATATAGAGCGGTATTTTAGTGCCCTTTCATACATAGAGGCGTTAAGTGCCTTATTATAGAGCGATGTTTTAGTGCCCTCTCATACAGCGAGGCGTTAAGTGCCCGATTATAGAGCGGTATTTTAGTGCCCTCTCATACGTAGAGGGGTCAAGTGCCTTATTTTAGAGCGGCATGTTAGTGCCCTCTCATACATTCGAGGCATTAAGTGCCTTATTATAGAGCAGTATTTCAGTGCCCTCTCATACATCAGAGCGTTAAGTAACCGTTTACAGAGCGGTATTTTAGTGCCCTCTCATACATTCGAGGCGTTATCTGCCCGATTATAGAGCGGTATTTTAGTGCCCTCTCATACATAGAGGCGCTAAGTGCCTTATTAAAGAGAGCAGTATTTTAGTCCCCTCTCATACATTTGAGGCGTTAAGTGCCTTATGATAGAGCGGTATTTTAAGTGCCCTCTCATACATTCGAGGCGTTAAGTGCCCGATTATAGAGTGGTATTTTAGTGCCCTCTCATACACCAGGGCGTTAAGTGCCTTATTATAGAGCGGCATTTTAGTGCCCTCTCATCATTCGAGGCGTTAAGTGCCTTATGATAGAGCGGTATTTTAGTCCCCTCTCATACATTCGAGGCGTTAAGTGCCTTATGATAGAGCGGTATTTTAAGTGCCCTCTCATACATTCGAGGCGTTAAGTGGCCGATTATAGAGCGGTATTTTAGTGCCCTCTCATACATCAGGGCTTTAAGTGCTTTATTATAGAGCGGCATTTTAGTGCCCTCTCATACATTCGAGGCGTTAAGTGCCTTATGATAGAGTGGTATTTTGAGTGCCCTCTCATACATTCGAGGCGTTAAGTGCCTTATTATAGAGCGGCATTTTAGTGCCCTCTTACATTCGAGGCGTTAAGTGCCTTATGATAAGGCGGTATTTTAAGTGCCCTCTCATACATTCGAGGCATTAAGTGCCCGATTATAGAGCGGTATTTTAGTGCCCTCTCTTACATAGAGGCGTTAAATGCCTTATTATAGAGCGGTATTTTAGTCCCCTCTCATACATTCGAAGCGTTAAGTGCCCGATTATAGAGCGGTATTTTAGTGCCCTCTCGTACATAGAGGAGTTAAGTGTCTTATTATAGAGCGATATGTTAGTGCCCTCACATACAGAGAGGCGTAAGTGCCTTATTATAGAGCGGTATTTCTCTAAACATGGTGTCCCTCGCTGTTATCACTATTTCAGAGAATGGCCCTAAAGAAAAAGAACAGCAAGGACAGTCCGATGCCGATAAGGTCAACAAAGAAAACCACCAGCAAATCAGGGGAAGTATCAGTTTTACCTGCTAATTTAATAAGGGAAATAACAGAAATATCAATCAGATTATGACGTTAGAATCGTTTCATTAACGTCTAAATTCTCACAACACCATATAGTTAGGACGGAATCGGGCGTAAAATGCCGAAATTAACCCTAGTGCGTCATCTAGGATAGCACGTATTACTGCGCAGAAGGAATTTCTTCGCAAATAAGAGATAGTGTGTAGGATCATTCATTATGTTTTGGTCATATAGAATAGAAAATATTAATATTTGTCAATTCTAAGTCGGACACCTAAACTCCCACGAAAATCCCGATGTACTCCCTTTAATAAACTAAATAACAGATAACGGCACTCAAAGAGTCACGGCCTCAATGTCCGAAATAGTAGAAAAAGCTTTGGCCTCGAAGGCAAAAACAACCGAATACGTCATCATGAATGATAGTGTTAACTCATTAGTCGGCAAAATAACACGTGAGTCTAACGCACACAAATCGTTTACAAGCGTATGAATGCCAGTCGACTCCATGATATCAGAAAAGATAATATCAAATAAAAGGGCCATTGAGTTCGTAGATCTAAGTCATTTAAGACACGTCCTTTTAGACACAATCCCCAAAATATATGTCATATATTTGAAAATATTAAATATCAAATTCATTGATAATTGTAACATTTCAAGAGCTCACAGTTCTCTGAATCTTTCCGAAATTCAAGAGCTCATACGTCTGTGATCTTATCAACAGGTGTCAGTTAAAAGCCATTTATCTTTGTCTGCGAGTGGCGGCAGACAGTTCAATGTTCAAAGATGTCCGTGGGAATCGTTAACCTCCACCTTATTCAGTTAATGGTACAATTAATGGTCATTAGAGTATATTATCATTACTGGATCTTTGATTCAGAATGGCCACCCGGTCAACTTCCGGTAGGTTCGCATTATATCCATTCTGTGTCATACATAACCTAGGACGCAATGTTCATTAAAATTAATTATTTCTTGCCGTTTATAATGGCTCATTACCTGAATTGAATTGAATTGGGTTTTTAAGGCAACACATGAAAGGTTATATGGCGCCTAACAGGCATGAACATGCCAGGCTCATCCTCCATGTACATCGAGATAAAATATGGAGAATGGGCCTAGGACCTTCTCACTCTAAACTGAAGAGTTGCTGCAAAGTCTATTGTAGACACTCCAATTACGCCGGAGTCACGTTTATTGTTTTTCTGCCACTGCTCTCAATGATGTGAGCGAAATGGCACCAGAAACAATGCAGGGTTCATGATGAAGACCTTTAATGAGCATGAACAAAAAAAATAACAAAATGAATATGAATGGAAGGGCTTGGGTCCTACCTCTGAACAAGCTATGATAGGCACTTTAGAAATGTATACAAAATAATTCTGTTTGAGTTATTTGAGGTTCTAAAATACATGTTCGCATTATCTCCATTACGTGTCACACATAACTTAGAAAGCATTGTTCATTCCAATTAAATTATCTCTGGATGTTTATAAGTGGTTTATTACCCGAACAAGCTCGATTTTTTAAAAAAAAAAAAGAATTTGTTAAAAAAAAAAAGAAAAAAAAAAGGGGAGAGGTCTTACATAGGCATTGCCTGTTGTCCCATTCAGTACTTGAATAAAATATTGTTTTAATTATAACAAGCTCGAATAAACGTTATAAATGTATGTCTGAGTTATTTGTGGTAAAACATGACTATTTGTTTTAATTAATTCAAATAGGCAATAAATCCCACGCTTAACGTGAAAAAGCCACACGATTGCGTCCGTCTGACAACAACAGGTGTCAAACAGTACCTTTTGATATGTAAACAATTTGTATCATCGCCCAGCGGAAGGTCTACGTTTTTTTTGTGTTTTTTTCAGACATGCTGTTTTTCGCCGCTTACAGACGCCAGTGGAGAAGTCGGCGGTGGAGCTATTTACAACGTTTGCGACGCGCAGTTGCGGTCAAATACATACATCAATAAATAGAGGCCAGTGGGTTCACGGCTTCATTACATAGTCGCTCAACATTACAGATAAAGATAACACGGAACATCCTTGCGTTCATTTCACTGATTACTTGTGAGCGGTTTGCATTCAAACTAGACTCATTATCAAATATTGACCCCACCATGGGTTCATGTGGGGTTGTATTCGTACACAAGGGGAGTGACCTTACCATGTGTTCATGTAGGGTCGTTCGTGTTTATAAACTATATGGATATACATATATCTCGTATGTGTCGTGTCCGGCCGTTTCCAAGGGTCCACTTGAAAGAGACATTTTGAAGTCGTACATTCGACGGAATATCACTTTACTAGAGGTTCAACGTATATGAATTAGTTTTTGCTTAGTGATTTAATGTATATGAATTATACGTTATTCACGTGTATATTTATGTCAGAATCGCACCATGTGTTCATGTACGATCGTTCAGACGCGTTAAGGTATAATGTGCATTTCGTTTTTTCTTTTGTTGTTTCGTGTTCGATATATGCCATGGTCATTCGTTTTGTTTTTGTTTCTTTCCATTTCTTATGGCGATTTCATCAGTCAAATTGTCTGATGAGGGTGGCGAAAATCGCCATAGCTAATTAAAGATTATATAAACAACATTAATGTTTTTAATATAAAAACAGTTATTTCCAAATAACGACAAATCGTGTAACAACTTAGATTACGTAATATTGCATAATAATATTTAGTACATCTAATTTTATAGTGCTTTATTCTATATCAGTTTCATTATGCAATTAAAGGAAATTATGTGTTACATAATATTACAATGTTTCATGCTATATTACATGTCTACTAATTAACTTTAAACATATTCACACCCTTGTGAATAAAAAGTCACTTTGTGGCATATATCGACACTACACCCACTAGTTGTTTGTTACTTACTTCCCAGAATAAACAATGCGCATAAATAATCTAATTGCGAAGTGATTGGATATTTATGCAAAGCGTTTGTTCTCTATACGTACGTCCTGGACCCCGGTTTATAAACCTATTACGCGCTTCAGTGTTTATAATGCAACACAAAGACCATTGGCTTATTAAAACAGCGGGGGCGGGCCCCGTTCATCACCAGGGTTATCTGTAACATATCCCATTCAGGCTCTGTGTTTTACAACAGCCAGTCGGAGTGGAAAATTCTAAAACCGCCACAATCCCCAACCAACCACCCTACCAAAAATAATAAATATATAAATGCACTCTATATCATGGCGCTCGTATTGACTTTATTCTACGTCTAAGCTCCATGATTAGGCGAAAATCGCCATAGCTAATTAAAAATTATATAAACACCATTAATGTTTTTAATATAAAAAACAGTTATTTCTAATTAACGACAAATCGTGTAACAACTTAGATTACGTAATATTGCATAATAATATTTAGTACATCTAATTTTATAGTGCTTTATTCTTTATCAGTTTCATTATATGCTATATTACATGTCTACTAATTAACTTTAAACATATTCACACCCTTGTGAATAAAAAGTCACTTTGTGGCATATATCGACACTACACCCACTATATGTTTGTTACTTACTTCCCAGAATAAACAATGCGCATAAATGTTATTGTAAAGATATATAAAAAATATAATTAGAAACTCTTCAGGATGCATCCAGAACTGTACTGAATAACCACAGCAGTTGCAGCCCAAGGGAAAATCAATCTAGGGTACGACCAGAAAACCCATCCAAAGGACTGGTCATGTGTGAAATTCGTTTTAAGTATCTCGAGAATAATGCTTACCATTACATCACGGCGAAGCAGTATTTCTTCAATTAAAAAGAGAAAGGACTGAAACAAAAAACGGTATAGAAACATCTTGTTGCTCTGGCTTCTGCCAAGTCACTAAGAAAATTCATTGTGGCTTTTTAGGCTATTGCTTTTTTATATTATATTTATACGAGCATATTTGTGTTTTACTTATTTTGCCGATTGATGCTGCCTTGTTGGTTAGAGATTATATCATGGCGGGAATTTCTTTATTTACATTGTCCTGTTTTAATGGGATGACAGTAGGGTAAGTGTGAGGTTTGATGCACCCTAGAACCGGATTAAATCCCCAGTGGCTTACTTTGCCACTGACCGTTCCAAGGCGATAGCCCTATTGTCAACCCTTTTGTGTTTGTGATGTCGTTTGTATTTATTATTATTTTTGTCTTCTTGTTTGTCTGTTTGCGTGTTTATTTATGTGATTTGTGGTTGACTGTCTTCCTTGAATGCTACTTTCCCTGTCCGATCTTTTTATATTTCTTTATACATGGGTTGACAATCTTGTATTAGACACTGACGTGGAGTTTTGGACCTCTTTTAACAGTCCGTCAGTTTACTAATATTATTTCTTATGGATCTTTGATACGATTCTATTTCGTATCTCTAATAAATACTAATTGGCCCTTATTTCGCTTTTCACAGAATGGTATTACTCTTCAAAAAACCAATTATGAGTCTATTAATTAAAACTCTTAAAATAACTTTCCCTGTCCGATCTTTTTATATTTCTTTGACTATAGAGTTACTGTCATGGAAATAGATATACATGTCAAACAAGAAATGGTGCATTCAAGGACTACAGTCAACCAAAATACGCACAGAAACAAATACTAATTACAAAGATTATTAGAAAACAAGGTATGACATCATAAACATCAAAGGGTTGGCAAAAGGCCTGCCGCCTTGGAACGTTCAGTGACAAAATATGCAGAGGGGTTAAACCAGGTTCTAGGGTGCTGCATTAAAAGTAGATATAAAACCAAACCAAACCTCACCTTACCTATTGTCATCTTATGAAACGGGACAATGTAAATAAAGATATCGTCGTAGGTCGTCATCTATATATCTTAAGCAACCGCTGTACTGAAAATTAACACCCTCTTTAAACTGATGTAGGAGAAGTCTAGTCTAAGAAAAGAAAAAGCAGAAATGCATGCTTACTATATATGATAATTAGTCCCCACCCCACCCCTCTCTGTGGGGAGGATCCGTACATCAAATAAAAAAAAACGCAAATCATTACTTATAGCACACAAAACACCATAAGGAAATATTGAATAAGATTTTCATTTTAGTGAATTTGACGTTTTGACCATGTCATCTGTCCCCAGAGACAATACTCTGAATTTGAGACCATCGTTGTAGTCTGTCGTACCTAAGCAACCATTGTGCTAAATATGAAAAACGTTACTTATAGCATAAAAGAACATTGATTAAAATCTATTGAAAGTCACAAGTAAAATATTTTCATGTTGGTAAGGTGAATTTGTCATTTTGACCTCGAATTCTACCCCATGGAGGAGTCAAACACTAAATTCGAAAGCCTTCAAAGTAATAACTGCAAAACACCCTCCTTAGATTAATAAAGCGAAGTTCAGGTTACGAGCAAAATTGACTGACAAACTGATGGACGGACTGTACAGATAATATTTTATCATATAACGTCCCTTGTTAGCAGTGTCGAACACTCATTTAATATTCTATTGTATGACACACGTGTAATACAACCTGGAACGATTTGGATTGGTTGAGTTAAACCTGTAACACTACGCAACTTTATTAACTGAAACTATTTTATTTATTACAAATTCACCCAGATCTGAGTCATAAACTTATTATTTGTGACAGCTTATAAAAATAACGAACGTTATACAAAACATTGTTGTTGGTTTGTTAAAAGATTGGCGTAAACTGCTACTTTGTAAAGAGGTGAAAATCGAACTCTTTTATACGCAACGTTATGTGTGAGACGCGACGTTACGAAGTCACATATTTCATGACGTTTTGGCGCTAAAATGTGTCTGACGTCGTGGCGGTTTTATGTCCATCTGAATTATTTTTTACTAATTTGAATGCAATGTTATGTGATAAAAAGGATCTTTAACTCGTTCCCATTCCATATAAGATTTATGAAACTCGTTATGAATTATTTTTAATTTTAACTCGCCAAAAGGCTCGTTAAAATTAAATTAATTCATTACTCGTTTCATAAATCTTATATGAAATGGGAACTCGTTTAAGATCCTCTATGTATCCACTTGAGCTTTCAAAGCTGTGGATATTAATATACGACACCACACACTACACATGTTAGTCTCAACTTCGATTATAACGAACTTTTTCATCACTTCCTGTGTCTTCCTGGGTAGAACCAGTACTAGGCAAATGCAGATAAATTGTCTTTCTCAGAGACACAACACAATTGTTCATGGTGGGTATCGAACCCACGACCCTACTATCCTGGGTACGACGCTCTACTATGAGATAGCTAGTGCTCTACCATAACAAGTTTGATAATTGACTTGGAATGGTCAGTATCCTAGATACAACCTCAACAAAGTCAATGAAGGCCCATCGCAACTATCGTCACTTCGCTGTCATGTACACGTCCTAATCAACCACTATGTCAAATACCACAATCAACCTAAAACCTGACAGGACGGTAACGTTTAATGTTTGTCTGTTATCGTGTCTTGTTCCCTTAGTTTATTCTCTTGATGCTCTGGTTTCTGCCAAGAAATATAAAAAGATCGGACAGGGAAAGTAGCACTCAAGGAGGACAGTAAACCACAAAACACAGAAACAAAAACGCAAACAGACAAACAAGAAGGCAAAAGCAATAATAAATGCAAACGACATCACAAACACAAAAAGGGTTGACAATAGGGCTATCGCCTTGGAACGGTCAGTGGCAAAGTAGGCCACTGGGGTGTTAAACCGGTTCTAGGGTGCACCACTTACCTCACACTTACCCTACTGTCATCCCATTAAAACAGGACAGTGTAAATAAAGAAATCCCCGCCATGATCTAATCTTTAACCAACAAGGCAGCATCAATAGGCAATATAAGTAAAACACAAATATGCTCGTGTAAATATAATACAAAAAAACAATAGCCTAGAAAGCCACAATGAAGGTACTCAATGACTTTGCAGAAGCCAGAGCAGTAAGAGAATAAACCATTAAGGGCACGACAAGAAAGATCATGGACAAACATCAAACGCCACCGTCCCAATGGGCTTTAGGTAGGCGTCATCATAGGGTCCACAGCCTGTCCGGTCATCGTACAATTAAAGAGGAAAGCATAGTTGCGAACTGTAAAAGGGTCCACCACCAAGCATGCAGTACGTTGCAAAATGATAGGTCATAACCTCTTTCGATAAACTTTTTAACAAGTTTAACAAAGATAGTATGAAAGTGATCATGACCTAGAATCTTACGAAGTTTATAAATCACATCACCATAGAAGTCAGGTTGTGATAGTCCTTGTCGCAGAAAAGTCCTTAAATTACTTTTATATTTGGAAAGAAGATCAGGGTTACGATAATAAAACTTTGCAAAGGTTTTACGAAGTTTATGGTAACGGTAACCCTGATTGAGTAACTTTTTAGTTATACAAAGATTACGAATATTAAAGTCCTCAACTCGAGTACAAGCTCTAGAAAAACGAATAAGTTGAGACACATATACCCCATAAGAAGTTGCTCGGGGAACATCCCCATCCAAGTGGGGATAATTAACAATGTCAAAATTAAAATCATCTCTCTTGTCATAGATTTTGCTAATAATATTACCATTTTCAATTGAGAGATCTAAATGAAGAAAAGTAAGCGTTATTATCAGATATATTAGCTTTGTTAAGCTGAAGTTCTTTAGGATAAATATAATTAACCATAGTTGGAAAGAAAGGGTTGTCAATGTTCAATATGTTATCCAGATACCGAGAGGTATCATTAAAGGCTTCAATAACATTTGCTTGGGTATCTGGTGAAAGACTCAACATGAAATCCCTTTCATAGCAAAATAAGAACAAATCTGCGACAAGTGGTGCACATTTCGTACCCATAGGGATACCAACAATTTGTCTATACACGGTGGTTCCATACCTGACGAAAATATTATCTAATAGGAATATGAGTGCTTCACAAACTTCATAGCAAGTCCACATAGTATAATTGTCAAAACTGCCGTTAGTAAAAAACGCTTTTATATTATTACATGCCAAAAATGTAGTATTTTCTCTAGCAAATGTTTTTTGAATAAGAGAAATTAGCTTGTCTTTAATAAGGTGATGTGGTAAGGTTGTATATAGTGTAGAGAAGACATAAGTGCTTATTGATGAAACTTGAACTTTCTTGAACATTTTATCAAGAACGTCTCCTGAATTTTTTATAGACAAAAATAAATTAATCCTAGTTTTCATAAGTTTTATCACAATATAATTTAACGTGATCTTTAACGGCAGTAAGACAAGAAGTTAAAAGTTTGGAGATGTTTGTTGTGGAGCAGGCACTAGAATTCGAAATAAAGCGAGCCTTATATGGATTTTTATGTAATTTAGGAATCCAGTACATAGTAGGCAGTTTATTTTGCTTATCGTTTACACCAGCCTTGAAAGTAGTTCACCGAGTGATATGTGCGGAAACAACATCATCCTCGGTAGAATTAACTGGAGTATACGAATTGGTGCTGCCGAGTTCCAGAGATAAAACATTGACGTCAATGAGTGCTTTCTTGTAGGTTTGGTGTACCCTAGAACTGTTTTGCCACTGACCATTCCAAGACGGTTGCCCTATTGACAAATCATTTTATATATATGTGATGGCATATACCTTGCTTTTTATCCCCAGCGGTCTATTGTGCCACTTACCGTTCCAAGGCGGTAGCCCTATTGTCAATATAGATATAAAAATTGAACAGAAAAAACACACACAGAAACAAAGAACAAATTTAAAAATGAATAAAAGGCCAAATAAGACATCACAACACAAAACCCTTTTATGTTTGTGATGGCATATCTTGCATTTTATTCATCTTTTAATTGTTTTTTTACTTCGATGGTGTTTTGGTTGACTGTGGTCCTTGAATGCTTTATTTCCTGTTCGACCTTTATATCGACTTGTACCTAATTGTACAGTATGTATGTTATCATTTAATTGTCAAATATTTTTCACTAAATGATGTGACTCACCTTATGTGTAATTGCCATCAACATTAGCGTTGGATATTTTCACGAAATAAAAGAATAAAAGAAGACATTTGGAACAAGATATATATCAAAAAGTAGTCTCGGTTTGATTAAGACTGCTCATGAACGGTAGTGAAAAATGCTTGCTACCGTTCACACATAACTCAATAATTGAAATGACAATAGTACGAGAATTTTAGCCATTCCGAAGCTGTTTTGCATATGACGTTGAAAATGGAACCTTCAATGTCGTATTTTCATACCATTCTATGCCTAGTGGCTTATGATCCCAGTTTAAGTAGTTGCGTGATAAATTCGCGCTTCTTATATATTTACTTCATTTTCACTTATCTGATATATGAAATGTGACATCTGCAGCAGTAATTGATTTAATAAGACATCTCTACTGCGATGCATCAGACGCTCGAGACATAATTGGAATTTAGTATTCATTAATCAGAAACCCTCATCCTACTATAAGAAGGCATTCATAATGTATTCATCTGGCATCATATAATGCCGCTTCTTTGTGCAGTTGCTCCCAAGATTATATTATCATATTCAGTCTCTGGTGGCATGCAGCATTTCTCTAATGTTAAATGATCATGTTCAGACAGTCCCCGATGACATGCAACATTACTAGATAATTACATAAAATAAACTTGCATCTGGTCGTTGTCTGGCGGGTCGGCTATTTTAAATTCTTGTTTTGTGATTGAAGGGCAAATTAAAGTTGATGATTTAGCAAAACAATTGTCTTGATATTTACAGGCTATATGCGATCCATCCAGTACATTTTGTAATGTCATTTAAAAACAGAACTGAATGTATTCTTTAAGTAGTTCTATTTTGTTGTAATTATTTCATTTTTTTATACAAGCTTATATGCTAAAATAAAGTTTAATATGTTTCTCTTGTTTACGTTTTTCTACATATTGACCCAACTTCTCAGTCACCTGCTAAATATACTTATTTAGACAATCTTCTGACAAGGTTAAGCATACAAATATTATAAAACATAAATATAGTAAGGAAATGTAGCATTCAAGAACCACAGTCAACCACAAACACGAAAAGAAACAAACAACAACTACAAAGATAAATGAAAGTAAAGATATGACATCACAAACATCAAAAGGTTGACAATATGGCTACCGCCTTGGAACGGTCAGGGGCGAAAGAAAAGCCGCTGGGGTTTTAAAACCAAGTTCTAGGGTGCATCAAATATCATTATTAAAGTAAATGTAATCCAGTAATACGAACAGTGTACATAAATATATCCCCGCCTGGTTAGAAAGTCGTAAAACTATATCAGTCTCTTGCAAAGGTTTGTCAGTGGTTCAATTATCTTTGACCACACGGGACAAGTATTGTCAAAAAAAGACACTTTATAGACGACAAATATCAATATGAAACGTAGACAACGTGGAAACTGCTTACTGGCACAATTTAATACACAAAATCATAATTTAATTTTCCAGACTACAGAACTGTTTTGCGTTACAAAATCCATTCTGAGCAAACATTCGTTTGCATACAGCCATAGCGTCAATTGTACAAAAGAAAAACTGTTATGGTAGGAAGTTGGTAGACATGGACAATCGCAAAACAAAATTACAGCGCACTGCATGTTTAGTGATTGACCCCTCTACAGTCAGTCATTACGCTTCACTTTTCACTTGTGCGATGACTGGACTACCTCTTGGGACTCTATGATTGTACCTACTGAAACCCCAATTAAGGGAGGTGGGTTCATGAGCTTTCGTCCCTCGGGTTTTCTGGTCGTACCCTAGATTGGTTTTCTCTTTAGCTGCAACTACTATGGTTGTTCAGTACGATTCTGGATACATCCTGAGATGTTTATTATTTTGTATGTGTATCTTTAGTTAGTTTCTCTGGATGTGGACTTTACTGTTAGAGATTTCCTTTTGATGGGATGTAGTTTTGTTTACACTGTCTTGTCTATTTGGGCGCTGAAGACAGGATTATGGCGAGGATTGTGCGCTTATAAAATCGATTCGAGCTAACAAGTAGGCCTTATTGCCTACTGACCGTTTCAAGTCGGTAACCCTGTCTTCACCACCCTTTCTGTTGTTGTTTTTTGTCTTTTTCATTGTGGGATGTAGTTTTGTTTACACTGCCTTGTCTATTTGGGCGCTGAAGACAGGATAATAGCGAGGATTGTGCGCATATAAAATCGATTCAAGCTAACCAGTAGGCCTTATTGCCTACTGACCGTTCCAAGTCGGTAACCCTGTCTTCACCACCCTTTCTGTTGTTTTTTGTCTCTTTCATTGTAGTTTCAAGTCCTTGTTTGCAGTACAGTAGGGACCTACAATGCCATTGCGTTCTATAGGACCCTATATATCATTTTGAACGTTTATGATTAATATTTATTTCTTTACACATGTTATATCTTATTTAATTTACTTCCCTGTCCAGCAGTTATTTATCGATATTTTATATGAATTTATCAAACGTTAACACAGCAAAAATAAAATTATAAAGTGCAATATCAGATAATGATCAGTTTATATGGTCATTCGTAAAGACAATTTCAACAAATGACATAACCATGATCTGTATCTTTGTTTTGATGGTTTGTTTCTGTTTGGTTGTGTGTGATTCTTGAATGCTACATTTCCTGTTCGACTTTTATATTTACTTTTGTAATTTAGAAACAAATGTACAAAACGAATCATAAATACACACAATTTGAATGGTTGAATATACTGGAAATTTAAGTAGTGGCTGACCATATCAACCGCCATTTTCTGCCATCTTAGGAATGGTTAAAATTCTGTACTGTTGACCTTTATAAATATTGAGTTCTGCTGAACATTGGATAGAGGGCGTGAGCGGTAGCTAACATATTTCACTACCGCTCATGAACAGTCTCAATCAAACCGAGACTGCAATATTTCGTATGTGTCGTGCTCGGCCGTTCCCAAAGGTCCATTATCATACTCTGTTTTATAGCACAGTTGCGTTGCTTGTGCAGTGTGGCGGCAGTAAAACGTCTCCCCGCGCTTGCAGTCAGTACTGTTATTCATGCGATCTTTGGAGATCGCTGAGCCCGATACTTATATTTAGTGACCGGTGGTACATTTTCAATTTCCTTTGTTTTCTTACTTAATTTTCGATTCGGTGGTTCCACTACTCCGGCCGATAAAATGCTCTGGGTATTGTTTAACCACTCATAGGATATGTTGTCTGCTTTTTAATTTAGTCTTTTGGCTGTTACTTGTGATACGCATGCTTCATAACCGCTGCTCCCAACTACATTCCTTTTTGTTTATTGCGCTCTTCGGGACATACAATTTTATTAGATCCTTGGACCATACGCCGCTGGATTTAGGGGATAAAATAATGATAAATATTGCTATATCCACCGAATTTTAATATGATTACAATATACTTATTACTGTTATGTTTAACTCATTTTTTAACACATATCAATATTGCCATATATACTTATTTCAGTTGGAGTAAATTATCATATAATAATAACAAATATCAGTATTGCAATATAAACATTCAATTAATAAAACAAAAAAAAAGAAACGGAGCGTTCAGTAGGCACTCTTACAGCTGAATAACCAACACCGCCAAAACTCTCAAGCTTTGCATGTGCAAACTGAATATTAAAATACATTCTATCGGAGAATTAACTTTCATACCCCATTCCAAGGAAATATAAAAAGATCGGACAGGGAAAGTAGCATTCAAGGAGGACAGTCAACCACAAAACACAGAAACAAACACGCAAACAGACAAACAAGAAGGCAAAAGCAATAATAAATGCAAACGACATCACAAACACAAAAAGGGTTGACAATAGGGCTACCGCCTTAGAACGGTCAGTGGCAAAGTAGGCCACTGGGGGTTTAAACCGGTTCTAGGGTGCACCAAACCTCACACTTACCCTACTATCATCCCATTAAAACAGGACAGTGTAAATAAAGAAATCCCCAATTCCAAGAAGCGACGGGTTGGATGTGATATGAAATAAAACCTTAATTTCGGCTTAACATTTTTGCATATTGTAAAATTAAAGCATTTAATATGTAATTTTAAGCAGGTTATCGCATTTTTCCAGTAAAAAATATATTTAAAGTTGTTTTATTGTCGAAATATCCGTTATAAAATCATGATCATATAAGCTTTCCCATCGCTTAATAGAATTAAGGCGGATCATTAATGAAGAGAAAATTTAAAAAATCTTATTCATCCTTTTCAAACAAAGAACATTATATTTATTGATGATAGACAACAATACTTCGTTTATTCGCTAGAGGATACAGAATAATATAATATGATTGGTCGTCTTCAATTCCTGTTTTCTGGTCTGTAAATAATCAGTAAATACACAACGTCTGCAAAAATAGCGACAGACGACCATTATTTGAACTACATGATTGACCATTCAAAGTAGATGACTAGACCAATAAACGATGTCGGCATTAATGTATATAATCTAGGTGTTTACCGTGTATAATTTTCATGAACGGAAACAAAACAGATGCCAATTCCTAGACTTGTAAAGAGATAGTTAAAAGAGTTCAATAAATATAAATGTTATCGTTAGAGAACGAGTTTAGCTAAATGATTTATAACGAGCTGTGTTTTTCGTATCATAGTACTCAATATTAATTTACATATGTTTTGTTTGTTTGGTGTATTACGTCATTTTAAACACATGCAAGGTTATATAAACAAGTTTCTATTTATTTTGTTTAATTGCTGACGCCGTTAACGTCAATTTGGCAGTGCTTTACCAAGCTAGATAGTGATGGTATTCCACGTTTTATGTATTGTCTTAAACTTCAGGTAAATTTAGAGATCGGAAAAAGGGAACAATTTAAAAGCATTGATTACAAGTTCATCACAATATGGTGTGTGTCCAGGGAGGCTTACCTGTTTCTGAGGTAAATAAGGAGGTCAATTATTCGAATTTATTACATTTCTATGCGTGAAAGATCGGTATTTCTCAGTGTAAGAATATTCATAATCGCTAAATATTAATAACTAACTCAGAACACAATAATAACTAACGTTGCTAACTCAGAACACAATAATAACTAACGTTGCGACGTTGCGGCGTGACGTCATCAAAGTGTTGCTGACGTCGACGCGATCCGCCGATAACGTTCAATAAAGCGAATATTTGTTTAAAAAACGTAATTTAAAATGTAATAAATAGATTATTTAACTGCTGGGATCGATTATTGGGTAATCCTTCTCTTGATGGTAGACGTGCTTCGTTTTTTCACACCTTCGAGTGCGCTCGTTCCTGAAAAGAACCACACGCCTACAACTCGTGAAGGATTTCGCTATAATCGATCCCAGCAGTTAAAGGAGCCCTTTTATACCTCTTGTTTCTTGTTTATATTTATTACTGAACACTATGTAAACACATTGTAACTCATTTGTTGGTGATATATCGCTTTCCGTGCTTTTTATCGCCAGGTAAAAAATCACCTGTTGACCGATACAATATCCGTATTCGCCTCGGGTTTATTTCCGCTGATTTCCGATGTGTGACGTCACACAAAGTACTGCGCCATATCTGACAGATTTACAACACAGACATGTTCTCAATATTTTATTGGGATAACCTAGATCATACTTTCTTGAAGTATTAAAGGCAACTGAAAGTATGAAATACATAGGGATGAAATAGTTTATTGACTGCAGACTCATTTCTGAGAAAAGCTTGTTGCATCACAGAAGTTCAGGGATTTGCTTTCCTATAACATGAAGAAGTGGCTTTATGTTTTCTCTGACCATTAAAAACATGTCTACAAACGGCAAGACGATATTTGAAATGTTTTACCTCACTGAGGTCGGCAGGCATACACAGTGGGAGTTAGACAAATGTACACAATGATCGCATAATTGTCATTCGAAGGTCTAAGGGTAAGACTTATATATAAATATCACCATTCCATGTTCTGTCCAAGTTCTTCTGCAGAATACTCTATTTTTATCATAAGTAATAAATCGGGCTACAGATATTGCTAATTCAAAGCATGTGTTACCTTTTTTCAAGCATTTTAATAAGACCTTAATAATTTATATAAAAAAACTGGCCCTATAAAATTATGTTCCGGTTTCTGACAAACCCCGTTTTTAAGGGCTGACCTCAAACATTTAATGCCAGATCTAATTTCTGTATCCTGTAATATATGATGATATTAACAAATATTTGTTTGAAGTTAGTTTATCAGGTTACAAAATAATGAGTGAAGAAAAAGATAATTCTCCCTACTTATCTACCCTATTTGTTTGAGCAGGTAATGGATCGGGCTACATGTATTATAATATTATGTCTAATTATAAGGTTTATATTCACACCGCCATTCATTTTCCTTATGTAGTAGCCTCTTTTTCTGTGTATATATTTATAAATGAGAGCTCTATAAAGTTATATTGGCCTAATTATACTTTGTTCCTTACAGCACTGAATTCACCACCACTAATGGTGAAATACACATGGTAATAAAACTGATGCCATATAAGCTGGCTAAAAGTGGCTAAGTACTGCAGAGTACCATAAATGCCATAAAACCCTTACTGACCACTCAATCTAGAGTATGCAGGGTCATAAAACTAACTGACTGTGTTACAGAAAGGTGATAACAGGATATGCAGTCCTACGTACAAGGTACAGATCAGACCAAAAAACCCAGATAATCATTGCTATCATAAACATAACCAGTACTGTTATTCCCCCAACAGGTTGTCCAGATAAACAATTTTTAATGACCATGATAAATTGCCTGGTCAACATTGCCCAACCATGTTTTATTACTGCTCACTGATAAGCATCCACAGAGTTGAGTGTGTTATGAGATGATACTGAGACTTGATTATGAAACCAGAGATCTGAGGTAAATAGTTACATCCTTGACAACAAGTTACACGATGTTATAAAGTGAACATTTGCAAACTAAGGTCTCGACCTTTTAAATTGTCAAAAACACTTATTAAAAAACGTTTTTGTCAATAATCAATTTTGAGAGTTTCATTTGATGAAGTGAATATGAAATGATTTAAACCCACAGCTGATTTTAATATAAGATATTAAAGGGACACATGGCAATCTTGTTGAGTTTTTATCAAGCATTAAAATTGGCGATTCAATTTATTAATAAAAAGAATCATTTGACTTTAAACCTTCTTGCATATAAGTTAATACAATTTTGAGTTTTCAATTTATCTTTTTACATTTTCATAGGTTAAAATATATTGTTGGTACAATATAATCAACAGTTAGTGATTTGCAAAAAGAGTTTTCTTTATACTCTTCTCAAAATTAATATTAATAATTGAACAAATGCAAGTAATGTAGAAAAACTAATGGGAAACCGCGAGTTTAAAAAAAAGCAGATTGCCGTGTGTCCGTTTAAACTTTGATATAATCTGTTGTTTCTGATGGGTTTTTTAAGCCCTCGAGTATATAATTATATTGATGTGGTGAAATGAGGGTTTTAAGTATATATATTGATGTGATAATGAGGGTTTCTAAATATGCATGCACATTATGTACATCAATAGATTTATACTATATTACTACAAAGTGTACTTATTTTTGATAATGTTATAATTACTGTGAACTGTCAAAGATTTGACAGCAAAATACGATTATTAAAAATACAATTTAAGTAGTTGTATACTATTAGTAAGTAAAACAATATCTTCCTCATTTTACAGCAACTGATACAATTTCCATTTGGCCTAAAAAAAAAATAATGTGTGTTTCTGGTTTCACTCTGTCAAAAAGTTAGGGTATGTAGGTAGGAAAAAGTTGTTTTTTTTTAGATATTTTTTTATATATATTGTTCGCATATATTATGCCATGTTTGTACTAAGGCAACTTCTTGATAACCTTTGCAAACAGTTTGGATCCAGATTAGATGTTTAACTACTCTGGCTAATAAAAATATCATTTGAATAAAAATATTTGTTGTTTGATTGTAATTTTTTTTTTTTTTTTTTTTTTCTTTTTTTTTTCGCTAAAAATATTTAGGGTCGGCGGTGAAAAAGTAGGGTCGGTCAAGAAAACGGAAACACACATATTTTTTAGGCCCTTGTATTAATTAAGTCTATGGTAGTAACACTATATATAAAATAAACTGAATTTTCATCAAGTACATTGTTTTATTTCATTATCGTGTCCATTTATACTCGATCTTATTGTTCTGCTGCAGAATGAGCCTCTCAGATATGCCAGCTGTTCCACATTAGCACTGGCTACTTCTATTGCAGTTAATTTGTAAGGGGTCATTAAAAGGCTTCTACCTGGTGAGATTTAACTGTATCATGATTTTATCTCTGGCTCCTATCTTGTGCGGGAGACTGTATGGCTAGGATCATAAAACCCTTCTTTCACTTGATACGGAATACACAGTGTCATAAAATGACTTTGTTTGTATTAAAAATAAATAGATATAATAATTTTAATCAGCTTGAAAAAAAAGAGTACACTCTCAGAAACTGAAACTTTGTTGTTGTTAATTCTGAGGTTTTAAGTCCCTCCGCCAACGAGCACGTCGAGAGAACCCCGTCCGGAATGACACAAGTGCCAACTGACACAACGGTGGAACCCTGACGCGATGGGCACAATAGAGTCTTGACTTCTCTAGTGGAGTGTGTTGGTTGATCTGGTGCTGCTGTGTTGTCGATTCTGTTGTGTGTATGTAGATGGTTGTCGCTTTCGCTCTGTGTAATTTTCGCTGCGGCGGTGAAGTGGTCTGAACTGGTCTGGCATGGTGGTCTGCTGCTGGCGTGGTGGTCTACATCCGCTACTGTGTCCTACATCCACTACGAGCTGGTGACGGTCTTGCTTAGGGCCACACCCATCACAGTATGACCCCTGCGCCGCACACACCGCCCGATGTCTGTGTCACCCTGAAAAAGATCAGGGATCTGGAGACACCAGATGATGTGTGCTGTGATGGGACGCAGGAGACATCTTCACATTCAGTCAACCGATATTCAATTCAAACCTGAGAATGACAAGTTCTCAGGTATTGAATATCGGCAGTGCCCTCTCCACGACGTGCACGTAGTGAAGATCTAGAGAAGCAGAAACTGAAACATCCGAGTCGCTGTTCGCCATTGTGGATTGGCTCTGGGCGTCTGTGTGACGTCATCGCCGAAGTTTGACTTCGGGTAAACTCGTGATATTCCGGATTTTTTCCCGTTGATTTCCGTAAAGGTGTGCCGTGTGATATATGGAAACGTAATAATAACGTGTTTCGGCTGTGATTTCAATCGTGAGAAATATATCAATAGTTTTTATACAAATAGATCTATCAATTAAATATAAGTTATAAGGGTATTTAAGGGCTCCTTTAAATAATCTCTATATAATTCGTCACCCTCCCCTATAAAATTTCCATTTCGTTACATATCAGATTTCAGTAATTTAAATATTACGTAATCTGTCAGTAGTTTAAATTTCGTAAACAATATGATTTATAATTATTTATTTAAGACGTGAAGAATTAACAAATGAACTTTCTCCATATATGACAGTTTGCAATTTATTCTGCATTTATATGTTTAAATGTTTGGCGATGTTTGTCCATTGGTCTTTATGATACAACACAAAACTGATGTTATGGCGTGTTTTGACGTCCTAAAACATTTACAGACAATGTCCATATCCGGGTTTTCGATTTCTTTTGGTATGTTTATAAAGCAGGAAGATATTTATGGTTGAAAATAATGTTTATTTAGTAGACATATATGTGAACGAAAATGTTTATGCTAAAAAATGACGGAGCATAATTTTTTGAAATTATAGTCATAGGGTAATACCACTATGTAACATAATGGTACCTGGTTTAATTGATTATCTTAATTAATTGATTAATTGATTGATGATTTGTCATCGATTGTTTAATTAAATCAATACAGTAATAATTTAATTAACGAATTCATTTAGTCAATGAGTTTAATGCATGCTTTGATAATATAGAAATATTATAATGTCGCTGTACCTTCAAGAGTTATGTGCAATCTACTTGGAACTTGCATCTAGTAGAATGTGGAATAATATCACGTATGATCAGTTGACATTTCTACAGCTGAATATGCAGTCTAAAACAGTTGCATCATAAAATGGTAATGTCAAATCGTCATATGATAATCATATGATGCTGTAGGGGGTCAATAGTTTGACCCTGCATCTGCAAGTCCATGAATTCTGCACGTTCGTATTTTGTATATAAACGCGTTTATTTTCTATATGCTTCAGTTTTGGGTCTGCTCTAGTCTGACGTTGATAACTTTAGGTAAGTAGTATAGATACTGAGAGTAACAGCGCAGTTTCCCCTCACGGGCCTCAAACCTAAGCAACAGTAAAATATGCCAGCCGTGGCTATTAACTCAAGCATGCCATCATTTACATAAAAAAATCTAAATGAAAGTCATGCTTAAGACAAAAGCCCCGGTACATATTATTAGCTGCTCAAGCAGCCCCGCTCAGGAAAACTCCGCTGATACTCTCAGTATCTACACTACTAATCAATCCGGTTTGCCATTTTAATAACATAACATTTGCAACTCATTAAGCAAAGTCAGACGGAACCGGGCAGTAGTCTTCATCATCGCTCTGCATATCATTTTTTACCATGGAGTATTTTATTTTCCTACACTTTGCTATTTTGTATTTCAGTTCAAGAAGCTCTTCTCTGTCACTATCCAGCTCGCGTTCATAATTATCCATTTCAACCAGCAATCGTCTTTTTTTAGTGTCCATAAAATCATCACGAACTACTTCATATTCTACTTGGAGTTGCTTGCTTGTCATCAATTCTCTTCTATATTTATCTTTTAAATTGTTAAACAAAATCAGAAGGAGCAAAGCAATCATCCTCATCATCACTATACATATCACACTCGATCATGGCACAAACAATCAAAAAGTGGGGGAAAGATATCAAATAATTGCAAAACAAATTGAAAATCCTAGTAGCTCGAAGAAAGAAAACAGTTTTGTCTCCGGGAGGTAGGACACCGAGAGCAAAAATAGCAGCAGGGATGAGACGAGTAGAAATGTCAAAGAATTACAAAAACAATTACAGGGATTAGAGGAATATTGAAAATCAAGAAAGACCAAAAAGAAGACCAAGAAGAAGACCAAAATGACCCCGACGATACACGAGAAATGTCAGATGATAGTACAGATCAAAATGACACCGTAGATATTCTGGATGAATTACGAAATAGATTCGAGGATCTTTGGACAAAAGTAAAACATAGTATGCAGAAAAGTGAAGATCTGTATGAAATCGCAAACATATCTATGCAGATGAAAAATCTTGGATATATAGCTAAAAAAGATAAACAAGAAATACTCGATTGGTTGAACAAAGTTTTTGTCACAAATCAATACAGATAATCTCATATATTTTCACCGAAAGTAGAAATTTTAATCTAAACCTATATTATATACAATGAACTCAGAAAAAGCTACCAAAGAAAGAAACATGGAGATAGACGGGAGCACCTTGGCGATTCGCTCGAGCAGATATCTAGCATACTATATAGCAATAGAAAATGCCTACGACAATAACCTGGTATCAGATATTTCAAAGGTGGACTACACAAAGGGGAATAGTGGAAAAACAAAACTGCGATCTATCCCAGGGATAGAAAAAGCTTTCATCGATGATATATATGTATTTGGGTATCTAGGAAAAAAGGATATTCAAGCAAAACAAGGAAAGGTGATGTGCACCGAAGAGAAAACAGGCGCTGAAAAAATATTGTACAAACAATAGCAACATTTGTGTCGAAAACAATTGGACGTGGACGAGACTATGTAATGTCAGAATCTGTAATTGCACATTGAACAAGAATCAGAGCAGCAGTATCTCGAAAACTATAGAAATAATTGAATCGCATACAAGAAGTAGAGCAAGAAAGAACTGGGACCGCATATGGAAAGAAAAACCAATAGGAAATGTACTCGCAAAGATAGATGTGTCAAACATTCCCATGGGTGCAGTGGAAAAGAAGAAAATGAATCTCTGTCGATGTCTAGAAAATGTGAGACTAGGAATATACTCTATAGATTACACAAGAGACTATTCTGGAACAATGAAAAGATCCAGTCTGGTTGATTATTTCAAGTTTGACAGAACGAAGAGCCTATTTTCTGGAATGCAGAGTGAAGAGCCCACAATTCTAGAGAATATGAAATCAGTCGGAAATAATGTCTTCACTACTATACAAACGAGAGGTGGAAATGTCGTGAGAACAAAAATATACACAAGATTGTCTCAAACTTTGAAGCGGGGGATGTACAAAAAGTATTCGGAGGGAATCTCTGGCTGATTTTGTTGATTCCAAATCTGAACGTTTGCGAAATACATTTTCACACCCAGATGTGCAAAAACGAGGATGTACTAGAATTGAACTTTCTATATACGGAGACCACAACCATTTGTCAGGAACACATATTCTAGAAGAAACTATAGAAGAACTTCCGCGTATATTCTACATACAACCAGCAAAAAATCAATGGGCAAATCTAGCAGAGAAAATTGATAGAAATATGATTATACTAGACAGAGTTCAAAATACTTTGTACATTGTTTGGTATTGTAACACTCACACTGGTAGAATTGTAGTGACTTCATTCTCACCAAAAGTATCATGGAAAAAAGCAAAGAAGTATGCTGTGTCAGCATTTGGCTTTCGTCGTTGCTCAATATTTGTGCTTGATATACTGCGATACGAAAATGGAAAATTTCTATTTGCTCCACTAGAATGCTACACCAAAGAAAAAGATACGAAAACAATCCTTTGTGGTCAAAATCTTTCCAAGGCTAGAACAACGAAGATAGAACCAACAGACTACCTCCCACCAACAAATTGTGTAGAGTGGATATGGAAGAGAAAGGGGAAGAATAGAATAGGTGATGTGAAGCCTCCATTTCAAATTCTTCGACAAGAAACAGATAGAAAGGTATCAATGAACTCCACCAAGAAAAAAGAGAAAATAATAATTGCACAGATATTTGAAGAAGAGGAAATGGGAAAATGGGTAGAGGTGAACAAAAAAGTGCAGGAGAAAGTTTGGGAGGAAAAAGAAAAGGAGTTGAGTGAGTTGGAAAAAACATATGAAAAAAATAGAAAGAGAATAGAAAATATTAGAAAACGAGTAGAACAATTGTATTGTGATTTTCCCGATTGTATAGAATATGCTGGTCGCATACCTATTGGAAAATACAATCTGGTGGGGTTTGCAAATTATACCAAGAAAAAATATGATTCAAAAATTTGCTATTTGAAAAACGATGCCGATCATCATAAAGTGTATGCTACTGAAGGATTGAAGAGGATTTGTTAACAAGTAGAAGAACTCGGACTCACAATTGATGATAACTGGAGCGACTCACGTTCATGCATACTAGACAAAGTACTAGTGGAAATATTTCCTCCTACAGAAAATACATGGAGTGGAAAAACAATACAATGGAATCCGACAAAGATATTGGAGATTAACTCAAGCAAAAAGAGAAAAACTATACTAGAAAGTGAAAAGGAGTATCTAGAGTCAAATGAATATTTGTTGGATTGTGATGAAAAAGTGAAAAAGGCAGTGAGTTGTATTTCTATGCCGGAGGGTGACTACATGTGCAGGAAGTGTGTACGGCATAGAAAGAAAACAATACTATCTTTGTACTTTGAAGAAAATGATGTTCCAGTCTTTGGGTACTATCTAGGAAAAGAAATGAAGAAAGATACAGAAGAAACGAAGTCACCAATTGTAGTACACCTTGGAAAAGAAAAGACAACACCTACAAAGAAGAAAGCCAGATTAGCAATTACAGTACTAGATGATATAGTAGAAAATAGTATTGAACAAACGGCTCCTCCGAGTTCTACAAAACATGTCACAGATATTCCGAAAACAACATACAAAGTATGCAATTATTCTAGAACGTCATTTCGTAGGAAAAATAGAATATATCTGCATGTGGTGATTGACGGCAAAGAAGTAGGGATATATGGCTACTACCTACAAAGAGAAATGGAAAAGTATCTAGGGGATGGAAAGAAAAAACATATCTTGCTCAGTATTGGAAATGATAGAAATACTCCTACAAGAAAGCCTGATGTTGATGTCACTTGGACAGAATGTTGAGATTTCGATTCAGATGATTGCGGAAATTTCACCGAAAGAGGACTTGCTAAACTTCAGGTGCATCTCTACATTTCATTTCGGCAGAGGTATACCAAACGGGGTTCTCGTAATGTTTTTTCCTAGGACATGCTAGCAAGAGGACTTGCCAAACTTCAGATGTGTCTCTACATATTTTTCGGTAGAGATATATCAAAATGGGGTTCTGGTAATGTTTGTGGAGCTACGTGTTGAAATATCACCCAGTCAGAGATATCAAAATATCAGGTATGCTAAAATAGCATCAAATCGAGAAATACTGAGATATCACAGAATCAAGAATACTGAGAAATCACAGAATCAAGAATACTGCACTTGCAGCAAACCAGAGATATTGAGATATCATCAAATCAAGAATACTGAGATATCACAGAATCAAGAATACTGAGATATCACAGAATCAAGAATACTGAGATATCACAGAATCAAGAATACTGAGATATCACCAAATCAAGAATACTGAGACATCACAGAATCAAGAATACCGAAACTGCATCGAATCAGGAATACTGAGATATCACAGAATCAAGAATACTGAGATATCATCAAATCAAGAATACTGAACTTGCATCGAAACAAGAATACTGAGACATCACAGAACCAAGAATTCTGAAACAGCATCGAATCAGGAATACTGAGATATCGTCAAATCAAGAATACTGAACTTGCAGCAAACCAGAGATATTGAGATACCATCAAATCAGAGATCTCGGGATATCATCAAATCAGAAATATTGAGATATCATCAAATCAGAGATATTGGGATATCATCAAATCAGAGATCTGGAGATATCATCAAATCAGGGATACTGAAATAGCAGCAAATCAGAGATACTGAGATATCATCAAATCAGAGATACTGAGATATCATCAAATCAGAGATACTGAAATAGCAGCAAATCAGAGATCTGGAGATATCATCAAATCATGAATACAGAAATATCAGCAAATCATGAATACTGAGATATCATCAAATCGAGAATACTGGGATATCATCAAATCGAGAATACTGGGATATCATCAAATCAGAGATACTGAGATATCATCAAATCAGAGATCTCGAGATATCATTAAATCATGAATACTGAAATATCAGGGAATACTGGAACATCACAGAATCAAAGATATTGAAACATCACAGAATCGAGAATGTTGGAACATCATAGAATCAAATATTGAAACATCACAGAATCGAGAATACTGAGATATCACAGAATCAAGTATTGAAACATCACATAATCAATGATATTGACACATCACAGAATCGAGAGTACAGGAACATTCCGGAATCGATAATATTGGAACCTCATAGAATCCATCATGAAATATAGAAATGTCTAGAATCCATCACAGAATCAAGGATATTGGAACGTCACAGAATCCATCATGGAATACTGAAATATCAGGGAATCCATCACAGAATCAAGGATATTGGAACATCAAAGAGTCGAGGCTATTGGAACATCACCTGCCCATGCTATGGAATTAGCACATACATACTAGTGAAAATAAGCAAAGATAAGTTAATATAAGTTAAGATAAGTTAAGATAAGTTTAGATAAGTTAACTTATCTTCTTATTCCGTAGCATTGTGGAAGCATGCATATATAGATAGCGAAAAAGAGCAAACATGCTTGTCATTTTCTAATTTCGTTTACATGATATTGGTTAGATAATGCTTGTTGTATTCTTGCAGTATGTTTCATGCATGTAATCCTAGATGGAAATAGCTTGCTTTCCTAACTCAACTTCACAGTCTGGATGATATTCTAGTTTCCCTGACTGGGCGATATATCAGTATACCTGCGATTCGGTGATGTTCCAATAGCCTCGGTTCATTGATGTTCCAATATCCTTGATTCTGTGATGGATTCCCTGATATTTCAGTATTCAATGATGGATTCTGTGACGTTCCAATATCCTTGATTCTGTGATGGATTCTAGACATTTCTATATTTCATGATGGATTCTATGAGGTTCCAATAGTATCGATTCTGGGATGTTCCTGTACTCTCGATTCTGTGATGTGTCAATATCCTTGATTATGTGATGTTTCAATACTTGATTCTGTGATATCTCAGTATTCTCGATTCTGTGATGTTTCAATACTTGATTCTATGATGTTCCAACATTCTCGATTCTGTGATGTTTCAATATCTTTGATTCTGCGATGTTCTAGTATTCCCTGATATTTCAGTATTCATGATTTAATGATATCTCGAGATCTCTGATTTGATGATATCTCAGTATCTCTGATTTGATGATATCCCAATATTCTCGATTTGATGATATCTCAGTATTCATGATTTGCTGATATTTCTGTATTCATGATTTGATGATATCTCCAGATCTCTGATTTGCTACTATCCCGGTATTCTTGAATTGATGATATCACAGTATCTCTGATTTGCTGCTATTTCAGTATTCATGATTTGCTGATACTTCTGTATTCATGAATTCATGATATCTCCAGATCTCTGATTTGCTACTATTCCGATGTTCTTGATTTGATGATATATCCAGATCTCTGATTTGCTGCTATTTCAGTATTCGTGATTTGCTGCTATTTCAGTATCCCTGATTCTATGACATCCCAGTATTCTTGATTTGCTACTATCCCGGTGTTCTTGATTTGATGATATCTCAGAATCTCTGAATTGATGATATCTCGAGATCTCTGATTTGATGATATCCCAGTATCTCTGATTTGATGATATCTCAGTATCTCTGATTTGATGATATCCCAGTATCTCTTATTTGATGATATCCCGAGATCTCTGGTTTGATGATATCTCAGTATTCTTTATTTGATGATATCTTAATATTTCTGATTTCATGATATCTCCAGATCTCTGATTTGGTGGTATCTCGAGATCTCTGATTTGATGATATCTCAGTATTCTTGATTTGATGATATCTCAATATTTATGATTTGATCATATTTCGAGATCTCTGTTTGAAGGTATCCCGGGATCTCTGATTTGATGATATCCCAGTATTTTCGATTTGATGATATCTCGAGATCTCTGATTTGATGATATCTCAATATTGCTGATTTCATGATATCTCGAGATCTCTGATTTGGTCGTATCTCAATATTTCGATTTGATGATACCTCCAGAACTCTGATTTGATGATATCTCAATATCTCTGATTTGATGATATCTCAATATTTCTGATTTGATGATATCCCGAGATCTCTGATTTGGTGGTATCTCAATATTTCTGATTTGATGATATCTCAATATTTCTGATTTGATGATATCTCGAGATCTCTGATTTGGTGGTATCTCGATATCTCTGATTTGATGATATCTCAATATTTCTGATTTGATGATATCTCGAGATCTCTGATTAAGTGGTATCTCGAGATCTCTGATTTGATAATATCTCAGTATTCTTGATTTGATGATATCTCAATATTTCTGATTTGATGATATTTCGAGATCTCTGATTTGAAGGTATCTCGAGATCTCTGATTTGATGATATCCCAGTATTCTCGATTTGATGATATCCCAGTATTCTCGATTTGATGATATCTCGAGATCTCTGATTTGATGATATCTCAGTATTCTAGAGTTGATGATATCTCAATATTTCTGATTTGCTGCCTCAATATTCTGATTTGATGATGTTCCAGTATTCTTGATTCTGTGATATCTCAATATTCTTGATTCTATGATATCTCAGTATTCTTGATTCTTGATTCTGCGATATCTCAGTATTCTTGATTTGATGCTGTTCCAGTATTCTTGATTCTATGATATGTCAGAATTCTATTTCAATATTCTTGATTTGATGCTATTTCAGTAGTCTTGATACTGTGATGGATTCCGTGCTATCTCAATATCTCTGATTTGATGATATCTCAGTATCTCTGATTTGCTGCTATTTCAGTATCTCTGATTTGATGATATCTCAGTATCTCTGATTTGATGATATCTCAGTATCTCTGATTTGCTGCTATGTCAGTATCCCTGATTTGGTGATATCTCCAGATCTCTGATTTGATGATATCCCAATATCTCTGATTTGATGATATCTCAATATTTCTGATTTGATGATATCCCGAGATCTCTGATTTGATGGTATCTCAATATCTCTGGTTTGCTGCAAGTTCAGTATTCTTGATTTGACGATATCTCAGTATTCCTGATTCGATGCTGTTTCAGTATTCTTGGTTCTGTGATGTCTCAGTATTCTTGTTTCGATGCAAGTTCAGTATTCTTGATTTGATGATATCTCAGTATTCTTGATTCTGTGATATCTCAGTATTCCTGATTCGATGCTGTTTCGGTATTCTTGATTCTGTGATGTCTCAGTATTCTTGATTTGGTGATATCTCAGTATTCTTGATTCTGTGATATCTCAGTATTCCTGATTCGATGCTGTTTCGGTATTCTTGATCCTGTGATGTCTCAATATTCTGGATTTGGTGATATCTCAGTATTCTTGATTCTGTGATATCTCAGTATTCTTGATTCTGTGATATCTCAGTATTCTTGATTCTGTGATATCTCAGTATTCTTGATTTGATTATATCTCAATATCTCTGGTTCGCTGCAAGTTCAGTTATCGTGATTCTGTGATATCTCAGTATTATTGATTCTGTGATATCTCAGTTTTTCTCGATTTGATGTTATTTCAGCATACCTGATATTTTGATATCTCTGACCGGGTGATATTTCAACACGTAGCTCAACAAACATTACCAGAACCCCATTTTGATATATCTCTACCGAAAAATGTGAAGAGACACATCTGAAGTTTGGCAAGTCCTCTTGCTAGCATGTCCTAGGAAAAAACATTACGAGAACCCCGTTTGGTATACCTCTGCCGAAATATAATGTAGAGATGCACCTGAAGTTTAGCAAGTCCTCTTTCGGTGAAATTTCCGCAATCATCTGAATCGAAATCTAAACATTCTGTCCAAGTGATATCAACATCAGGCTTTCTTGTAGGAGTATTTCTATCATTTCCAATACTGAGCAAGATATGTTTTTTCTTTCCATCCCCTAGATACTTTTCCATTTCTCTTTGTAGGTAGTAGCCATATATCCCTACTTCTTTGCCGTCAATCATCACATGCAGATATATTCTATCTTTCCTACGAAGTGTCGTTCTAGAATAATTGCATACTTTATATGTTGTTTTCGGAATATCTTTGACATGTTTTGTAGAACTCGGAGGAGCCGTTTGTTCAATACTATTTTCTACTATATCATCTAGTACTGTAATTGCTAATCTGGCTTTCTTCTTTGTAGGTGTTGTCTTTTCTGTTCCAAGGTGTACTACAATTGGTGACTTCGTTTCTTCTGTAACTTTCTTCATTTCTTTTTCTAGATAGTACCCAAAAACTGGAACATCATTTTCTTCAAAGTACTAACATGGTATTGTTTTCTTTCTATGCCGTACACACTTCCTGCACATTTAGTCACCCTCTGGCATAGAAATACAACTCACTGCCTTTTTCACTTTTTCATCACAATCCAACAAATATTCATTTAACTCTAGATACTCCTTTTCACTTACTAGTATAGTTTTTTCTCTTTTTGCTGCAGTTAATCTCAAATATCTTTGTCGGATTCCATTGTATTGTTTTTCCACTCCATGTATTTTCTGTAGGAGGAAATATTTCCATTAGTACTTTGTCTAGTATGCATGAACGTGAGTCGCTCCAGTTATCATCAATTGTGAGTCCGAGTTCTTCTACTTGTTTACAAATCCTCTTCAATCCTTCAGTAGCATACACTTTGTGATGATCGGCATCGTTCTTCAAATAGCACATTTTTTAATCATATTTTTTCTTGGTATAATTTGCAAACTCCACCAGATAGTATTTTCCAATAAGTATGCGACTAACATATTCTATACAATCGGGAAAATCACAATACAATTGTTCTACTCGTTTTCTAATCTTTTCTATTCTCTTTTTATTTTTTTCATATGTTTTTTCCAACTCACTCAACTCCTTTTCTTTTTCCTCCCAAACTTTCTCCTGCACTTTTTTGTTCACCTCTACCCATTTTCCTTTTTCCTCTTCTTCAAATATCTGTGCAATTATTTTTTCTCTTTTCTTGGTGGAGTTCATTGATATCTTTCTATCTGTTTCTTGTCGAAGAATTTGAAATGGAGGCTTCTCATCACCTATTCTATTCTTCCCCTTTCTCTTCCATATCCACTCTACACAGTTTGTTGGTGGGAGGTAGTTTGTTGGTTCTATCTTCGTTGTTCTAGCCTTGGAAGGATTTTGACCACAAAGGATTGTTTTCGTATCTTTTTCTTTGGTGTAGCATTCTAGTGGAGCAAATAGAAATTTTCCATTTTCGTATCGCAGTATATCAAGCACAAATATTGGGCAACGACGAAAGCCAAATGCTGACACAGCATACTTCTTTGCTTTTTTCCATGATACTTTTGGTGAGAATTAAGTCCCTACAATTCTACCAGTGTGAGTGTTACACTACCAAACAATACCAAACAATGTACAAAGTATTTTGAACTCTGTCTAGTATAATCATATTTCTATCAATATTCTCTGCTAGATTTGCCCATTGATTTTTCGCTGGTTGTATGTAGAATATACGCGGAAGTTCTTCTACAGTTTCTTCTAGAATATGTGTCCCTGACAAATGGTTGTGGTCTCCGTATATTGAAAGTTCAACTCTAGTACATCCTCGTTTTTGCACATCTGGGTGTGAAAATGTATTTCGCAAACGTTCAGATTTGGAATCAAAAAAATCAGCCAGATGCCCTCCGAATACTTTTTGTACATCCCCCGCTTCAAAGTTTGAGACAATCTTGTTGTATATTTTTGTTCTCACGACATTTCCACCTCTCGTTTGTATAGTAGTGAAGACATTATTTCCGACTGATTTCGTATTCTCTAGAATTGTGGGCTCTTCACTCTGCATTCCAGAAAATAGGCTCTTCGTTCTGTCAAAGTTGAAATAATCAACCAGACTGGATCTTTTAATTGTTCCAGAATAGTCTCTTGTGTAATCTATAGAGTATATTCCTAGTCCCACGCTTTCTAGAAGTCGACAGAGATTCATTTTCTTCTTTTCCACTGCACCCATGGGAATGTTTGACACATCTATCTTTGCTAGTATATTTCCTATTGGTTTTTCTTTCCATATGCGTTCCCAGTTCTTTCTTGCTCTACTACTTGTATGCGATTCAATTATTTCGTTTGTTTTCGAGATACTGCTGCTCTGATTCTTGTTCAATGTGCAATTACAGATTCTGACATTACATAGTCTCGTCCACGTCCAATTGTTTTCGACACAAATGTTGCTATTGTTTGTACAATATTTGTTGCAGCGCCTGTTTTCCCTTCGGTGCACATCACTTTACCTTGTTTTGCTTGAATATCCTTTTTTCCTAGATACCCAAATACATATATATCATCGATGAAAGCTTTTTCTATCCCTGGGATAGATCACAGTTTTGTTTTTCCACTATTCCCCTTTGTGTAGTCCACCTTTGAAATATCTGATACCAGGTTATTGTCGTAGGCATTTTCGTTTGCTATATAGTATGCTAGATATCTGACCGAGCAAATCCCCAAGGTGCTCCCGTCTATCTCCATGTTTCTTTCTTTGGTAGCTTTTTCTGAGTTCATTGTATATAATAAAGGTTTAGACTAAATTTCTACTTTCGGTGAAAATATATGAGATTATCTGTATTGATTTGTGACAAAAACTTTGTTCAACCAATCGAGTATTTCTTGTTTATCTTTTTCAGCTATATATCCAAGTTTTTTCATCTGCATAGATATGTGTGCGATTTCATACAGATCTTCCCTTTTCTGCATACCATGTTTTACTTTTGTCCAAAGATCCTCGAATCTATTTCGTAATTCATCCAGAATATCTACGGTGTCATTTTGATCTGTACTATCATCTGACATTTCTCGTGTATCGTCGGTGTCATTTTGGTCTTCTTCTTGGTCTTCTTTTTGGTCTTTCTTGATTTTCAATATTCCATCTAATCCCTGTAATTGTTTTTGTAATAGATTGACATTTCTCCCCCGTCTCATCCCTGCTGCTATTTTTGCTCTCGGTGTCCAACCTCCTGGAGACAAAACTGTTTTTCTTTCTTCGAGCTACTAGGATTTTCAATTTGTCTTGATTGATATCTTTCCCCCACTTGATAACTGTTTGATTGCTTGTGCCATGATCGAGTGTGATATGTATAGTTATGATGAGGATGATTGCTTTGCTCCTTCTGATTTTGTTTAACTGCTGAAATTGTACCCGGAGTTGATGCCGTTTTGGATCGTGTGATTGGAAAAATTCGCCGAAAGTAGCTTCGCCGAAAGTAGAAAAATAAAATTATTGCGCTCTCCTAAAATGGCAAACCGGATTGATTAGTAGTATAGATACTGAGAGTATCAGCGGAGTTTTCCTGAGCGGGGCTGCTTGATAATATGTGCCGGGGCTTTTGACTTAAGCATGACTTTCATTTAGATTTTTTTTATGTAAATGATGGCATGCTTGAGTTAATATCCACGGCTGGCATATTTTATTGTTGCTTGAGTTTGTCTAGCTTAAATGAGATGTTGCATTGCAAACATCGGGGGATGCAGTCAGTGGGTTTATTCAGAGATATTTGAATGATAACCCTCGTTGTACTTGGTTTGAGATCAAAAATGAACTAGCTAAACGATTAAAAAGTAGGGATCAATGAGATATTGATGAGATATTGATGAACGGCAGTCACAAATAATGGATCAAGGTGAGGATAGTAGTTCTGATAGTGAGTCAATACATGAGTCTTTACCTGTAAGATCTGAAGTTCATTCTGATAATGAATATCAGGAGAAAATGGATATTGATCATGTTAAAACGAGATCAAAAGGAACAGATGTTAAGGGGTTACTGAGGTTAATTTCTGATATGATGTAATCAATAGACCTCAAACATCTAGGTTATTGTGTAACATGGGGAATTTGTATTTATGTATTTCAGGCAAAAAAACAGATGTTCAGGATGTCTGTAATTATAACACTTATGGTCATTAGCCAATTTACAGCTGTTGAAAGTTCAGTTGTACGAGATAATGTGATATTTCAAAAGGTCAATGAATTATTTGTAAACACGTTGGCTCGTTACTTTTGTACATGACCTGGCACCATACTCTCAGTTCATAAATAAGGTTCATTCTGATATAAATGGAACAAAGCACATGTTTGGTAAAATCATGGAAATACATCATTTGGATGGATTGATTCCAAATATGGAAACCTTTAAAAGTCTAGAGATCGAATTACAATTACTAACAGATACATATCAATTGATTCAAGATAGTTTTGATCAATATGGGGAAATGACTTCCAAATCTAAAATTAGCAAACGTTTGGTACTTCCAATCGTAGGACAGGCATTATCAGTACTTTTTCGAGTAGTTTCAGAGAGTGATCTTGAAAATATAAATAGAAACATTCGAAGTTTAGGTGAAAATCAGAAACGTATTATACATGATTTAACGTTAAGTATGTCGGTACTAAAGGACACATGTATCTGAAAATCGTAGAGCTATACTCGACAGTGTGAAGGTCATGTCTAAATTAAGCTCTGAAATGAAAGAATTAGAATCCCGAATGGAACAGAAATATCTTGAATTGGAAAGTTTTATACATTCATATATACAATTTCAATTACTTATTGATCAGATTAAATTAATGATGCAAAATGACGTAACTTACTTGGATAACCTTAAATTGGAACTTAGTATGCTTTCAATGAATCATTTGTCTGTTAATACAATATCACCAAATCAGTTAAGACATATATTGTTTGATATTAGAGATCAATTGCCAAGTAATTATCAACTTCCGGAAGATCCAATTAATAATATTTGGTATTTCTATAAAACATTACATTGTACGACATTCTTGCTAGATAATAGAATTCAGATTGTATTAGATGTTCCACTTTTAAATTCTAAACATACATATGAAGTATATAATGTAATTAATATACCAATGGTATTGCCAATGGAAAATCAAACAATTGAGCAATTAATCTTCAAATACAAAATTGAAACACATGGTTTTATGATTGACAATGACAGGTCAACCTATGCATTGCTTCCAAATAGTGATAGACGAATGTGCAGTAATACTCACACAAGATTTTGTAATCCGAGAACCCTTGTCTATCCCACAAATTTAAGTAGATATTGTTTACGAACAATTTGAAAAACATAAATATGTATTGTACTAGGATAGTGTCAAAACAAACATTACCATCTGCAATTTACGTAGATGCAGGTGTGTGGATTGTACCGTCAAACATAGATTTGACATTTACGATAACTTGCCAGAGACAAAATACTGGTTCTCATGAAATTAAACCGCCGATGAGTATACTTAAACTTAAAATGTCATGCTCTGCCATAGTAGTATAGATAGTGAGGGTTCTGGCGCAATTTCCTCCCTCGCTACAAACAATCAGCTGTTTTCAGTTGTCTCATGTTGCCCTTAACACAAAGATGCAAACGCCGAATGGCGATGGCATGCTTGCTGCCAGACCGCCTCACAACTATACAAACTTCTTGATTGCCATTCTCTTAGAAAGAACTTTACCAAAAAAAATACTATCTCTTAATTTTGTAAATAACTAAAACATTTGCAATTCATTAAGTGAAGTTACACGGAACCGGACAGTAGTCTTCATCATCACTCTGCATATCGTTTTTTACCATGGATTATTTTACTTGTATGCTAAGGTATCTTCTCCGTTATCTAGTATGCATCTTTTATCATCATAAGCTGATAAACCTTTTTTATTTATTACATAGCTGCTTATGTTATGCTTTTGTGATCTAATAACTTTCATCTCATGGTGGGATTCTGTTGCCGTAAACAAAATCTCTTTGTAATTATCATGCGATATAAAAAAAATTAACAACACACTTTTTAACACCCTTACATTTTTTTGTACTAACCTCATTATCTAACCTATACGAATATTGTTTACTTCGTTTTTCCAACAAATTCAACAATAGGTATACCACAAGTTTCATCTTTCATCTTGCCAATAACCGATTTATTATAATTAAAATGAAACTTACTTTTTGGATCATAACCACAATTATCAAAAAGTTCTTTATCCTTGTTAAAGTCTGCATACACATATTTTGTTTTTATTTCATAACAAGTGGAATCGGTATCAGTAAATAATAACTTAACTTTTTCATCATATTTATTTTTGATATAGTTGTAATGGAAATTATATATCAAATATTTAGACAAGTCTTAAATACACATGCCAACATAACAAGGACGATTTAAAACTAATCGTTCTTTCATTCTGTTTATGGCAAATATTTTTTTATTAAACATTTTACAAGAAATGAATGAAGGTCTTGCTGCATATTTTAAGAGAAACTCCTCGTCGTGAGTTAATTTAACATTAATTATTTTCCTCAAATTTTCCATAGTTTTACCAAAAACTGAATTGTTCATCAGTTTGAAGAAATTCTTTTCAAAAGCATTTTTACCAGCTGTTCTCTTAGCAGTACTACAGTCTATGTATATCTTCAACCACTCTGATTCGTCAAACTGTAGTATTCGATGTATTTTTGTTACCTTCAATCCAAGCTTTTTATACAATTCTAAGTTTCTGTAATGCACAACATACTTGTTTTATTTTTTAGTGTTGTAACAAGTTTATTAACATTGCAATGTCCTAAATTCAAATTAAATAAGGATAAAAATATCGAACAGGGAAAGCAGCATTCAAGGACGACAGTCAACCACAAAACACAAAAACAAACACGCAAACAGACAAACGAAAAGGCAAAAGTAATAAAAAATACAAACGACATCACAAACACAAAAGGGTTGACAATAGGGCTACCGCCTTGGAACGGTCAGTGGCAAAGTAGGCTACTGGGGGTTTAAACCGGTTCTAGGGTACACCAAACCTCACACTTACCCTACTGTCATCCCATTAAAACAGGACAGTGTAAATAAAGAAATCCCCGCCATGATCTAAACTCTAACCAACAAGGCAGCATCAATAGGCAATATAAGTAAAACACAAATATGCTCGTGTAAATATAATACAAAAAAACAATAGCCTAGAAAGCCACAATGATGGTACTCAGTGACTTGGCAGAAGCCAGAGCAGTAAGAGAATACACCATTAAGGGCACGACAAGAAAGAACATGGACAAACATCAAACGCCACCGTCCCAATGGGCTTTAGGTAGGCGTCATCATAGGGTCCACATCCTGTCCGGTCATCGTACAATTAAAGAGGAAAGCATAGTGGAGAACTGTAAAAGGGTCCACCACCAAGCATGCAGTACGTTGCAAAATGATAAGGTCATAACCTCTTTTGATAAACTTTTTAACGAGTTTAACAAAGATAGTATGAAAGTGATCATGACCAAGTATCTTACGAAGTTTATAGATCACATCACCATTAAGTCAGGTTGTGATAGTCCTTGTCGCAGAAGAGTCCTTAAATTACATTTATATTTGGAAAGAAGATCAGGGTTACGATAATAACATTTTGCAAAGGTTTTACGAAGTTTATGGTAACGGTAACCCTGATTGAGTAACTTTTTAGTTATACAAAGATTACGAATATTAAAGTCCTCAACTCGAGTACAAGCTCTAGAAAAACGAATGAGTTGAGACAGATACACCCCATAAGATGTTGCTCGGGGAACATCCCCATCCAAGTGGGGATAATTAACAATGTCAAAATTAAAATCATCTCTCTTGTCATAGATTTTGCTAATTATTTTACCATTTTCAATCGAAAGATCTAAATCAAGAAAAGAAGCGTTATTATCAGATATATTTTCTTTATTAAGCCGAAGTTCTTTAGGATAAATATTATGAAAACTTTTGTTTTAAATTTTTACAATAGTCTTACAACCACTCATCTTTTATATTTAAGCTTACTGGGGCAAGAGGATAATCAGTATGCGAGTCATGCAGTTTCTCAGGATACTTTCGTACTCAACAATGTAATTTGATTTTCCTTTTCCAAACTTATTAACCCACTTGAAGTTGCCAGTTGGTAACAACTGACACATGGCCCACCCATACAAGTTATTATCAAGATATATTATGTACTTGCTTTCTTTTTTCTTGTTATAGTTTTTCATATATTTAGTGTTAGCCTGTGAATATCTGTTTGCAATATAACTCGTGCCGCCTCTTAATCCTTTTTCCACAAACAAATACTGATCAATATCTGTTATTAAATCAAGTTGGATACCAGTCATCCTAAGGCATGCATCCAAAGCTAAACCAGGACTACTGAAGTAATGGCACGATTCTAATTTGTAATACTCAATACATATTTTTCTAAAGTTTTCAAAAACATCTGTCAGCAACAGCACATCAGTCTTGAGATACAGATCATGATATTCTCCCATATTTTTAATCTTGAATGTTTTCCATATTTTTTAGCGTGTTCATAATCTGCATCTGAAATGTATTCATCATTTAATTGAGAATAAAAGCTATCTTTGCCAGGTAATTTAGTTTCTTTAAAACGTTCAAAACTGCTCATGTAATCATAAGGATAAACACCCTTTCTTTTTATTAATTCTAGCTTGTCATCAAAGTATTCTTGCGAGGTGTATTGAAAAGAAGGGATGTTTTTACTAAATTATCAAGCGATTGAGACATAAACTGGAAACTGTCAATAAACACTTAACTTTTTCCTAACATAAAAGCCATACACTTTTCCATGTTATTCGGTATAACATTTATTTCTTTTTATCACTTTCCGATGTGTTGCATTATAAAGTGAGAATCATATCCTTTCAAGTTATGAAACACAACAGGTATTTTTCTAGTCAACCTGACATTAATATTACATTTGTCATGAGCGCTTCCCCTATACTTTCCAGTTATATGACAATGGTCTCTTACTTTTCTTACGGAGTTTTCATATGCAACTGTACGACCTAGGTCATCTTTTTTAAGAGTTATTGAAAAACCATTACCACAAATATGACATGATTTAGATTTTAGGAATTTAGCTTCTTCTTCCGGTGACATTACCAAATCTTTCTTAAAATGTGCATTCATAGTTTGTTTACGTGGTGTAACTATCTATCATTTTTTTCTAAAAACGTGTAAACATCATTTGGTCCTCTGTACGTTACAACTGGTTTTGAATATTGATTATCATAACAACAAACAACCTTATACCCATAATTGCAATCAGTATGTTGCTGATATGCTTCCGTGTATGATATTTTAGGATTATTTGATGCTGAAGAAATACTTTCAGTTATCGCCTCAAAATCAGCATATATGACAAACGGATCCATAAGTTGCCTGTCATAGTTCTTTAACTTATTTTTTTCATTCTTATTTGGCATTTCTACTGCTTGTTTTCCGTTAAGTGAAAGACAAATAGGTTTGTGTTTTTCCAGAACTCTTTCTAATTTAAAACACTGCAAGCATCTTTTGCAAAATCATTTTTTATTTGAATGTAATGTTTGATTAAACATTAACCTGTTAAAATCTTTTATCCACACACATTTTTTCTTCTTCAGTGATTAAAAGCATATCACAAGTTTCTTTTGCTTTATTTGTTGATATGTGCAAAGGGTATACTTGATTATTTTCATATCCAAATATGTTAAAACAAATGTTGTTTTGTTTTTCTTTTTTTGGGATTTGTTGAATTGTAACAGGAAATGTTATTCCCTTGTAATCAAGATCATCAATATGAATTTTGTACTTCGTTATTCTTTGAGGATCTTTTTTAACAGGAAATTTACAAGCTAAATGACACCATCTAAAGCATTCATTATCTTCATTTTTTATATTTATCAATCCTTTTTTAGGATAAGCAAGTTCTTTTGGTAAATTTGAATAAGAGCTACCCAGCAAAGGCTTGTACTTTACTCGATTCATGTAGTGTGCATCAACTGTTATAATTTGCCAACCATTTCCTTCAGAAAGCCATGTGCTACTTTATTTAAAGAAACTTGTAAAACAACATTCATTTTAAGACCGTTTGTTTGCTCTAATTCCTTTTCAAGGACCTTTATAACAAGTGGTTTTGTAAACCAAAGTTGCTGTAATGGTTTATCTTTCCACAAAATATCAACTCGAAAAACTTTGCTATATTATTTTTAGTGGTGATTTTACAATTTTTACAGCTTCTCTAGCCATTTTTTCAATTTCCAAAACTTCGCTATATGTTTTTGGTGGTGATTTTAAAATGTTCGCAGCTTCTCTGGCCATTTTTTCAATTTCCGAAACTGTGCTATGTTCTTTTCTATCCATTATATAATATTACATGAGATTTTTTTTTAAGCCTATAATTATTTTTATTAATTATTTTAAAGTAAAAATATTTATTCCCTGGTTATAATATATTATATTTTCAACTAGCATAAATTATATTATCAATTCCACATTTTAATAGGGTATCATAGTGAGCAATAAAATAATCTGTATTTATGACACCATAAGTCGCAGATGAGATTGTTTTCTAAGTGTGTAATCTCTTTATGGCACTTTTTTTAATTTTCCATGGTAAGTTCAGATCATATGCTTTGGAAATTATCTTTTCAACCAACTCGTTATAGTATGTATAAAACATCAGCTCCTTGTCAGGTTTATTTATATCTTCAAAATCAACCGCTCGAGCATATGCCATTTGATTTTTCTTAAAGTTTTTGATTTTCTTTTCTACTTGTTCCATTATAATATTACATAAGATAATATTTCTTCAAGCCTATATTTAAATATATAATGCTATATTATAATATAATGAATTGCAAATATTGAGTTTTAGATATTATTGATCCTCCTGGATTATGCTTACATTGCATCTAATTTCACATGACTAATAAAAAGAAGCTTTGTAAATATTGTACCAGAGCCAAGCTGTGTTACAAGTGTGCTTATGCATGTATAAATTGTAACGATACTTGTGCAGTTTTTGACAACGAGCGTATTTGCCTTAATTGTGGAGTTCACAATGGCTATAATCTCATTGCAGCTTATAATTACAATCGAAAGAAAAGTATTTGCCACAGGAAGTACCATTTAGATAAATACATGATTTGTCTTTTAAAAATAGACAAAGATTTGAAGATTTGTTTTACAAAATTGTAAAGATTTTGGATAAGCTAGAAAGTCGAAAAAGATCAATCAAATTTGAATAAATTTTTCAGAAAATATTTAAAATATTAGAAATAGAAAAAGAAACAAAAAACGACTAAAACAAAATCTACTAGAGATAAGTACGATAGGATACGGAGCATCTCTTCAAGTTGAAAAAGAATTACGACTGAATGCCATACCGTTTAACTTGAACAGATGTTCCTAGGGAGCATCTCTACTAGCTTAATTTCCATTAAGCTTGAACATTTTCATATACATTTCCAGAGGTTCTGTAAAGTTATCATTCCTTTGAATCTCTAATTTTTTATTAAAGGTAATTCTAATTATCTCTTCATCCTTTTCTAGTCCAGTTGTTGTTTGGACATATCATAGAAGAAGTTGTTTAAAACTCCTATGATGTGTTTTTAACATAACCTTTTATTCTGCTATTCTTGTTTTACCTAGAACAATAGCAACTGCTGGTGGAATTGCACCAACAACAGCTATGAAAACAGGAACTGTCGGAACTAGTTGCAGAACAGCAGTACAGCCAATTAATCCGCTGATAACCTGTAATGTTGTGCTTATTCTCCCATAAACTTTATAGCTATGTCTGTATGCAACTACAAGCCGCGTCAATTGATCAATTAATTCTTCTTTAGTTTTCATGTATAATTACAGTCAGATAATACTTTAATTAAGATATTTAGAAAATAATTGCTCAGTTCTTTGGATGATATTTTACCTATTTCTAATAATTCATCGATTATGCTAATGCCTTTATTTATCAGCCTGGAATATTATTTCCTGATTCGATACTTCCACATACTAACTCTAGATCATTAACCAAATCATCAAGACTATTGTAATATGCAACATCAACACAACCTCTTAAAATCTTTTTGAACTTTGAAGAACCTTTATGAATTGGTAAACCAGATAATTAGGTTAGTTTTTTAAAAGCATTTTGAATAAGTTTTTTTATTATTGTAACGCTTTGTTATCAAGTCTATAAAATCATCGTCTACTTTTAGGTCTAACACAACTGTTAGGCAATAAGTTTGTGATGACCAACAAGCTTGGATAAATCAATTTGTAACATTCCATAGTGACCATCTTTGTCGACTCTGTAGGAATTTTTATTTTGTTGCATCTTTTTGCCAGTCTTTTGTATTGTTTCGCTAGCTGTTCGAATTTGCTCAGGCAACTTCTCTATGTAAAAATCTATAGCATTCTGATGGTTAGTCAGCCAATCATGTTTTTTGTATGTTGAGCTAAAATATTTTCCCGAAACCCAGTGTTTTCTATTGATTTTGCAATTTCACGTTTAGTTTTGACGGTTTCCTCCTTTTGTGTCTCTCGTCGAATCTTTTTTCGCTGAGATTGTCTATTTTTATCTCTAGACCTCTTATCTCAGAAGACATTCCCTTGCGTAGCTCTTTAGCCTTTGTAATATATCCATCATAATCAGCACTCCCCGTCAGTAATACCTGGTATTTCGGTTGGTATTGGCAAATCATACTTATCAAGTATTTCTTTATTCATACCAGCATTCAAGTTAACATCATACACCGGTTTGGGTTCCTTAGGCCTCGAAGCAGGTTCTTCTTCTCCCAATTCTTCTTCTATTTATTTTATTATTTCTTCATCCCCGGGATCAATTGATGTACGTTTCGTTTTGACTGCTACAAACAATGTTTCTGCGGGTTCGGCCGGTTTTGACCTAAACACTCTGTCTGAAGCTTTTCTTAATTTTGGTCCAGACTCTATCTCTCGCTTTAGTTCCTCCCTGAAATCAACCATCGGTGCTTGGTCTTCATGATCTACGGTTTGCCTGACAGCTGGTTTTTTTAAAATTGGTGGTAGTAGCGTTGGTGGTGGCGGCGGTGACGGTGGTGGTGCTATAGCTCCACGCTCAGGCTCGGCAACTAATTGTGGACGTATTACCTCAGGAAGAATAGCCAACTGTCGGCGTATTTCTGGAAGTGTAATCAAATGTTCAGCTAGCCGTCTTGTTTGCTCTGTTATTTCGCTAGTTACAGGTTTAAATACTTCTGTGTATAAATCACGACTAGCTCCTTTTTCTAGTCTTTTTCGGATAACTTTATTCTTGTATTCTTTAACAAGCTCACTCGCTTTTTGCTTTTTATCTGCTAATTCTTTTCATTTTAACAAAGACATGTATAATATAAGGTTAGATTAAAATAAGATAAATAAAGATAAGTTAAGACAAGTATTATCTAAGTATTATTATAATGCAAATTCCAAACTATGATATGAAAACAGAAAACGGTAATTTTCAACAAATATGGAACTTTATACCAGACTGTTGTTTTAGAATGTTAATTTGTGGTAATTCAGGATCTGGCAAGACAAACACCTTAGTTCGCATGTTGTTAAAATCCTTAGTTTACTATGACAAGATTTACTTATTTTTTGTAGTATCAGGTCTTATCACAAAAACTTGAAAAGATAGCAGAAAAGAATAAAATTCCGGTTAAAGACATACTAGAATAATTAAATGATGAAGTTATCCCTGTGAATAATTTGGACTCAGATAATCAGAAGATAGTCATTTTTGATGATTATGTTTGTGAACGCAATCAAAACGATATTATTAATTATTGTATCCAGGGAAGGCATAAAAATTGTTGTGTAATTTATTTAACTCAATCTTACTACATAATGATATATAGGGGCCTATAGAAACCACAGCGTCCGAACGCAATTGGCATCGTATGTCCGCACTGTACTGCAAACAAGGACTTGAAACTACAATGAAAGAGACAAAAAACAACAGAAAGGGTGGTGAAGACAGGGTTTCCGACTTGGAACGTTCAGTAGGCAATAAGGCCTACTGGTTAGCTTGAATCGATTTTATATGCGCACAATCCTTGCTATTATCCTGTCTTCAGCGCCCAAATAGACAAGACAGTGTAAACAAAACTACATCCCATCAAAAGGAAATCTCTAACAATAAAGTCCACATCCAGAGAAACTAACTAAAGAGACATATACAAAATAATAAACATCTCAGGATGTATCCAGAATCGTACTGAACAACCATAGTAGTTGCAGCTAAAGAGAAAACCAATCTAGGTTACGACCAGAAAACCCGAGGGACGAAAGCTCATGCACCCACCTCCCTTAGTTGGGGTTTCTGTAGGTACAATCATAAAGACATTCGGCTGAATTGCTCACTTATTACATCTTCTTCGCAACTCCAGTTAATCGTAAGCTGGGTATGCTTTCTAAAGAACAAAATGTCAGCAAAGATCAGTATAAAAAAGCAACTGACAAGCAGTACGACTTTCTGTATCTCAATCGTCCCAGAAAGTTGGTAAAAAAATACTTCACCGGTGAAATTTAATGTAATATATAATATATATGGGGCTTTTTAACGATCTTGGCGAGGAAGTTACTACTGGCAGTGTTAATATTACAAACGTTGGTATTGTGCTGTCTGAGTATGTAAAACAAAAACATCTGGTTAATTATCTTCACAAGGGTAAAAACCAGGAAAATGTTTCAAAAAGTGATCTCAACATGGATAATAATAAAATTACCAATGTAGGTAATCCAGAAAAAGCAGATGATGCAGTAACAAAGCAATTTACTGTAAGAAGAGTAGCAAAGATCATACGTGATTATAATATTGATAAAATTCCAGACATGATGAAAAATTTGACAACAAGTGTTGAATACAAACAAAGTTACAAGCAAACCGTGAAAAAATGATTGAAATTCAAAACGGATTGAAAGATGAAATAAAACTTCTGGGTGATGCTTTGAAAGAGCTAGAAAAGAAAGAAAATGGATTGGAGGATAGTGAAAACTACAAGAAATTAAGTGAACAAATACGATCTGGTGTTCAAAATATTAATACACTGACTGAAGAAATTAAATAAACAAATGGTTGACAACAATGAACTAGAAACTGCTATTGTTGATGCTTCAAAATAAATGAGAACTGCTTTTATTGCTGAAATAACTCAAATTAAAATATTAAATGGGCAGATAAGCACTAACGTCGACGATATCAGCAAAGAGTTTGAAGATATCAAAATGAAAAGGGTTGACGGTAAGACGTTGGAGACTGGTCTGAGCAAACTGGTTGACAGTTATAAACTCGAGACTGCTATTGATGAAGTTTCAAAGCAATTGAAAGCTGCTCAGGATGAAAGGAGCAAAGCTTTTGATGGCGAAATAGCTTCATTGAAACAGTTTTATCAAAAGTCTGATAGCCGGCACACAGCAATTCTTTGCATAATTGATGAGTTAAAAGTAAAAGTGGACAATGCAAGCTGGATTCTATTGTTTGAAGCAACAATAGATGGAATAAGTATCATGAACGATGCTGTTGGTTATGCGTCATACCCGACACGAAGACCACTTCAAAGAACCATTCATCAGCTCTTTCTTGAACCGTTTACTTTTGTAACAAATCCATTTATAGGCACTGATCCATATTTTACTTTTGGTAGTACTAGGATGGCCACAATTAGAAAATCCGGGCGCTATAAATTTGAAATAGACTTTACTTACACAGGAGGGAACGCAGACAATTTTTATTTGGGTGTTGTTGGCGGTCAGGAGAATTTCTTATATCCAACAATAAAAAATGAACTTACTTTATATAGGATCAAACATACCCAAGTATTTAATTTTGAAAAATCTACTTTTAAAATGTTTTACTAAGGTGATTACTTTTATCTATTCATATTATATGGAAACAAAATTGCTTTGTCATCAGAAAAAGCTTCAATAATTAATAGCTCAAATACACCGAGTAATTTTACAACTGTATTTGACAGACCATTAATATTAGGCAGGAACAAACAATATGGCATTGGACTCGATAAGATTAATTCCATGACTTACTCGTGGTATAATATTAGTGAAGATTTTAATAACGAAATGATAAGGTATTACAATGAAAACGATAAAGAACCAAAAGCTATTCGTTTTGCAATGGAAATTACAGTTATGCTGATATCGATAATTATATAAAAGAAACTTTGACTGTAAACGGTGATTTAACCGATGACTCACCTGTCCCAATAAAAACTGAGTTTGATTTATCAAGTTTCAAATGTTTAGTTACCATTCATAATAACGTTATGCTTGATTTAAGACAATCAAACTTTCACACCTTGATCGGGTTTGACAAAGATGCAGTTATTAGAGAAACTAAATTTGGAACTGTAACACCAAACATAACAAGATCTATCGATACATTGTATATTCACTGTGATTTGATAAGTAATTCTATTGTTGATGGATCATACGGAGATATCATTTATGACATAAGTACAGCTGATCGTACAAGATCGTATCCTTTTAAAGATGAACCGACAAGAGTCGGGTTCTGTGAAGTAAACAAACGATCATTAACAGAATTAATATTTACATAACCGACTTCTCTGGCAAAATTGTCCACACATCATTTTGATTTGTTTTATATGGCACGTTTAAAAAAGTTTATGACACTAGTACGGGAACATATACTCAAGTTGATCGATTAACTGGAGCTGGTATATTTGACATTTTTTCAAAGGTTGGCTCAAAGATATGTAATGAGTCTGTAAAAACAGCAGGCAAGAAAGCATTAGAAAGCATTAGAAACTGCTGGAAAACAAATCATAGAGAGTGGTTCTAAAAAGATGAAGTAGGCAAAATGGCTGCTATATGTTAGTTTCAGTTATAAAACCAAAACCAGAAGGTGAGATAATTTTAAAAGAACTTACAAAGGCTGATAACAAAAAAGAAATTGTAGCTGAAACTGAAGAAGATGTAAACGCAAAATTTAACAGATTACTATCCGGAAGAGGAACCAAACATATTCATCAAGAATTAAACAATTGATTAAATAAAAATAATCTAATTACTAGTAAACGTAGATTTTCCGAAGTGATAAATATAATACTAGATATGAACATGTACCTATTCAGTTAGATACTCCTATAACACAACCAGGAAATGCTACCGGGCAAATGAAAAGTGGTTATCAGTTTACACTAAATGATAGAAGTTCTCACTTTGATTGGTATAATGCATATTTTGAAATCAGTTTTCAAGTAAACAAACTTGCTGATGGAGCCGCTTTCATAGACGACAACAAAATTGCTCTAATTAACGATGCAGCTTCATTAATTGATCAAATGCAAGTAAAGCAAAATGGAAAAATAGTTTACGATGGAAATAATCTTCACAGATTTGTTAATGTCAAAAGCTTGCTTGAAATTTCTGACGATTATGCAAAGACAACCGGAACAAATGAATACTTTTATTTATATACCAAGGCTGTGGCAGAATCTCGAAATGATCAAGTTGGTTATAATTCAGGATTTGCTATTCGTCATGTTTTAATCATAACTAATCAAAAAGTTGACTCTATAAGTCCATTAAACAAATATTTCTTTTTTGAAGGTTTGGAAACAAACATGCTTCCTCCTAGTCAGATTCAAATTAGCTTGCAACTCAGGTGGTGCTGATGGTCGAGTAGTATTTAATAAATTAGTTTTGTGGATACCTAGAATGATATTTATCCCAGATGGTTTAAGTTACGTAATGACAAATCACATGACAGCAACAAGATGGACTTATCTTCGTGAAATGATACAAGAAAGCGGAAGTACTCAACTAACAGAGTCTGTATTTAGAATAACGGCTGGAGTCAAAAGTCCAAACCATGTTTTTGTTTATCTGCAAAGGTCAGACAAGAGTTCTTCTCAAACATAAAATCGTCACCTTTCAGATACTTTTAAACTAAATGCTGATAATGCTAATTGTTATTTACAATCAGCTAGATTGGAAGTTGGAAATAGAGGTTTTTTTCCAGAAACCGAATATAGTTAAGCTTATATCATCAGAATATTCAGAGATGTTATTAATAATTATTACAAAAAAAATGATAAAAACACTGAAACTTTACTCAATGTGAGTAATTTTAAAAATCTCTTCGGAATGATATATTTCGATTTGAGTTACAAGGAAAATGAAGTCAGTGTTGATCCAAAACAATTACGTTTGAGATATAAACTAAGCAACGTTCCTACCGCTAGATATAAAGTTTATGCTTAGTCTTATACAAGGAAGATGTTGTTATTGATACCGTTGGAAATGAACTAGTTCTAACATATAATATATATGACTTACGTAAATTATTCAGTAAATTTATCAGATGGCCAGAAACAGAGTTTAGCGAGGGATTATGAGAACAAGAGCGTATTAACACTCAGGTTAAAAAATAACCAACTGACTGGGAATTTTCCCTTGTCGCTGACAGCTACTCAGATTAACAATATTAACAAAGCTAAATCTGATGGACGGGGATTAGACATAAGTATATCAAAATCACAAATGAGGTCACAGTCTAAAAGTGGAGGCTTTTTAGGTGCATTAGCTGGTTTGTTAACTAAAACAATATTACCAACAGTTGCTAGACTCGCTCCGAAAGTATTAGTACCACAAGCAACAGGAGCACTAAGTGGCTTAGCAAGTACTGGAATTGGTAAAATATTTGGAAATGGAATGGTAACTGTTCCTGCTGATAAAAAAAAACACTTCTAAAATCAAATAAATTAACACTTGCACAAAAAAACAAAATAGCAAAGTCAAAAGGTTGCTGCACTATTAAACTAACAAAAAAACAACTGCAATACTTACTGGCAAGTGCTTCTAGTAATAAAATGGTGACTGTTTCAAAAACGGTAACTGTTCCCAGTAATAAAAAACGGCAAGACGTAACGGTAACTGTTCCTAGTGATAAAAAACAAGCACTTCAATAAATCAAATAAATTAACAGTTGCACAGAAAAATCAAATAGCAAAGTCAAAAGGACGCTGCCCTGTTAAACTAACAACAAAAAACAGCAGGACGGAGGACTTTTTTGGGCTTCTTGCATCATTAGGAATTCCGTTGATCGGATCTCTTAGGCCATATCAAATTAATTCCCAGTTTATCATCCCCGCCCACCCCGAATATTTTATGCCGCCCCGACAATTTTTATTTTGAAAAAAAAAAATTAAAAAAAAAAATAAAAAAAAATAAAAAAATAAAAAAATTAAAAAAAAATAACAATAATAATGTCCAGATTGTGGTGTATTGTTCTGAATGTGGAAAACCAAGAGTCCTGTATTGTAAACATGTGGTGAAAGGAAAGAAAAGAACTGATTTGCTTCAAATCTTAGCTGACCTACAATATACATGTGGTTCTGTCCTTCAAGATGTTGAAACAGAGGACAATCATATTTTACATTCGGTATTTGTTAGAAAAAATGTAACTTGTGACATGTCAGTGGAACTACCATATTTTTCTGCTGGCTTCGAATCGGTATGTTATTACTGTGGTTCGTCAGATGACCTTGTAGAACCAGATGATAAATATCCCGTATGTGAGTTGTGCCTATCTGGCAAACAGTCATTCGTATATAAAAGGGGAACTGTTTCAAACAAGAAGAAGTAAGTTATATTGAGAACTTTTAAAACCCACATACATGGTAGTTTATATCATTATAAATACAAATGTCTGCTATAGCTGTGACAATTGGTAATAAAGAGAGTGTTCAAAATATAATACTTCTGGTTATTAATATTTTTGTCATGTTTGATGTCATCTCAGGAAAATAAAAAATAAAAAATAAAATTGCACACCCGCCCCAATTTTTTCCAAAGGTTGGATGATAAACTGGGAATTAATTTGATATGGCCTTATTAGTGGTTTAACTGGAAAAGGACTAAGTGTTGATCGTGGAAATGGTTTACGAATAGACTCACAAACTAGACCATATAGAAGTATCCCATTCGTAAAAAAAAAAAGATTTTAAAAGATTTTAAAAATAAACCTATCTCTAACTTAGATATAATAAAATGGATTAAGCAGCTAGTTATACAGATATTCAGTGGGGTGTATAGCAAAAACAAATTACCAGCAAAACAAAACAAACAAGAATGTGGTATTATTAATCTTGATGATCATAATGGACCTGGTACACACTGGACTTGTTACTATAATAATTATTACTTCGATCCGTTTGGTACAGGTCCTCCAAAAGAACAAGCTAAAACAAGTGTTTTGTGCGGATATTTCTGTTTGTTCTTTATTAAATAAGCACAAGAAGACAATAGCATCTATGATATTTTTTATAAAATAATAAAGCCGTACAAACCGGTAGAAAATGAAAACATTATCAAATCGTATTTTTTAAAATAAAGTTTAATCTAATCATTGTATTAAAGAAAAGATGGTTACTGAAAATGTTGATCCTAAGTACGGTTTTGCAAAAAATGGCAAGCAACATGCGTCTTGTGGTATTTCTAAAACACAGTTCGTTAAAAGCACACAAGGTGGAAATATTGATATTCATAAAGTTATACTTCCTCTGTTGCCTAAATTCCTGGTTATAAATATTGTGGTCCTGGTAATCCGCTTGATAGTGGGGAACCGGTAAATGAATTAGATGCTGTTTGTAAAGATCATGATTATAGTTATGATGAAAATCCTAGTAATAAATCAATGTGTGATAAAAACATCCTTGCTGGTTTGAAATCTAGTAATTCTAAAACTATTTGAGAAAAGATTGCTAAGAATTTAATAGTAAAACCAGTTATTAGTACAAAATAAAAACTTGGTCTTGGAGCATCAAAAAACGAGAAAAGGCGTTGAAATGGACTGACAAATTAGCAGATGAACTTCATAAACCTATACAAAGAAAGTTCACTCAACGCCGTGTGATTGTTAATGAAATTGATAAAATATGGTCTGCTGATTTGGTTGATATGCAATCGTTTTCAAAGTATAATAAAGGTATTAAATATTTGCTTACTGTTATTGATGTGTTTAGTAAATTTGCTTGGGTTGTACAAGTTCCAAATAAAACTGGTTTAAAAATTACCAAAGCGTTCCAACAGATAATAAGTACAGGAAGACAGTGTAAATTGTTGTGGGTTGATCAAGGTGCGGAATTTTATAACAAGACGTTTTAGCAATTTCTTGGTGGTAATAATATTAAAATGTATCACACGTTTAATTTCGGAAAAGCTGTAGTTATTGAACGATTTAATAGAACATTAAAAGAGAGGATGTGTAAATATTTCACAGCAAACAATACAAATACTTATTTAGACGTGTTACAAGAAATGGTTGACAAGTATAATATCACAAAACATCGGAGTATTAAAATGACACCGACTGAAGCAAGCGTTAAAAAGAATATGGTTGCACAAACATTTGTAGAAGAAACGTTTCTTACTAATAACACCCATTTTAACCAAATTATTGGGTCCCGTCGTGAAATCAGCTATGGATGTTGCTATTGCCGCTTTCAACGAGTCAGTCGTAAAACCGCTTGTGGAAACGAACAATAAATTAATGGAAACCATCAATGCTCAAGATGAACAATTGAAGCAGCAAAATGTCGTCATTGAAGAGAAGTCCAAAGCCATCAATGAATGTGAACACCAGTTAAGTTCTTTGCGCAATAAACATTACGACCTACAACTTGAACTGAATAATCTCCAGCAATATGGTCGCAGGAATTCCATTCGATTTAACAACCTCGCTGTACCAACCGGTCAAACTGAAGCTAATCTAACCACCTACGTAGTTGATTACATTAACAATTCAATATTGAAGGACAGTTCAATCACGACCGACGATGTCGAACGTTGCCATCCTGTAGGCAGAGCCAAAAAACAATTAATTGTCAAATTTACGAGATACCGTGTCAAAAACGCCGTTTTTATGTCGAGAAAAAATCTCAAAAACAATCCAAACAGAGTCTTCATCACAGAGGATCTGACGCCATTTAATCATGAACTTGTTAGACATTTGATAAACGCTAAGACAAGAAAGGAAATTCATGCTTTCTGGACAAGAGACGGAAATATTTTCGCGAAGAAGGGCGAGACAGATAAACCAGTACGTCTTCGCACACAGGATCAAATTATTTTCTTTGTTGAGTCTGACTAAATAGACTGTGATATCAGTTCCAACGAACAACTGTTTTCTAAACTGTCTTATGACATACTTATCATGTAAATGAAGTATTTTTTGTTTATTCCTCTTCGTCTCATAATGACGTGTTTTGTTTTGTTTTATATATCTTTTTTGCCGTCACGTGATTAAGTGCCTTGACATTTTACAAAAAATGGAAAATCCAAATGCTATTTTTAGATCAAAACTGTCACTGCTGTCGGCACGCTTTATATATATCTAAACTTGCTTGACCAGTTTTGACAGTTCTTTTGTTGTTGTTCAAATTAAAGTTTATACATATGTAACCTTATACTGATATATATATTTTTTTTCTTTTCTTTTTACGATAATATTAGTATATACAATTAATGGTATTGATGGTATTATTAGTAATATATAATAACGTTTATAACTATTTAAATGATGAAGATGCAAGCATTAGGTGTATGGTGATGATTATGATGAGTTTAGAGACACATTGATGAGTATGATGATGAGTATAATGCTTAGTTGATACCATGGTAATGATGATGAAGATGACGTAACGATGATGATCGTGGTTTATTGCGATGATGATTATGACAATTATGTTGATGTAATGGTGGTTATATTAATGTAGTGGTGATGATGTTGATGTAGTGGTGGTTATGTTGACGAAATATGGTTATGTTGATGTAATGATGATTATGTTGATGTAGTGATGTTTAGTTTGATGTAATGGTGATTATGTTGAGGACAATGGCGATGATTATGATGATATTAGTTTACTGCAATGATGATTATGATAATTTTGTTTACGAAATTGATAATTATGGTGATAATTTTGATTAGGTTGATGGTGATGAATTGATGATTATGATGATGCGGATGACTAGGATTATGTTAATGTGATGATGTTGATGATGATCATTAGGATTATGTTAATGCAAAGATGGTTAAAATAAACGGTGATGAATATGATGGAAATGTTGATGCAATGATGATAATGGTGATGATTATGATTTTTACTATTATTATTATTATTAATGTTGATACAATCGATGATAACGGTGATATTCAAATGAAAATGAAAGTGATATTAATATGTTGATGATTTGATAGATGTCAGCGAAATGATGTTGTTGATTGTGATGATAATGATGTTGACAGACTGAAAATTGTGTTTATGTGATGATGATGATTATGTAATGAAAAATATTTTGATGAGAAATATTTTGATGGGAAAATAATTGTGTTGATGTAGTGATGATTATGATGATGAAAATGATAATGATGTTAATGTGGTGATGATTGGATTGATGTGATGATAATGGTATTGCCAATTAGGTGACGATAATATTAATGATTATGATGATTTTTATTGTTTCGTAATTATGGATGATGATTATGTTTATATGTTTTGATGACGAAAATGACAAGTCAATCTTTATATTAGTTAAATGTCACATTATCAAGTATTTAGTGAATGCACCAACTTAACTTAACTTAAGTTATCTGATTTTCTGTATGGTCTTTGCTCGTTTCGAGTTCGATAAATAGTATGAACTTGTTTGTATTACATGTTTGTTTTTTTACGATACTCTCTATCTCTACTCTTTTCCCTTTCCTTGTAGATGCACATTTCCTTGCTCGGTTTGTTGACTCAGGCGTCTTGGTTGTACTAGGTTGGCCACCCTCCATATGCATGTGTTACATGTTGAGAGTGTCTTTATTGCCCAATGGGTAACGATATAATGTGTTGGAGGGTGGCTATTGGCCTCTTTCATTGTATCTGTAGTGGCATTCCCAAGAAAATGACATTTAGAACGACACCGTTAAACTTTTTTGTTTATATACTATCATGTTTAACTAAATGTTTGCGTATTACGTTAAAAGATGTCACGGAGTATTTAAAATTGCGTATTTTAAATTTAGAATTTGCACTAGTTGCTTTATCATTAATCATTACTTCTGGAGATGTAGAACTAAATCCAGGTCCATCAATGTCAACTGATACTAGCTTAACTTTATTTCATCTTAATATTAGAAGCATTCGAAATAAACTTGAATTTATTAAGGATAATTATACTGACTTTGATATGTTGTGTTTTACCGAGACACATCTTACACATGAAATAACTGACGATTTCTTACTTATTGAAAATTTTGTAACTACTTATAGGAAAGACAGCACTGCTCATTCTGGAGGTATTTTATTGTATGTTTCGTCAAATATAATATCCAACAGAGTACATGAACTCGAACATATTTTACCAGAATCTATATGGATTGAAATTAAAAATCGTAACGAAACCATACTTATATGCACTGTGTATCGTAAACCTAACAGTAATGTAGACTTCTGGAACAGATTTAATTTAAGTATTGAGCAATCGTTAGAAAGAGCAAAGAGTATAATTATAGTTGGAGATGTAAATGAGGACCAGTTAAACTTGAATAATCACCAACTGAGAGATATAATGTTGATTAATAATCTCACCAATGTAATTACAGAACCAACCCGAATCACTGACAATTCTTCAACTTTAATTGATCCAGTAGTTATGTCAGATTCTGTTAAAGCACATGATTTTGGTATTATTATAACACCACGGGACGTTACTGACCATTTCGGTACATACATTTGTTTTAATTTTAATCAAATTATTACATCATCATTCACAAGACAAGTTTGGAATTATAAAAATGGTGATTTTATCAAATTAAACAGACTCATAGAAGATACTGATTGGTCCTTTCTTCATAATAATGATTTAGAAGTTGCGAGCAATGATTTTACGAGTAAGTTTATGGAATTAATTCAAATATGCATACCCTCTAAACAAGTAACTATACGACCGAATGATAAACCTTGGTATGATTCTGAGATTCGTCGAACTTCAAGACAACGTGACCGAAAAAAACGTATCGCAATTAAATCACGTTCTAATTCGGATTGGATATCATACAAACGTCTCAGAAATAAAGTTAATAATTTAAAAAAATATGCAAAAGAACGTTTTTTCAATAATATAGAAAGTACATTAATCGAATCCAGTTCAAACAATCCTCGTCAATATTGGAAAATGTTAAAACACCTTATTAAGTCAAACAAACATTCTGAAACTATACCCCCATTAAAAACTACATTATCGAACGGAGAAATAATATATTCTGTATCTGATGTTGATAAAGCAAACTGTTTAAATGATTTTTTTGTTTCAATTGCCTCAATCGATGAAACGAACGCAGTTTTACCAAATTTTGTTACAAAAACAGATGCCTGTTTAGACAATATTTCTGTTACCGAATCAGAAATTATGGATATTTTAAAAATATTAGAAGTTAACAAAGCAACAGGAAACGATGGAATAAGTCATAAAGTACTGAAAGAAACAGCTGTAACGATTTGCAAACCTCTTTGTATTTTATATAATAGATCGTTGAACGAATCTTATTTTCCGGACATTTGGAAATTTGCAAACGTTATGCCACTTTTCAAAAGAGGTCTTACATATATTTCGACTAATTATAGACCGATCTCGCTGCTAAGTTGTGCAGGGAAAGTTTTTGAACGGGTCGTTTATAAGTTTATTTATAACCATTTACATATTAATAACTTATTTTTCAAAAATCAATCTGGTTTTCTCACAGGCCATTCGACAGTTCATCAACTTGTCGATATATATCATAATATTTGTCAAGCTTTTGACGCCAAACAATATACGTGTATTGTATTCGCAGATATCTCTAGAGCTTTTGATAGGGTATGGCATAAAGCGCTTTTATTTAAACTTAAGCAAAATGGAGTACATGGTAAATTACTTTCTTGGATTGAAAGTTATCTTAATAATAGAAGCCAACAAGTATTTGTCGGAAACGCGTATTCTGAAATCAAAAACATAACCGCGGGCGTTCCTCAAGGCTCTGTGCTCGGACCCCTTTTGTTTTTAATATATGTTAATGATATATCCGAAAATATGTTAAGCATAGCTCGTTTGTTTGCCGATGATAGTTCTTTTTCAGTATCCACTTCAAGAATTGATGATATGGAGGGTATTCTAAACCATGATTTAAACATTGTTTCAAATTGGTCAAAAACATGGTTAGTTCAGTTAAACGCCAGTAAAACTGAAGCATTATTTTTTTTAAAAAAACAATGAACAGCGTCGGCCTAATCTTATTTTAGACAACACCCAGTTGTCGTTTGTTGAACACCATAAACATTTAGGCCTTACTTTGAGCCATGATGGTAAATGGCATATGCATATCGAAAATATCTCTCTTTCGGCTTCCAAAATCATTGGAACTATGAGGCTTTTGAAATTTACACTAAGTCGTAAGGCATTAAATCAAATTTATTTATCGTATGTCCGTCCAATCTTAGAATATGCTGCTATTGTTTGGGATGGCTGCACCGAATATGAAAAAAATAAACTTGAAAAAATACAGTATGAAGCTGCACGTATTGTGACCGGTCTTACCCGTTCGGTATCTATTGTTAATTTAATGAATGAAATAGGGTGGTTAACGTTATCAGAACGGCGTAAGTTCCAAAAACTTTCTGTTGTATATAAAATGAAAAACGGAACAGTGCCTGAATACCTGGCAAATCTACTGCCAAGAACCGTAGCGGAAGAAACTCCATATCCCCTCAGGAACGCAGAAAATTTCTCGCAGACTTCAGTCAGAACCTCTATTTTTATGAATTCATTTATTCCATCAGCTATGAAACTCTGGAATGATTTACCTTTAGATATTAGAAATTCAGGCTCATTAAACACATTTAAAGGTCAGCTTATGCGAATAATGTTTACTAATTCAAATGTTCCTAGTTTTTACTTTTCTGGTGTACGTTTCTTTTCTGTTATGCATGCTAGGATAAGAAATTCATGTAGTAATCTCAATAATGACCTTTTTTCAAAATCATTTACGCGAATCGCCTCAATGCATTTGCGGTCAGGGTAATGAAGATGCAAATCATTTCTTCTTTGAATGTATGCAATTCAATGTTGAAAGGCTCGAACTTTTCCAGTCAACACGTTCGTTTCATCCTTTAAGTTCAAATACATTATTGTTTGGAAGATTAGATCTTACAACACAAGAAAATGGTTTGATTTTTAATTCTGTTCAAAATTTTATTAGAGATAGTCATCGATTTACTTAAGTTTGCCATTACATTTTATCTGTCTAATCAACCCGAGCAATGTTAAATGTGTTGCATTATTCTTTCTTCCACTTCTACTTTTTCTTTAATTCTTTTTTTTTCTATTTTCTTATTATCTTAACATCTTCTACTACATATCAAGTTGTAGTTAATCCAGTTTATTGATACGTGTTAATAGCAATTGTCATTCATTATATTTGTTAAAACTACATTGTAGGGAAGGGCCGTAACTAATGTGGGTAGCACTTGTGGCCCGACCCGATTGCATTGTACTTGTACATATATGGCAATAAAATATGTTTAAATCAAAATCGATCAATTAAAAAGAATAAAGGAACGCTGAATTTCAACTTGTATGGAAAGATGAAATAATCAAATTAAGCCAAAGTTTAAAAATTAGAATCAGCAAATATAAAAGAACGTTTGAGAAAGGTTATACTCCGAAATGGACTGAAGAAATATGTGTTGTTAATGAAATTCAATATATAAATCCTGTGACATACAAAATAAAAGATTTAAACAACCAAAACATTGATGGAAGCTTTTATGAATTAGAAATGATAAAAGAAAAGCAAGAAATATTCAGGATTGAAAGGTAATAAGACGTGATTACAAAAAGAAACAAGCATTGATTGAATGGAAGGGTTAAAATGAGGATTTTAATAGTTGGGTTCCATTCAAGGATATTGAAAATATTAAATAAGGGTTTAAAAATAATTATATAAAGTATTATTATATATAATGGAACAGGAAAAGTTAGAAAATGTTTGCAGAAAACTTAACAATTTAAAAGATACATATAGAAAAGAATTGATGAAAGGCAAGCAACTCCGAGTAGAATATGAAGTAGTTCATAATGGTATTATGGACGCTAAAAAAAGCAAAGTTAGTAAGCGAAGACTATTACTGCTTGAAATGGATAATTATGAACGTGATCTGGATAAAAACAGAGAAGAGTTTCTTGAACCGAAATACAAAATAGCAAAGTGCAGGAAAATAAAATACTCCATGGTAAAAAACGATATGCAGAGCTATGATGAAGACTACTGTCCGGTTCCGTCTAACTTTGCTTAATGAATTGCAAATGTTTTAGTTATTTACAAAATTAAGAGATAGTGAGGGTTTTGGTAAAGTTCTTCCTAAGCGAAGTGCAATCTAGCAGTTTGTATAGTTGTGAGGGGGTCTGGCAGCAAGCATGCCTTCGCCATTTGGCGCTTACATCTTTGTTTTAAGGGCAACAGGAGCGACTGATAACAGCTGATTGTTTGTCGCGAGGGAAGAAATTGCGCCAGAACCCTCACTATCTTTACTACTTGCCATTAGTGAATATATTAGTTTACCAATGTATAGTAATAAGTACATAAATGTAAATTATATAGATTCTTTGGGTGGATTGTTGACAATTCGGAATTTCAGTGAATTTAACATTTGGCAGGGAATGAAAAACAAAATTCGCAACACCTCGATGATTGAAATGTCAAAACACTTACAAACACTGTCTGAAATTTCGCTTGATAACCTTTTGGATAGAGTACAGCAAGAATATTATGAACCGGTTTACACTTGTGACAATAGTAAACATGATATAGTAAATTATTTATCCGTTATGTGCCTTGGTTTTGTTAACCTTTATCAATATCGTAGTAATTATTTACTTTAAGAAATATATTAAGACAAGGTTGGCTAATGAACATGGTGTTGATGATTCGGTCAAGGAGCAAACAATGGGGAATTGTCCGGAAGTCATGGAGTTAGAGATTCTGCCATTCCCACAAAAGGCACCTGCGACTATGACGCCAGGAGAAAACGTCTAATTTTCTGCTTACTCTACTCAAAGACTTGATGTTGATGTCGTCAAATATATGTTCATGGGCACATGCCACTTTGTTTTAGAATATTACGTGATCACATGTAGATATGTACATAGACTTTGTTTATTTTATTGTTAAGTATAAATACCTAGTCTATAGTCTCAAACTATGGAAAAGGCAGAAGATAATTGTTAGGTATATAAGACCTTTCTGACAGCATCAAGATATCGAGGGGCAGAAGATTAGGATAGTACTTTCATATTATGTACATACATGTGTGTTGACATTAAATCTGAATACTTTGCAAAAGACTTTAATTGTTTTAATTTGATTAAGTGTGCATGCAATTCTTTTGTAGAACTGTTTATTGATTTAATGATGCATTTATTATGTTACTATTAATTGAATATAATTAATTAACTTAGTTGGGAAGGTATATAACATAATGGTACCTGGGTTAATTGATTATGTTTATTAATTGATTAATTGATTGATGGATTGTCATCGATTGTTTAATTAAATCAATACAGTAATAGTATAATTAACGAATTCATTTAGTAAATGAGTTTAATGCATGCTTTGATAATATAGAAATATTATAATGTCGCTGTACCTTTATCAAAATGTTGCTGTGCTCCAGCAGGTCATGTCATCACTGGTAATTTGATATTGTTGATAAACGTATTCGGCATTTTTTTTCGAAAGGTCCTAAATATAGATTACCTTCAACTATTGATTTTGCCTGTCGTGACCAGATCGCCCACTCCATTGAAGATTTTAGTATAAAATGGTGTCGTAGAGAACATGCGGACCCAAACTCGCTTTCTACTTGGAAAAAGTCAATTCTTAAAATTATAGATACACGTATTAACTTTTATAATGCTAACCCCTCTTTACTACCTCGGAGACCTAGGTTTTCCTTTCGTAATTTAAAATCGGGAATTCAGGAATTTCATAATAAATTTGTTTTAGTTCCTGCAGATAAAGCAGCTAATAATGTAATTATTGTTTGACGCCTACATTACGTCAATGTTTTATCTCTGGAACTCGGCAGCACCAATTCGTATACTCCAGTTAATTCTACTGAGGATGATGTTGTTTCCGCACATATCACTCGGTGCACTACTTTCAAGGCTGGTGTTAACGATAAGCAAAATAAACTGCCTACCATGTACTGGATTCCTAAATTACATAAAAATCCGTATAAGGCTCGCTTTATTTCTAATTCTAATGCCTGCACCACACAAAAACATCTCCAAACTTTTAACTTCTTGTCTTACTGCCGTTAAAGATCACGTTCAACTATATTGTCTATATTGTGATAAAACTTATGAAAACTCTGGGATTAATTTATTTTGGTCTATAAAAAATTCAGGAGATGTTCTTGATAACATTTTCAATAAAGGTCAAGTTTCATCAATAAGTACTTATGACTTCTCTACACTATATACAACCTTACCACATCATCTTATTAAAGACAAGCTAATTTCTCTTATTCAAAAAACATTCGCTAGAGAAAATACTACATTTTTGGCATGTAATAATATTAAAGCGTTTTTTACTAACGGCAGTTTAGACAATTATACTATGTGGACTTGCTATGAACTTTGTAAAGCACGCATCATCCTATTAGATAATATTTTCGTCAGGTATGGTACCACCGTTTATAGACAAATTGTTGGTATCCCTATGGGTACGAACTGTGCACCACTTGTCGCAGATTTGTTTTTATTTTGCTATGAAAGGGATTTCATGTTGAGTCTTTCAACAGATACCCAGGCAGATGTTATTGAAGCTTTTAATGACACCTCTCGGTATCTGGATTACATACTGAACATTGCCAACCCTTTCTTTCCAACTATGGTTGATAATATTTATCCTAAAGAACTTCAGCTTTATAAAGCTAATATATCTGATAATAACGCTTCTTTTCTTGATTTAGATCTCTCGATTGAAAATGGTGAAATTATTAGCAAAATCTATGACAAGGGAGATGATTTTAATTTTGACATTGTTAATTACCCCCACTTGGATGGGGATGTTCTCCGAGCAACTTCTTATGGGGTGTGTGTGTCTCAACTTATTCGTTTTTCAAGAGCTTGTACTCGAGTTGAGGATTTTAATATTCGTAATCTTTGTATAACTAAAAAGCTACTCAATCAGGGTTACCGTTACCATAAACTTCGTAAAACCTTTGCAAAACGTTATTATAGTAACCCTGATCTTCTTTCCAAATATAAAAGTAATTTAAGGATTCCTCTGCGACAAGGACTATCACAACCGGACTTCTATGGTGATGTGATTTATAAACTTCGTAAGGTTCTTGGTCAGGATCACTTTCATACTATCTTTGTTAAACTTGTTTAAAAGTTTATCAAAAGAGGTTATGACCCTATCATTTTGCCACGTACTGCATACTTGGTGGTGGACCCTTTTACAGTTCGTCACTATGCTTGCCTCTTTAAATTGTACGATGACCGGACAGGCTGTGGACTCTATGATGACGCCTACCTAAAGCCCATTGGAACGGTGGCGTTTGAAGTTAGTCTATGATCTTTCCTGTCGTGCCCTTAATGGTTTATTCTCTTGTTGCTCTGGCTTCTTACAAGTCATTGATTACCTTCATTGTGGCTTTCTATGCTATTGTTTTTTTGTATTATATTTACACGAGCATATTTGTGTTTTGCTTATATTGCCTATTGATGCTGCCTTGTTGGTAAGAGATTAGATCATGGCGGGGATTTCTTTATTTACACTGTCCTGTTTTAATGGGATGACAGTAGGGTAAGTGTGAGGTTTGGTGCACCCTAGAACCGGTTTAAACCCCCAGTGAACTTTGTTGCCACTGACCATTCCAAGGCGGTAGCCCTATTGTCAACCCTTTTGTGTTTGTGATGTCGTTTGCATTTTTTATTTCTTTTGCCTTCTCGTTTGTCTGTTTGCGTGTTTGTTTTTGTGTTTTGTGGTTGACTGTCGTCCTTGAATGCTGCTTACCCTGTCCGATATTTTTATATTTCTTGATGTGCAATATACATGGAACTTGCATCTAGTAGACTGTGGGATAATATCACGTATCAGTTGACATTTCAATAGCTGAATATGCTGTCTTAAACAGTTGCATCATAAAACGGTAATGTCAAATCGTCATATGAAAATCATATGATGCTGTAGGGGGTCAATAGTTTGTCCCTGAATCTGCAAGTCCATGAATTCTGCACGTTCGTATTTTGTATATAAACGCGTTTATTTTCTGTATGCTTCAGTTTTGGGTCTGCTCTGGTCTGAGGTTGATAACATTAGGTAATAAAGCTAAAATGCTGCAATATCGTTATTTCGTTATTTAATTAATTAAGACACTATACGATCACGGATATTCGGCGGTTATGTGACACTATGTGTGTCAAAATTCTGTAGAAGAAAATATACATGCTCGCTTAACGTATTTCTCGCATATTTTATTTCATGAATAATATATATATTTTTACAAATTATCAATAAACTAAAACTAGCATCTGTATCCTCTTTAAAATACGGTACATCTGTTTATAAATAAAACATATGTCCGATGTGGTATTTGAACCAGCAGCTTTTGCTCCCTTTCAAGCACAATGCTCTGATCGTTGTACTATAGACGACATTTAATAGCCATGCCATTCTATACTTTCTACTGGTCCTTTTGGACAAACGGGCCTAATATATGTGTATTTGAAGTAGAGTACCTCTTAAACCGGTGCTAGGGGCGTGATGGGTGTTGCTTCAACATTACCTCTCATGAACAGGCTCAGTAAAACCGAGTCTGCAACTTTATTTTCTTGGTTGTGCTTGTTGCTTTCAAAGGATCACCCTTATGAGTATTTATATACTGAATATGTAACGTATGAAATGCAGTAATCACCCATGTCTATTAAAAAATAAAAATATCACAATAAAAAGCTTTTCTTTAACATAAATGTTATTGTATAGATGTGTTATTAAATAGATGTGTTATTGCATATATGTGTTATTGCATAGATGTGTTATATCATAGATGTGTTATTGCATATATGTGTTATTGCGTAGATGTGTTATTGTATAGTTGTGTTATTGCATATATGTGTTGTTGCATAGATGTGTTATTACATAGATGTTTTATTGCATAGATGTGTTATATCATAGATGTGTTATTGCATATATGTCTTATTATGTGTTGTTGCATAGATGTGTTATTGCATAGATGTGTTATTACATAGATGTGTTATTGCATATATGTGTTATTGCATAGATGTGTTATTGCATAGATGTGTTATTGTATAGTTGTGTTATTGCATATATGTTTTATTGCATAGATGTGTTATTGCATAGATGTGTTATTGTATAGATGTGTTGTTGCATACATGTGTTATTGCATATATGTGGTATTGCATAGATGTGTTATTGGATCTATCTTTTATTGCATAGATGTGTTATTGCATATATGTGTTATTGCATAGATGTGTTTTTGCATAGATGTGTTATTACATATATGTGTTATTGCATATATGTGTTATTGCATAGATGTGTTATTGCATATATGTGTTATTGTATAAAGATGTGTTATTGCATAGATGTGTTATTGCATAGATGTGTTATTGCATATATGTGTTATTGCATAGATGTGTTATTGTTATGCGTATGTTTTTGTTATACGTATGTTTTATTCACATAGGACTACCGCTACAAAAGTAATAAGTTACGAGGGTCGTGTCGTTTCGAAGTACTTTGTTTCTCACTTACTTAAAAGATATTACCGAGATATTGCGAATGGTTTAGTAAATCTGTAACCCCAATAGGTACACAATACTCGAAAGAAATCATTACTACTCAACTAATTTATAATCAATACAATGGAATAGAATACATACATTTAAGGAATAACTTTCGAACATACTGACAATTCAATGATTGCGGAACTACTGTTTCGCTCATTGACACAGTTATTTCGTTCTTGGTCTTAATTATAGCTAAAGAATATTGCTTATTTGTTTGAATGGTGTTTTACGTCATATTTTGGACGTATACGACGGTCGATTTGTAGTAGATGCAGACCGCCCCATTTTTCCTGCGTCACAATACTGTATACCTCCCGTAATGCATAAGAATCGACACATTGCTATTTGAACAGTTGAGTTCCCATTGGAATTCGAACCCGCAGCGGTGAGAGGCGAGAAAGTTTTAGACGCAGCGTCTTTACTATTCCGGCCAAGGAAGCGCTGAAGTAAAGAAAAGGCTAATATATGTATTTTAACGATATTGCGCGCGCGTATATTAAAGACAAACCCATGTTAGAACACAGTCATTTGATTATTTCACATATATTTTGACGTACATGCGAGCGTATATTATGTTTTTGTTGTTGTTGTTGGTTTTGTTTGTTTTTTGTCTGTTTTTTTGTTGTTTCTTTGTTTTTTTGTTGTTGCTTTTGTTTTGCCATCAAAATGACAGAATGATTATGAATAGATTCTTGCGTTTTTCAAAGGATGAAACACTTTTAAATTAATTGGTACAGTATAATTTAAAACTGTCATTACGTGTTTAAAATGACGTGCATTTGTTAACAAAATATATATTTAGAAACATTTAGACATATTAGTTTAAAAGTAAGAGATTTTTGCGCACAATATGACCTATTCATGTGTGGACGTGCCGTAAAACACCATTCATTCATTATTTAAAAGAGATTAAAATAGTTATAAGAGTCTGACAGAAATCAGAGGGGTGGAAAACAGTTGTATGTGAACATCTATAAGTTACTTGTTTCATCCGTCCGTATAGTGTATAGCGGAGTGTGTGAGTCGGAAAACTAAATCACATACTTGTCCACTGTCTATATAACTACATACATGTATATACTAAAAGTAATACTAATTTTGAGCACAGTTTCAATAGTGAGTATTAAGAATTACTAAAAATCAAATTTAAGTCCTAACAAAGCACGGATTAAGCGATATTATGCTTTAAAGCACCAAAGGCTGGGTTTGATGATCCCAAAGAACCGGTAAGTAATAACACTACTGATTTGTAGTCGGGGCGACTTTTTAAAGCCGCCACACAACACTATGCACACGTTAGTGTAAATGTCAATAAAAACATTTGAAAACCAATGAAAACTGGATCCCTCGGCAACAAACACAAACAAGAGAGAAAAGTAGCAGACTCGGTTTTATTGAGTCTGTTCACAAGAGGTAATTGGATATACGACACCTCGCACGCCTCCTAGCACCGGCTTAAGCGGAATTCTACTTTAAAGCCACACATATTGGGCTTGATGATCCTAAATGACCAGTAAGTAATAACACTATGGATGTGTAGTCGGGTAAAATGCACAGCCACCACACAGCATTAAACAACGGCTACTGTGAATGTCAATACATACTGGAAAGAAGACCTAACCAAACCCATGAACAGTCTCAGACAAACCAAGACTGCAATATTTTTGCAGATTTTTCGGCGATTTCCAAATTTCTGCTTTTATACTCTTTTATATATCCAACTACTGAATGAAGGTGAACTTTCGCATCATCAGTCGTAATTAGTTAGCGTGTATTCGTGCTTTTTATTTGATATTGAGGATGCACTGAGGAACCTATATCAGATACATTGAATAAAAATCTAATACAACTATACATAATAGAATAAAAAGTAGTTCTATACAATGAGTGCTTTGGAAATAAAAACCACGTGAAGCCATGTCAAAGACGACACACTTTGATTTTATCCAAAATATCGTATTGCAACCGGTGATCCAGTCAAGCCGGGCTGGGAGCACCTGCTCACCGGTCCTTCGCTAGCACTGGACAATAGTTTCTCAACAAATATAAAATACATATAAAACTATGACAAATACTATATACATCAATAGATTCCTACTACAGAGTCGAACATGCTGATACCCAACTTTATAAGGTAAAGACTTTAAAACTATAGTTTGAGTAAGTTAAACAATTCCAGTCGACGGAAATTCAGACGATGACAGTGACGTAAGCGTTTGTCAAGATTGACAGTATTATTTCAAAGAATGCGTAAAAGTTAAAATAATAAACATGGTTTAATATAAAATCTATGAAAGTTCATGATAATAAGAGTTTGTCTGTTCTGTGACAATAGCATGGGAACAATTTATGGGGTAGAATTTTACATCCGTGACAGAAACTGGAATCAAAAATGGCGGACAACTGTCAAAATTGCAACTCACAAAACCAAATAATCTCCGATTTCTTAGTACAATTGAGATACAATGTCACATAGCTAGCATCTATGAATTATTAAGCAGCAAGCACATGTAAATAAATCTGTTCTGAGTTTATGTGAATTAGTTATTATGAATAAAATAGCGTGAATTGTAAAATGTTGAGCAAGTAACAATTTGATAAATAGTGATTCTTACAATACCATACAATAGTAATATATTTAAATATAATACTATTTACCATGCAATAGTCTTATATTTAAATATACCATACAATAGTAGTATATTTTCTGATTTGGTAATCAATAATAAATGTCATCAAGTGGTGCTTCAAATATTGATAACATATGTCATACAACTGAACGCAGGAGTGCTATCATTTGAAATGAAATAATTATTATAGAATATATGTTTACCCACAAACACAGATATTATTGCTTCTCTATCATAATATTAGTCATAAGTTGTTACACATTTGTATTTGTAACAAATATTGTATCAGAGATTAGCGCTCTTCACTTACTTGCGTTAAAACAGAACACAAACATTAGATATACAGTCGAACAGGGAATGTAGCATTCAAGGACCACAGTCAGCTAAAGCAGATATACTGTCGAACAGAGAATGTAGCACTCAAGGACCACAGTCAGCTAAAGCAGATATACTGTCGAACAGAGAATGTAGCACTCAAGGACCACAGTCAGCTAAAGAAGATATACAGTCGAACAGAGAATGTAGCACTCAAGGACCACAGTCAGCTAAAGCAGATATACAGTCGAACAGAGAATGTAGCACTCAAGGACCACAGTCAGCTCAAGTAGATAAACAGTCGAACAGAGAATGTAGCACTCAAGGACCACAGCCAGCTAAATACGATATACAGCCGAACAGAGAATGTAGCACTCAAGGTCCACAGTCAACTAAAGCAGATATACAGCCGAACAGAGAATGTAGCACTCAAGGACCACAGTCAACTAATGCAGATATACAGTCGAACAGACAATGTAGCACTCAAGGACCACAGTCAGCTAAAGCAGATATACAGTCGAACAGAGAATGTAGCACTCAAGGACCACAGTCAGCTCATGTAGATATACAGTCGAACAGAGAATGTAGCACTCAAGGACCACAGTCAACTAAAGCAGATATACAGTCGAACACAGAATGTAGCACTCAAGGACCACATTCAACTAAAGCAGATATACAGTCGAACAGAGAATGTAGCACTCAAGGACCACAGTCAGCTAAAGAAGATATACAGCCGAACAGAGAATGTAGCATTCAAGGACCACAGTCAACTAAAGCAGATATACAGTCGAACAGAGAATGTAGCACTCAAGGACAACAGTCAGCTAAAGCAGATATACAGTCGAACAGGGAATGTAACACTCAAGGACCACAGTCAACTAAAGAAGATATAAAGTCGAACAGAGTATGTAGCACTCAAGGACCACAGTCAACTAAAGTAGGTATACAGTCGAACAGAAAATGTAGCGCTCAAGGACCACAGTCAGCTAAAGAAGATATACAGTTGAACAGGAAATGTAGCACTCAAGGACCACAGTCAGCTAAAGCAGATATACAGTCGAACAGAGAATGTATCAATCAAGGACCACAGTCAGCTAAAGCAGATATACAGTCGAATAGAGAAAGTAGCACTCAAGGACCACAGTCAGCTAAAGCAAATATACAGACGAACAGGGAATGTAGTACACAAGGACCAGAGTGAATTAAAGCAGGTATACAGTCGAACAGGAAATGTAGCACTCTAGGACCACAGTCAGCTAAAGTTGATATGCGGTCGAACAGCGAATGCAGCACTCAAGGAACACAGTCGGCTAAAGTAGATATACAGTCGAACAGGCAATGTAGAAGTCAAGGACCACAGTCAGCTAAAGTTGATATGCGGTCGAACAGCGAATGCAGCACTCAAGGAACACAGTCGGCTAAAGTAGATATACAGTCGAACAGGCAATGTAGAAGTCAAGGACCACAGTCAGCTAAAGTAGATATACAGTCGAACAGGGAATGTAACACTCAAGGACCACAGTCAACTAAAGTAGATAAACAGTCGATCAGGCAATGTACCACTCAAGGACCGCAGTCAACTAAATTAGATATACAGTCGAACAGGCAATGTAGAAGTCAAAGACCACAGTCAGCTAAAGTAGATATACAGTCGAACAGGGAATGTACCACTCAAGGACCACAGTCAACTAAAGTAGATAAACAGTCGATCAGGGAATGTACCACTCAAGGACCACAGTCAGCTAAATAAAATATACAGTCGAACAGGGAATGCAGTACTCAAGGATCACAGTCAGCTAAGGTAGATATACAGTCGAACAGGAAATGTAGCATTCACGGACCGCAGTCAGCAAAAGTAGATATATAGTCGAACAGGGAATGTAGCACTCAAGCGCCACAGTCAGCTAAAGTATATATACAGTCGAACATGGAATGTAGCATTCAAGGACCACAGTCAGCTAAAGTAGATATACAGTCGAACAGGGAATGTAGCATTCAAGGACCACAGTCAGCTCAAGTAGATATACAGTCGAACAGGGAATTTAGCATTCAAGGACCACAGTCAGCTAAAGTAGATATACAGTCGAACAGGGAATGTAGCATTCAAGGACCACAGTCAGCTCAAGTAGATATACAGTCGAAAAGGGAATGTAGCACTCAAGGACCACAGTCAGCTAAATAAGATATACAGTCGAACAGAAAATGTAGCACTCAAGGACAACAGTCAGCTAAAGCAGATATACAGTCGAACAGAGAATGTAGCACTCAAGGACCACAGTCAGCTAAATTAAATATACAGTCGAACTGGGAATGTTGCACTCAAGGACAACAGTCAGCTAAATCAGATTTACAGTCGAACAGGGAATGTAACATTCAAGGACCACAGTCAGCTAAAGTAGATATACAGTCGAACAGGAAATGTAGCTCTCACGGACCATAGTCAGCAAATGTAGATATACAGTCGAACTGGGAATGTAGCACTCAAGGACAACAGTCACCTACAGCAGATATACAGTCGAACAGAGAATGTAGCACTCAAGGACAACAGTCAGCTAAAGTAGGTATACAGTCGAACAGAGAATGTAGCACTCAAGGACCATAGTCAGCTAAATTAGATATACAGTCGAACTGGGAATGTACCATTCAATGACGACAGTCAACCGAAAACACGCATAGAAACACAATGATTACAACGATGGATAAAAGGCAATATAGGACATCACAAACGTAACATGGTTGATAATAGGGCTACCGCCTTGTAACGGTCAGTTTCAAAAACAAATGTTGCTGTGGTGTTAAACTAGGTTGTAGGGTGGCTCAAAACCACTTATCAGAACATAAGTTACAAATATATTGCAAGGCATGTGACATTACATACCTATTGCTGAAAGGGGTACCGCACTGGAACGGTCATTGCCTAGGGGCACAACACATTTCTCAATGAAATAGCGGATATTTTCGTAGACTTCCGTACTGAGTGTTATTAATGCAAAAAACGCAAATATATAGGCACGTACTGCTTGGAAGAAACCACTCTGATTTTATCAAATTAAGCACACAATTTTACGAGTCAACAATTTGATTCAACGGCTGCCATCTTGTAATTTACGACTGATTATTCAGAAAATCCGGAATCTTCATATTAACTGTTCTAATTCCTGCAGAAAACCCTTCAACAATATCATAATTGTCTGACGATTGCATTGTATCAATAATTTGAATATAGGTGTTTGCGAACACTTCTGCTTATCTAGAAACAACGTTGCTTTAGAAGTACATTGTTTCTAGGCATGAGTCCTGTTTAAAGACTGAAGATTTCTGTAAATTTTGAGCTCCCTACTATATATTGGATTACAAAACTTCACAAACATCCACAAAAAGCACGATTTATCATATTCGAGTTGATGTACAACTTCAAATCAACACTGCTGACCTCCTGCCTTTCCGCGATTAAAGAACATGTCATAAAAGTTTGCGGAGAGGTTTATTGATATTTATAATAACCTCGGGAATAGTCCTCGACAAATTACAATGTACCCATAAAGGTGTCTCAGCTCTACACCTCTTTTCCACACTATACACTACTCAAACACATAATCTGATCAGAGAAAAATTCATTCAATTTATACAGAAAAATAGTATGAAATAGGAAGGTATGTTCTTGAGTAGAAAATACTTTTCTTTCTTGTAAGAATGTCAAGCTATCTTTACAAAAGCCCCTAATGATAATTATAACATCTGGACATGTTCAGATATGGGTAGAGCCTTGTCTTTTCTTCGTTATTAGATACGGTATTCCAATGGATACTAACTGTGCGCCACTAGTGGTAGATTTGATTTATACTGTATAAAGCGAGTTTATATTCTGTTTGCCAACTGCTAGCCATTGAGGTATTATAATAAATACTGAAAAGGGGATCCATTGGCGGCAACAATCACAAGCAAGAGATAAAAGTAGCATACTCGGTTTTATTGAGATTGTTCATGAGAGGTAATGTTAAAAGCAACACCTCTCACACCTCCTAGCACCGGTATAAGCAATATTCTACTTTAATTTATGTTTTGTTAGGCTGTAAAGAGTTTACATGAACGTACAATTTCTCATCAAGATTAATGAAATATTTAATTATTCTCCAATAGTGACCTGTGTAAAAAGTTAAGGTGTATAACTTATATTACGGGAATTGATTCAGGTTATTTTGCCCCATGTAGTTTCCCGGCCAAGAATAGGACCACTGCAGACCATGTGACCGCTCTAATCCAATAAAATTCCTAGGATTTTGTGCAAGGTGCAATAAATAATTATGATAACCAAGAAATGGGGATGTAGACCATATAGTAAATAATTTATGTTTTGTTAGGCTGTAAAGTATAAGCAATATTCTACTTTAAAGCCACAACGACTGCGCTTGATGATCCCAAAGGACCAGTAAGTAATAACACAACTGATTTGTAGTCGGAGCAACATTTTACGGCCGCCACGCAGCACTAAACAAACGCTAGTGTGAATGTCAGTAAATACTGAAAAGGGGATGGCAACACACAAGAGATTAAAGTAGCAGACTCGGTTTTATTGAGTCTGTTCATGAGAGGTAATGTCGAGTGCAACACCTCTCACGCCTCCTAAGTTTCCTGTTTGGATTTTATAGCAATTATTAAAGATTGTTGATGCGTTGAGTAATACGAGTACATGTCATTATCATACTTAATATTGATAATTCGTTTTTTGCTCATATGGCTACTAACATGTATCCATCATTTTGGATAAATCCATCAATACGGATACCATGGCAAAATTTCTTGATATTCATCTCTCGATAATAAATGATTACAGGCATATTAAAATATAGGATGGGAGACCACTATAACCTGGATATCGATAACCATCCACATTTAGATGGGGGTTTACTTCGTGGTACATCTTATGGGGTTTATATCTCCTAGCTCATTTGTTTTTTTCTAGAGCGTGTTACTGATGTTTAGGAATTCAATGATCGAAATCAATTGTTGACAAGTAAACTTCTTTAGAAAGTGTTTTGCTCAATCAAACTACGTAGATCATTTTCAAATTTATATCGCCGCAATGAAAACCAAACAATGGAAAGTACAACACCAACATAAAACCCTTTCTGTGATTAGAAGTATTACAGCACTTTTTTCAGGAGATGTCATATATAAACTTCGGCAGTTCACGTTACAAAAGAATCAGGAAATTCGTCAGAAAATGATAGGACCCTTGAGTATTGCAACGCACTTCATGTTTAGTGATTGACATTCTACAGAAAGTCACTACGCTTCAGTTTTCTCTTGTGCGATGACTGGTCAACCAAATGGTACTCTATGATTGCATCTTCTGACACCATGTAAAGGTAGGTTCATGAACTTTCGTCCTTTAGGTTTTATGATTGTACCCGCGATTGGTTTTCTCTTTCTCTACAATGCTATCGTTGCTTCATACAACTATGGATACATTCTGAGGTATTTCTAATGTTGAAAACTTTAAATATCGTTGGCTACTTTCTTTAAATGTTGACTTGATTGCTTTATTTTTAGATATTTCCTTTTGGTGGGATTTTTTTTATTTACACTGTCTTGCCAATTTTGGTGCTGAACACAGAATAATAGCAATGTTCAATTAAAATCAATATAAGCTAACCAGTATTGCCTACTGGCTATTCCAAGTATAGATATACAAATCGAACAGGAAAAGTAGCATTCAAGGACGACAGTCAACCAAGAACACACACAGAAACAAAGAACATCTATTTATAAATATGAATAAAAGGAAAAATAAGACATCACAAACACACAAGGGTTGACAATAGGGCTACCGCATTGGAACGGTCAGTGGTAAAAAATGCCGCTGGGGGTTTAAACAAGGTTCTAGGGTGCACCAAACCTCACACTTACCCTATTGTCATCCCAATAAAACGGGACAGTGTTGATAAAGAAATCCCCGCCATGAACTAGTCTCTAACCAACAAGGTCCAAGTCGGTAATTTCATCACTCTGTATAGTGGTGTTGTCCTGTTCAATGACTATTAAATTTGATCAAAAGAAGATATAAAAATCGAACAGGAAAGGTAGCATTCAGTGATGAACAAGACGAAGTATGCAATACAATTTCCCCTACCGGTCATTGTGTGATCATTTTATTTTTTTGGAGGATAATAAATGTTCTTCTTGGATAAAGTGACACATGAACATGTAAATGCATAATGTAACGTAACAACAATGTATTGCGTTACTGCATTAGGTAGCGTGTTAAATTTAGAATCGTAAAATGCCCAATTAACTGTCTGAAAATATGAGAATGAAAATAACTGTTTAAGAATTACTGCATAGGATAAAATTTGGATGTTCGCAAGAAAGACTATGTGTAGTTCAAGAAAATGGGCAAATGAAAGATTGCATTGGCATAGAGATAACTTTGCTAAAAAAAAAGGAAATCTGTGATGGTATATTTTAAGTACTTTTCCAGCATAGTAATATTGGTAAGAAGACAATTGAACATGATATGATGATAAAAATGACATCATAAAGCCATAAAAAGAAATATAAAAAGATCGGACAGGGAAAGTAGCATTCAAGGAGGACAGTCAATCACAAAACACAGAAACAAACACGCAAACAGACAAACAAGAAGGCAGAAGCAATAATAAATGGAAACGACATCACAAACACAAAAGGGTTGACAAGAGGGCTACCGCCTTGGAACGGTCAGTGGCAAAGTAGGCAACTGGGGGTTTAAACCGGTTCTAGGGTGCACCAAACCTCACACTTACCCTACTGTTATCCCATTAAAACAGGACACTGTAAATAAAGAAATCCCCGCCATGATCTAATCTCTAACCAACAAGGCAGCATCAATAGGCAATATAAGTAAAACACAAATATGCTCGTGTAAATATAATACAAAAAAAACAATAGCCTAGAAAGCCACAATGAAGGTACTCAGTGACTTTGCAGAAGCCAGAGCAGTAAGAGAATAAACCATTAAGGGCACGACAAGAAAGATGTCAGAAGCCATACAAATGTCAAACAAGAGGCAAAGGAGGGCCTGTATCGCTCTACTGGCTATACAAATTTCACCCTAGTTTCACCATTTGAACAAACTTGGAAAAGGACCATAAAGTTATGATAAATACAAGATATTTCACCTTTGACTCTTGTAGTTCCAGAGAAGAAGAATAGTTTTTAAGTTTTTCCTTATATAAAATTAGATATAAAAATCGAACAGGAGACGTAGCATTCAAGGACGACAGTCAATCACAAGCACACGCAGAAACAAAGAACAACTTTAAAGATGAATAAAAGGCCAAATAAGACATCACAAACACAAAAAGGGTTGATAACAGGGATACCGCCTTGGAACGATTAGTGATACAAAAGAACACTGTGAGTCTAAACCAGGTTCTAAGGTGCACCAAACCGCACGATTACCATACTGTCATCACAATAAAACGGGACAGTGTAAATAAAGACATTCCCGTAATGAACTTTTCTCCAACCAACAAGGCAGCATTAATAGGCAATATAAGTACAACACAAAGATGCTCGCGTATATATAAATACAAAAAAACAATAGCCTAGAACGCCACAAAGAAGGTACTCAATAACTTGGCAACAGAGCAACAAGAGAACAACCCATTAAGGGCACGACACGACAAGATTGCAGACAAACATCAAACGTCACCGTCCTTTTGGGTTTTAGGTAGACGTCATCATAGGGTCCACAGTATGTCCGGTCATCGCACAATTAAAGAGAAAAGCATAGTGGCAAACTGTAAATGGGTCCACCGCTAAGCATGCAGTGCGTTTCAAAATGACAGGGTCATAACCTCTTTTAACGAGTTTAACAAAGATAGTATGAAAGTGATAATGACCAAGGATCTTACGAAGTTTGTAAATCACGTCACTATAGCAGTCATGTTGTAATAGTTCTTGACGCAGTAGAGTTCTTAAATTACTTTTATATTTGGAAAAAAGATCACGGTTACGATAATAAAATTTTGCAAAGGTCTTACGACGTTTATGGTAACGGTAGCCCTGATGGAGTAGCGTTTTAGTTATACGAAGATAAGTGTATGTAAAACATGTGACCTCTAGGTCGGCCACAAATATGACCCATGTCACCATTTAAACAAACTTTAAAAGAATCATAAGCTTATGGTAAATACAAATTTTATTTTGCTTCCCTATATAATTCCATGTAAAACATGTGACGCCTAGGGCGGGCCAAATTTGATCCTAGGGTCACCATTTCAACAAACGTGGTAGCGGACCAGAGGCTAATGGTAAATGCAAAATATTAAACCTTAGTCTATAATAGTTTCAGAGAAGTAAATTGTTCAAGTTTTTAAATCTATAAGTCTATGTAAAACATGTGACCCCTGCGTTGGTTTGTTAACTTGTTAGAGAACCATAAGCTTATGTAAATGCAAAATATTAAACTTTTGTCTCTTGAAGTTTCAGCAAAGATATTTTTTTAAGTGTTTCCCAATATAAGTCTATGTAAAACATTTGGTCCTGGAGAGGTGCCAAATTGGACCCCAAGGTCCATTTGAACAAACTAGGTAGAGGACAAAAGCTTACGGTAAATACAAAATATTAAACCGTTGGCTCTTGTAGTGTCGGAAAAGACGATTTTTTAAGTTATTCGCTATATTTCTATGTAAAACATGTATGTGACCCCTGAGGTGGGGCCAATTTGATCCCACTGTCACCATTTGAACAAACTTGGTACATGACTATAAGCTAATGGTAAATGCAAAAAAGCTACCTCCCCATAAAGTTTCATTCCAATATCTCATTCCGAACTGAAGTTATTGAGCGGAAACCGTTCTTTCTATTTCTTGTAGCAGTGACCTTGACCCCAGTGACGCCTAATGCAATCCCAAGCTTAATTTTCATGTAAGCTACCTACCCATAAAAGTTGATTCCAATATCTCTTTCCTAACTGAAGTTATTGAGCGGGAAACGTTTTCCTTTTTTCAGTAGCAGTGACCTTGACCTTGACCCAAGTGATCGAAAATGAAATCCCAAACTTTCTTTTCATATAAGCTACTTACCCATGAATTTTGATTCTAATATCACATTTCTAACTGAAGTTATTCAGTGGAAAACGTTTTTCTATTTTAAGTAACAGTGACCTTGACCTTGACCCCAGTAATCCCAAATGCAATGTCAAGCTTTCTTTTCATATAAGCTACCTACATTAACATTTTATTCTGATATCTCATTCCTGACTGAAGTTATTGAGCGGAAAACGTTTTTCTATTTTAAGTAACAGTGACATTGACCTTGGCCCCAGTGATCCCAAATTCAACCCAAGCTTTTTTTCATATTAGCTACCTACTCATAAAATTGCATTCCAATATTTCATTCCTAACTGAAGTTATTGAGCGACTGACAGACGGAGTCCAATCTTATAGTCCCTTCTGTCAACACTCTTACCCTATTGTCATTTCAATACACGGGACAGTGTAAATACATATATCCCAACCAGGTAATAATCTCTAACAAACAAGGCAGCTTTGATAGGCTATATAAGTAAATAATCATGTATATATAATATTAGAAAATACTAGAAAGCCACACAATAAGTACTCAATGACTTGACAGAAGCCAGAGCAACAAGAGGCCAAACCGTTAAGGGTAAGACAAGACAAGAATAAAGAAAAACATCAAACGCTACCGTCTTATAAGAATTTAGGTAGACGTCATCAACGGGTCCTGTCCAGTCATCGCACAATCAAAGAGGAAAGCATAGTGGCGAACTATAAATGGGTCAACACTACACATAACCTCGTTTGATAAACTTGTTTAACAAATTTAATAAATTGTACGAACGTGATTATGACCAACGATATTTAGTTTGTGGCATAGTGCGAACATGCGGTGTCATTGCGTTTGAGTGTTACGGTTTCAACTGGGCCATTTCTTTTCCACATGCAATGGTGATATATCTAAGCTCAGCCTCCCTATCCACGCGCTAGTAGTGATATTGTGGAATATATTGGAATTAAACGACACAGTTAATGAAGCAAACATTCACATTCCTTTGTGTTTAAAAGAGCAATAAAAAAATCATTTATCTTGTCAAATGTTGTCGTCAGGAATGGAGTTTGATTGCCTGAATTTATAGTGCCAATTATAGCCTGGTTTAATCAATCAAATGTATTGTCGTTGTATTACTCTACTTATTCACGATTAACATATATTAACACGGATCAACGTTTAAATTCCGTTTTTCATTTTAAATCAAACTTGAGTCCACATTTTTTTTATTACATGTTTTTTTTACTTGTCACATACAACTGTAAAATTTATAAAACAAAAGTGGCAAGATAAAACATATATAAATATACCGCTTTTTAATATATATACACACTCACACTATCTCAAATGTTTTCTTTGCACACTTTGATGTATTAAAACATTTGTTTTAAAGAACAGGAAATAATTATTACAGGCAATCAGCACGTTAGTTATCATTACTACGACTATAGATATTGTCAATACGTTTAGCTCATACCTGCGTCAAAATAGTTAGCTCTAAAGTTACCTGTTCCTAGGAGACCATATCATATTCTGTTAAAAATATCTTTTTTAAAAACAAGAAAATATGGCTGCCGTTTGGTACTAAATAAATATGCCAAGTGTGCCAATGTAAAAGCTGAACTAGAAAGAAATACAAAAAGATCGGACAGGGAAAGTAGCATTCAAGGAGGACAGTCAACCACAAAACACAGAAACAAACACGCAAACAGACTAAAAGAAGGCAAAGGCAATATTAAATGCAAAAGACAACACAAACACAAAAGGGTTGACAATAGGGCTACCGCCTTGGAACGGTCAGTGGCAAAGTAGGCCACTGGGGGGTTTAAACCGGTTCTAGGGTGCACCAAACCTCACACTTACCCTACTGTCATCCCATTAAAACAGGACAGTGTAAATAAAGAAATCCCCGCCATGATCTAATCTCTAACCAACAAGGCAGCATCAATTGGCAATATAAGTAAAACATAAATATGCTCGTGTAAATATGATACAAAAAAAACAATAGCCTAGAAAGCCACAATGAAGGTACTCAATGACTTGGCAGAAGCCAGAGCAGTAAGAGAATAAATCATTAAGGGCACGACAAGAAAGATCATGGACAAACATCAAACGCCACCGTCCCAATGGGCTTTAGGTAGGCGTCATCATAGGGTCCATAGCCTGTCCGGTCATCGTACAATTAAAGAGGAAAGCATAGTGGCGAACTGTAAAAGGGTCCACCACCAAGCATGCAGTACGCTGCAAAATGATAGAGTCATAACCTCTTTTGATAAACTTGTTAACAAGTTTAACAAAGATAGTATGAAAGTGATCATGACCAAGAATCTTACGAAGTTTATAAATCACATCATCATAGAAGTCACGTTGTGATAGTCCTTGTCCCCTGGCTTAAACCCCCATCGGCCGTTTTGCCACTTACCGTTTCAAGGCGGTACCCAAATTATTAACTGTTTTGTATGTGATAGCTCATTTTTCTTTAAAATGTATATATTTTTAAAAATTGGTATAAAAGTCGAACAATAAATGAAGCTTGCAAAGAACACAGTCAACCAAAAACACGCATTAAAACAAACAAGAAATACAATGTCAATAAGTATGGCATGTGACATCACAAACACAAACCCGGTGAAAAAAATAGGCTACCGCCTTGGAACTGTCAGTGGCGAAACGGCCGATGGGGGGTGGGGGAGGGGTTAAGCCAGGGTTCTAGGGTGACCAAACCTCACTCTTACCTTATTTCATTCCAATAAAACGGGAAAGTGTAAATATACATGTTTACCAATTGTATGTTCTCTCACATGTGAAAACAATGAAACTGAAACTTGAATACAGCTCCTCTTGAAACAGTTTCTTGGAATTAGTCCGATTGGTTAACTATTTATCTTGAAATTAGTAATGAGTATATAGAGGATCTTACATTCGTGCTCATTCATTATTGAATTTATTAAACGAGTTGTCAATATTCTGGAAGTACAAGTGATACTCAAATGATGAAATTATCTGGGCTAGTCGAACTTTGCGAGCAGGGTTATGCCATAATGGTAGATAAAGGTTTACTAATTTCTGACTTCAAGTTGACAACCCCAAAAGAGGTCGATTTGATTATCTCCCCCCCCCCCCCCCCCCCCCCCCCACCCACCCACCCACTTTTAAACGACAGAAAAGACAATTTCTCCCTCATGAAGTCGAAGCTATTAAAAACATAGCAAACTTGCGAATCCATGTTGAGAGACAGATGGAGAGGATAAAAAACTTTAGAATAGTTCAAGGTGTTATGCCAATTACAATGGCTTCATAATCATCAAAGATATGGAAGACCTGTGTAAGACTGACAAATCTCCAACCACTACCTGCACTTGACAATGATGGCATTTTATAGTTGGCTTATCTGTATGTAACAAGAGGTAATGCCTGGTGGCATTAAGGAAGGGGTTTTCATGTATAGAGTTTGGTATATATTTTCAGCATATGGTCAGTGCTTCAAATTACATGAACCTCATTTTTTCAAAATGTTTTAATGAAAGCATAAAACTTTAAAAGTCTTATGGACCATTTATGTACATTAACATTCAAATGTACATGATAACAAATAACTAGTAAGCAATAGCACTGTCACATTCTTTGTAATTCAACCAGCTATACTATACCAGGGATTTCAAATGCGCCACCCTCAGTCATAAATGTGTTAAACAACACCGTTGGAGAATAAAATGAATAAAAACATAATTTGCATTCAATCGCGTCATAACTATAAATAAGTAATCATGATTGTTTATGGCGGTGCAAGAAATTGAACCTCTAAGTCACACGACATCTTATTTAACCTCTCAATTGCTCGTAGTACGACAAAATGTCCTCATGACTGTTTATTTTGTCATGTCATCATAAATGGGGTATTTTTAGTAAAAAAACAGTGGCAGTCCAAGCTGAATTCTCCTTGATAAGATTTCAGTTAACATGACATTGATGTAAAAAGTTCTTAACTTTTCTGACGCGTGTGCCCAACACTCCTTATCAAAATAAATCCTTTCAACAAAAACACCACCGATGGTCCAGACTACAAAATCACACGTAGAATTTACTGACACCAAAACTACATTGGCCAACGTCTCAAATTGCAACCATAAAATGCCCCATTTATTTTTATGATGTCACCTAACATTGCAACCCATGTCTGCGAAGTATAGAAAAGTTGCTGTTAATGGTTTAAACACGGCATTTACGTGATGATTTTATCCAATGAACAGTCTAAAAATTAGTAGGCGGTAAGATATTCTTCAATATAAGATTCGATTCGGTTTGATTGCCGGTGGTGGTTTTCAAACGCACTCCCGCAGTATCTTACTCTGGTGAGGTACTGTGAAAGTATGCCATCCTTTCAAGCAGATGTTAAGCCGTCGGTCCTGTGTGCTGGGACAGCAATACCCAGAGGCTGAGCACATTGAAGATGAACTTCTGTGTTAATCAGTGATACAAGAAGCCCGTAAACCCTTCCTCGGAAACGAGGTTGTCGTGATAATCCAAATTGATAGTGTGCAGAATCAGTAGAAAGGAAAAAGAGAGCTAAGATTTGATATCTACACTAACTTGCCCTATGGTGCAATCACACTGCGGAATGGACCTGTCCGGTTACTTTTTATAGACAAAGCCACACATCATGGTCAGGATTTTTTTTCACTGAAGTTAGGGAGGGGATCACCTTGCACTTAACAAAACAATGTTGTGAATTCTTCACTAATGTGGTGATACTCCACAGAATGTACATGTCCGTCTTCCAAATACACTTTTGAACGAAGCTGTCGTTTACACTTCATTTTCGGGACTAAATGACCTTAGTGGTTGGGCTTAACTCAGGAAAGAATCAATGACGGTGAATGCATTTACATAAGTTTAATGCAACTTTTAAAATATGTTTAATATATATACAATTATCTAAAAAAAACAAGCGAATACACAAATGAACTATGAAGAGAATGTTCTCATGAACGTTTAAGACGTTCTTAGTATTGTTATAAATACTGAATGTATAAGACACTAAAGTTTTGTTAAAGCTATAACAATGTTGATCTATGATCTAGCGCGATAACTGTGATGCGCGAGAGCTCATGAAGATGATGATGCGCGAATTCAATGGATGATTGTCATCAAATGCCTTCTGTAAGGGTTGATGACGCGATGTAATGATAGTTAACCTCCACTGAGATTGTGGGTGATGTTCCTCCAGTGAGGACTGATGACGGGCACACCTTGTGTCCCGGGGGTTGTCGTTAATAAAACCTGGCCATGCTGCGCAGGTACGGGGACCGTCTACACCGCTCGTAAACGTTAATCGTGGAAGCTTAGCTCCACTCCGGAATATCCAAACCTGGATGGCTTAGTTCCAACCCTAGATGGCTTATCTCCAACCCTTGATGGCTTATATCCTGGATGGCTTAGGCTGTTATTATACATACGTTTTAGATGTCGGTTGACAAACATAACTATCTTGCATAATTATCATTACCTAAACAAATTATTATTCAATAAATATATGTAAGCTGTACTAATGATGAGTAGCAATGTATACATATTTTTCACCGCCATGTATACGCCATGTACGTCGCTGGTAATCAATGCCCGTTATAAATGTAATGTAAACATGATCAGATCACTCGTATATTACACGCACTGAGCTATGCATGCACGCATGTCAACTAATGACCACATTATACAAAGCTATGCATACGCGTCGAACATTTATCCTATTCACTCATCTCATTGTTAACTAATGTTACCAATCGTGTATTACAATCACTGAGTTATACGCCAACTAATGCACCTATTATCCACTGTTATCAAATTAATATTGTTTACAATTAATGATCAATTACAATAATTACATCTAATAAAGTAACTTCAAAATCATATGCTAGTCTAAAGTTAATGTTTGAGAAACATCAATGCTAACCGGATGTCGTAACCGCCAAACAAGATGGCGCCGCCCACTGAATACAAATGTACGATAAAAGTTTTAATAAAATAAATACGAACCACATGTTGCCTGTGAATTTTGCGGTCCAATTTCTGTTCCAAAAAAGTAACTATCGACCATCCCGGCAATAACTAGAAGACAATGGGTTTTATAGCAAACATTACGCCCAAACCATTATTTCCCCCGTTAGGTCCGTGACAAACGTGGCTATATCTGCAGTATTGAATCTACACGAGAGGCCCCTTATACAATTTTGCCGTTTAAGGAAGATAGACCTATACGTTTACATGCATTAGCACAAAACTAAACTTATGACACGGCCTCTCTGGCGGCCACTTAAAATGTGCACGCTTTTACGTGTTACATGAATATATCATGAATTTGTTTCAACTCGAACAATTTATTAGGGTGTAACTGATAACTTACAAGAGCTATGTACGACCAATACGCTCTACCCGTGACATTTTGTGACAGTAATTATAGATATCTGAATCTACAAAGTCTGGGCAATGACATAAATCACTACTCCATGATTTTAAAGACCCTGGATCCGGCAAGCGTTCACCAAGAGGAGTCACCAGTTTTGAAGTTTTCCGTTTCTGCAAAAAAAACTGTTCGCTCAATTCCAACTTTTTAACATCAGGCAAATTCAATGTAGACAGTCCCTTTGCTCTTGCTACAAGCACTGATTTGTTTCCCGTAACAAACTGGTTGTGTCTCCGCAGATAATTCTTTAAAATGATGCAGCTCATCGATTTCACTATTTGTCAGACAATTTTCCTTCTCGGCGTGTTCCATTTTACTATCCGGAACCAGTTCACCCGGAATATCTCGAATTTTAACAAGGCAGATAACTGACTTTCAGGAAAGGGCTATATAAAATAGATATAAAATTCGAACGGGAAAAGTAGCACTGAAGGCCGATAGTCAACCGCAAGCATAAAGAACAACTATATATAAAAAAGAGTATGAGAGTGGACCTTTAGAAACGGTCGAACACGACAAATACGAAATATTGCAGTCTCGGTTGTTCATGAACGGTAGTGAAATATGCTTGCTACGGTGCATGCCCCCTAGCCCCGGGTTGAGCAGAACTCATTATTCATAATAGATGAATAAAGGGCAAGATAAGACATGACAAACACACAAGGGTTGACAATAGGTCTACTTCCTTGGAACGGTCAATAGCAAAAAAGGTCGCAGGAGGTTTAAACCAGGTTCTAGAGTGCACCAAACTCCATTCTTAACCTATTGTCATCCCAATAAAATGGACAGTGTAAATAAAGATATCCCCGCCAGGTTATAATCTCCAACAAACAAGGCAGCGTTAATAGGCAATATAAGTAAAACACATAAATGATCATGTATATATAATATGAAAAACAGAAGCCAGAAAAGCAGAAGCTATAAGGTGCAACACCTCACACGCCCACTAGCATCGGCTTCAGCGTTATTATACTGTAAAGCCACGACGACTGGGTTCGACCCCCTTCCCCCCACCCCCCACACACACCCACCCCCAATGACTAGTAAGTAATAACACTATATATTCGTGGTCTGACGACAATTATTGCCTCTACAGCACTAAACGAACGTTAACGTGAATGTATATAAGTACTGAAAAGGGGACCCCTTGGAAGTATCAAACATAAAGATGATAGAAACAAGTATTGATATTCTACTTTACAGCCACACCGATTGGATTTGGATACCCCAAACAACACATAATAACACTGTTTACGTTGGTGGCCTGATCGTGGTGTGGTGTTTGCTGTCCCGTTAGTGTAATGTTTTTGTGATTGACTGATTGATTGATGTCTCACTACTGGTGCGCTGGTTGTGTTGATTGCTTGCTGTCCCGCTAGTGGTGTGTTGTTTGTGTTGATTGATTGATTGATTGATTGATTGATTGATGTCTCACTACTGGTACGCTGGTTGTGATTTCTTGGTATCTCACTAGTGGTATGTGTTTTATGTGATTGATTGATTGATTGATTGATTGATTGATTGATTGATTGATTGATTGATTGATTTGTGCCACACTTGTGGTGTGTGGTTTTCGTTGATTGAATGAATGAATGATTGATTGATTGGTGTCTCACTAGTGGTGTGTGGTTTGTGTTGATTGATTATTAATTGATTGATTGATTGGTGTCTCACTACTGGTGCGCTGGTTGTGTTGATTGCTTGTTGTCCCGCTAGTGGTGTGTGGTTTGTGTTGACCGACCGACCGACCGACCGACTGATTGATTGATTGATTGATTGTCTCACTAGTGGTGTATGGTTTGTGTTGATTTATTACTTTCAAACAATTCTTAGAATCCGATTACTTCGGATTGCTTAGACCACAGTATGATAATATAAAAACCCTCGCAGTTTGCTACCCATTTTAACGTTTTCAAGCTAAATATATACCCATATTACCGTTCAAGCGCTAATAGCGTGCGTCAGTCAAAACAATTAAGGCGTATTTGTATCATGCATGCTGTTGTCGTGTATTCCCTCATGCTGGTTATGCCCATGTTAACTGTTTTAATACCGTTATTCTCAACGTAAATGTCTATTTTCAGACAACAATATCTAATAATCCCCAACTAAGGCATTGTTGCCTAGTGTAGAAAATCATGTTTAATGATAAATCCAACGTTTCAGGAAATCATTCAGTTTCTACGTTCCTTTGTTTTTTCTTATTTATTTAGGCAGGATGCGCGGGTTTGCCAACAGCGTGGGTTTGCCAATCGCACATGTGGTAGATATTTTCTAAATCAGTTGTATTCATCTATTGACAAGACGTGTGGTGATACAAACTGCAGAGAAATCTAATTATTTAAGATATAAAATTCTTGCATTTTTATCAATTAGTGACGACGAAGTTATTCACTTTTTGTAGTAATTAGGTAGGAGTGTGAGGGTTATTAAAGTTGTAAAACAAATATGCATGGTCTCAATAAATTGCGATTCCTTACACACGCACTTAGACACACACGTTTACAGGAGAACATGCCCGAGCCATTAACACGTAATTAGTATAACTATTTGGTTTTACTGAAACAAACAATTACTTGATTTATTAATCTGTACCTTTTATACAAAACAAAGTAAACTCATAATCATTAAGAACTGAACCATGTTTGTAATAATCTCATTTTACCAAGTTTATCTTAGAGAGGCACAAACATGTATATTTAGAAAAGAAAAAAATTTCCAACCAGGGAATGGTAAGAGTGTGTGCCAAAACCTGTTACCGGATTTGACAAACTAGAAATTCTTATCTGTATAAATAATGTTACATTGTTTTTATAAGACGGCTTAAAGACGTGATACGAATCAGTAGTGTTATTTTTACTGGTTCTTTTTGACCAACGAGCCCAATATAGGTGGCTTTGAAGTATAATACCGCTTAAGCCGGTGCTAGGGGGCGTGAGAGGTGTTGCTTCTTTCATTACTTCTCATGAACAGTCTCAATAAAACCGAGTCTGCTGCTTTATTCTCTTAATTGTGTTTGTTGCTCCCAAAGGATCACCTTTATCAGTATTTAGTATATGTACTTTGTTTTATTTATTAATGGACACTTATTGTTAATCAGTTCATAACAGGTCTGACCTGTTGTGATAACGGATCTTTTAGTATTTCTTTATTTGCGCTCTCCCCGGGTGCTTATTTACAAATTGCACAGTTTACCCAAACTCATTGTAATGTCATTTTAAACATTGAGTATCATATATGTGACACTCATCAGGTTGATTAACAATAGTTGTCCAATTCTTATCACATTGTACAGGCCAAAATGATAATTATGCTTTGATATGAATTATTGAATGTTATATGTTAATGTGCAATACTATCGTCTCCTATCATTCTTTTAGAATGGTGTTTACAATTCATGTTTTATGTATGACATAATATATATATATGTATTGTAAACAATGAGACGCAAATAAACTATTAAATCTTAAATCTAAACATGTATCACGACTGGAAGGTGTGGATGGCACCTCCTTACTTGTCATCCATTCAGAACCAAAGTCTCCACCTTCATGTATCGATGGTTAGCTTCATGTATCGATGGTTAGCTTTATATATCGATGGTTAGCTTTATATATTGATGGTTAGCTTCATGTATCGATGGTTAGCTTCATATATGGATGGTTAGCTTCATGTATCGATGGTTAGCTTCATGTATCGATGGTTAGCTTCATGTATCGATGGTTAGCTTTATGTATCGATGTTTAACTTCATGTATCGATGGTTAGCTTCATGTATCGATGGTTAACTTCATGTATCGATGGTTAGCTTCATGTATCGATGGTTAGCTTCATGTATCGATGGTTAACTTCATGTATCGATGGTTAGCTTCATACGGCAGTTTATAAACATCTCCTTGTTTAAATTTACAGATACTGCGGGAAAAAAGCTTAGCAAGAAATATAAAAATATCGGACAGGGAAAGCAGCATTCAAGGACGACAGTCAACCACTAAACACAAAAACAAACACGCAAACAGACAAACGAGAAGGCAAAAGTAATAAAAAATGCAAACGACATCACAAACACAAAAGGGTTGACAATAGGGCTACCGCCTTGAAACGGTCAGTGGCAACAAAGGCCACTGGGGGTTTAAACCGGTTCTAGGGTGCACCAAACCTCACACTTACCCTACTGTCATCAAGTTTTGTAGATGAAATAATACTGTATAGAAGATATACTGATATTTTGGAACTTTACGGGCTTGACCCCTACGTTCATTTATTCGTTACGTCATTAAGATGTTCGAATGTTATTGATGTTTGTTAATAAAACATTGTGTCTATTGCTATAATTTTTAAAAAATGTATTATTTCCTGGTTGCAACAAAAACTTGCTATACTTTTTTTCCCTCAGTATATATGCGATACTGATGGCATATGCTCCAGATTTTTTCCATGTGTAAGGTTAATGGTGAATGCCTTCGAACCTCTATAGACCTATGGCGAGGCAAATCAAATATCGTCGTCTTCTACATAACACAAATACAACGTAAATAAACTTATGTATAGAATTAAATGAGACGAGGTCAATTTTAAAACCATCATATTGTATATATAGTGTGTCCTATTCATTTTGAGATCGACTTGTGAGAAATAGGTGATCTTTATGGATGGTAGGAGGTATATATACGATACTGGTACTGCCTAAAAAAAGTGAATGGTCTGCCTCCACCACGAAACAGTCGACTGTCATATATAGCCGAATATATGAAAATAATGCAAACACTATTCAATCAACCAACCAACCAGCCAACCTATTCATTTTGGTATAAGTGCTGATTGTGTCGTTTCGATCGATATTAAAATTAGTGTTTAGATGTCATTGTTTTGTCATGAAACGAATTATTTGTTTTATTTCTGATTAATAATGTTAAAATTGATCCCCCTGGATTACATTTCCTCTGAAATATATCCTTGTACCAGAGGCCAAGCAAACACATTAACTTTACTGACAGTTATTTTTGATTGGAAGAATTGGTGAAAAACAATAAAAACGAGTCTGCTACTTTTATCTCTCGTTTGTGTTTGTTGCTTCCAAGGGATCCACTTTTCAGTATGTATTGACATTCACACTAGCGTTTCGTTAGTGCTGTGTGTCGGCCGTGAACATCATTAGTGTTATTACTTACTGGTCCTTTGGGATCATCAAGCCCATTCTGTGTGGGTTTTAAAGAAGAAATCGCTTAAGCCGGTGCTAGGAGGCGTGAGGTGTTGCACTTTACATTCCCTCTCATGAAAAGACAATAAAACCGAGTCTGCTGCTTTTATCTCTTGTTTGTATTTTTTGCCACCAAGGGATCCACTTTTCAGTATGTATTATTCAGTTGCCGTGTAAATATATAACATTTCGAAATCAAATCTGTTTGATTCACAGTATTACAGAATATTTAAGTAAATGTGTAACCCTAAGGGGTCATATTAAATGCTTGGCACATTTAATAACAAGGTCCAGACTTCGCGTTGTGATTTCCATGATGCATTGGTATATATAAAACAGTCCAAACAATTACACATTCATAATACGCATGAACATCCTGTTATATATATATACATATCCGTTTCGTATAGTGGTTTTCAGTACTTTCACATAATATTATCAAATAAAAATTGCTTCAGCTTATGCAGAAGTCGTTTGCTGGAGAAGGTACAACTTTTCTAGCTTGTATTAAAGTCAGGGCTTTCTTTACTAACGCCCCCAATGATAAGTATAATTTGTGGACTTGTACTGATGTTTGTAGAGCCTTATCTTTTCTTCTGGATAACGTATTTATATGATACGGTAAAACTATTTACCGCCAGGTTGTTGGTATTCCTATGGGTACTAACTGTGCGCCACTTGTTGCAGATTTGTTTTTGTACTGCTATGAAAGAGATTTTATATTGAGTTTGTCACCTGCTAGCCAGGATGAAATTATTGATGCCTTTAATAATACTTCTCGGTATCTTGATGACAAACTCAATATTGATAATCCGTTCTTTGCTCATATGGTTACTAACATGTATCCACCAGATCTCACGTTGAATAAAGCCAACAGTTCGGATACAGTAGCAGCATTTCTCGACCTTCATCTCTCGATTTCAAATGATTGTATTCATACTAAAATCTATGATAAGAGAGATGAATTCAATGGAACAGCCTGTTAACTTAGCAGCCTGATTACCTTGACCTCCGAGATAATAGATTGTGCCCCCACAATAGCGCAAACAATGGGTTACTGTTGTGTTAGAATCGAAATAATAAATACGTACCTGTATTCATCGGTGAATAAAATACAGTTAGGAGTTCGGATGCATAGTAATTAAATCACGAGTAAATCACGAGTGCATTAGTCGTTCGGATGCGAGTAATTAAATCTAATTTAAATTTAATTACTTCGCATCCGAACTCCTATTCACCGATAAAATACAGGTACGTATTTATTATTTCTTAAGTAATGTCAATCCGATATATAAAATATGGTGCCATTTGCAGATTAATAAAATATGTTAATTATATTTAAGAACTGCATTATGTGGGGTAAATATTAGTCGTGTGTGGGAAAAAATAGTGTATTCGTAATGTAAAAAAAAAGTATCTTGGGATCTGTGCAAGTTCAGTGACTTCGTCATAGTCATAGACGTTATTCTGAGAAAGATGCAAGATATGACAATTTCTCCCGCTAAATGTTATTTATGATAGTTTAAGATATCGCATTTCTAGTGCAAAATAAAATGCCATGCCCTTATTATAACGTCATAACTACAGTTTATGGCAGTATAATAGCATAACTCTTATTTCATATATAGTTTAGGCAACATAAAAGTGTAGGAATAAATACTGAAAGTGGATTGCTTGGAACCTACAAGAGACACTAGTAGCAGACTCGGTTTTATTGAGTCTGTTCATGTGAGGGCCTATAAGGTGCAACACATCTCACGCCCCCTAGCGTCGTCTTAACAGTTTTTGATATTTTCATATTTTACTATTCATAGTACTTAAAGTGTGAAAAGAAAACCGGCAAACATACACTTTACAATTAGTATTAATACAAACCATGGACCTAAATATGCTTAGTTGCTTCCTTTCTGATTTACATGGACATTCATGCGAAACTGAGGCTAACATCTACGTTAAGAGAGATAACTTTAACTGACATCGTTAACTAGCCACAGTTAGATCGGTATGTACCTCGTGCTACGGTGTTAAAAACTTCAATGATCGAAATTCAATCTGATGATACCCACCAAGCCAAACTCATGTTTTGCCTCTAAAGTAATTAATTCTGGTATGAACACTTCACCAATAGGAAACAAATGTCTTTTGCATACGCCCTTGACCGCACACATAATCTGTCAATGTGAAAAGTACAGCGCTTCTGGAGCGTTAAACATTAAAAGGAATGCGTTCATCGTTAAGGAATAGTGTTTGTATCTATTCCAGAGTAAACAGATTAATGTTGTGTTCTAGTTCAGCGTGAAGGGATAAATGACAATAAACCTCTTAAACATCATTAAAGACATTTTTTGTCGGAATAGAAACGTTGTCGTTAACAGACATAGCTGTTGGAAAGATTCTCGGCGTATGTTTTAAAGATGAATGTGTGTTTTTGATTGAGTGTGTTCTGTGAATGCTACATTTTCTGTTAATGTGTTATACCTACTTTTACTACGGGTAATTTTTAAAAAAAAAAAAGTAAAAAAAAAGAACCTATTTATTTTTAGAGACTAGTCGATTGAAGCTTTAAAACAGGTTTACGATAATTATATGAATTAAACATTTGTGTAAGTTTTGAGTTTTCGCACTATACATATATGTATATATTTTTCATTAATATACATGCAAAACATGTATGCTTCGTCGGAGTTGTCAAAACACTATACTATATGTGTATAAATATGTGTTAACGTATCGTTTAATTGGTTTGTTAGACTCAATAAAACCGGGTCTGCTACTTTTATCTCTTGTTTCTGTTTGTCGCTTTCCAAGGGATTCACTTTTCAGTATTTATTGACATTCACACTAGCGTTTGTTTAGTGCTGTGTCGCGGCCGTAAAATGTCGCTCAGCTACAAATCTGTAGTGTTATTACTTACTGGTCCTTCGGTATCATCAAGCCCAGTCTTTGTGGCTTTAAAGTAGAATATCGCTTGTGTTTGTTGCTTCCAAAGGAACCACTTTTCAGTATTTATTACTGTTGTTATACTATATCACTTATCAATGTGTATTACACGGTGTGCTTTTATTAAAATAGCAGAACAAGATATCGTAAGCGTCAGTTATTATTATTTGTGTTTGTTTTTCAGAGCGGAAGATTCATCCAAATTAATAGGGAAGTTGAAGGAGAATCTTTTACATCGACAGAGACGTTTAGCGATGACGGATCATTAACACAAGAAGAGACGCATCAGAAAAGTTATTTTGATAATTGCTCATACACTTGCACTTACCAATATTGGATATGATGCTGGATATGATGTTGGTATGATTTTGGATATGGTGTAAACTAAAAGCATATGTGTGTATGGCAATACTTGCTTGTGTAACCTTCATAGAGTAGGAATAATACTAAAATAGAATAAAATGCAGAAAATTGAAGTAATACATATACTCGTAGTTTATTATGTTGTTTTTTGTATGTTAGCACTGCATAGTTTTAATCGCAAAGTAGAAATTAAAATTAAAATGTAACTAATAAGGTAAACACTTACAAAAGAGGATGCACGTTTAAATGATGAGGGAAACATACATATTTAACGCATTTAATATTTATTTAAGAACAAAAATGTCTTTTTGTAAGGTCCGTAAACATTAGTTCAATAGCTCCCCTGTAGGCAGTCAAAGGCGGTTGTGAAGCTAGTTTTCAACAACTATACAGTTTAATATTTAGAGAAACGTATATAAATGGAATATTTAAAGAGCATACATAATTTATTTAAATTTGTAATGATGGTGTATGCCGTTGTATTGGTTATTATTGTATATAATACTGACGAAAGTATTAAATAAAACTCTCCCGTTAATGAAATGCACTATTCCTTGCAAAAATATCGCTTGCAACAAGTACGAAATGATACGCAATTTATCTACATAAACCATACAAAAATTGTTGATAAAATAAATTCAAAATTCCATTACGGTCCAGGTGAAAATGGAAGTAAAGTTTTCGAAATATGACTTCACCACAGTAGAATTGGCAGAGAGAAAGACACGCGGATGTATTACCTACATTAGCGATCAGTTTAACCAGAAAGATTCCGCACATGCGACCGCAGAAGTGTAAAGAAATAAAATAGCCCGATAATCTTCCTCCAGTAAGCGTTGTCATTATATTTAGAGATGAATGGCCGAGTATTCTCCTGAGGACTGCATTCAGTGTCTTAGAAACCACACCACCTGAGCTTATTAAAGAGGTAATTTTAGAAGATGACGGATCTGCATACCACAACTTCAAAATAAAACTTGATATTATCATACTCTTTTTGATATCCATGTCGCTGCAGTGGATAAACTGAAACTTATGCAAAATAAAGAGCCATTAGGACTTATGCTAGCTCGGCAGAAGGGCATTGAAGTAACGTCAGCTGATTATTTTGTTGTAATGGATGGACACATTGAGGTAGGGGAAGGATGGCGTAAACCACTTATCTACCGACTTGTGCATCAGCCAAATGCTCTATACATGTATCGGTATGTATAGTACTCATTTAAATAAACTATCTTGTCCCTATCGATGACATTTCTAAAGTGAAAAAAGCGCCAATTATTTTTTCTGATATATATTTCTATGATTATTGACCAATGAGATTTCTTCAATCATTTACCCCACTTCCAAACGTACATCTGTAAAGTCGGAGTGTATTACCCAAGCGATCGTAATTATTCAGTTTAATAATAGTAATTAAACTTTGCAAAGTATCTGCACTTATTAAATATATATGTTCAATAATTTTGTTTGTCACAAAATGATAAAAAAACAATTCAACTAAAATAATCTATTATTTATTTTGTATCAAAGACATTTTTAAATGGGACACAATGAATTTTGAATGTAAGTAATAATTATAAATAAATATAATATTAACTAATTCGCCCAATAACCGCCCAGAAACACAACAGACAGGACAATAAGTAAGTCCACATATATAAAACAACAAAATTACAAACATATTTAAACAAAACACTGCTGCATTCGTTTATAGAAAGGCAAACTTCACAACAAATAAAAAAGAGTATGATAATGGAACTTTGGAAACGGCCGAGCACGACACATACGAAATATTGCAGTCTCGGTTTGATTGAGACTGTTCATGAGCGGTAGTGAAATATGCTAGCTACCGCTCACGCCCTCTAGCCCCGGGTTGAGCAGAAGGCACACACAAAGCGATTTAACAGCGCTTACCACAAATATTCATGCCTCATCTGTAATTACACAATTCAAAGCATTCAATAAGTTATAAATGGTCTAACCTTTCAGTATTACACTGATTAAAACTTGTCCCTTTTACACTGATTAAAACTTGTCCCTTCTTCATCTATTTTGGAAGGGTTGAAATTACTCTTAGAACAAATTAGCCAAGTCTGTTTGTTCCTTCATTATTAAGACGTAACCCTAAAAACGGTTTGTATGAGGTTACAAATTTAAAATTTAAATCCTTGCTCAAGATCTTTTCTAAGAAGTCAATTACTTTTCTGACGAAAGGGTGTGCAATAGGTCTTGGTAAAATAGCAGATGGTATAATTTAAATATTTGGATTTAATTTCCTTATAGTAGCCACTAATGATATTCTTTAAAGATATGATCAAATTTATCATGGATGGCCACATGATTGACACCCACATGTACAATTCTCTCTGAGAAATATCCAAACTACTTGAAGATTGTTTCGAGATCAGGCGCCCAATCGTTACTCCCGGAAAGGACCCCTGGATCACTCCATCCATCCGTGGCAGATATTTAATAATAGAATCTCCGATGATTATGTATGGTGGCATATTTCTGCCACGACATAGCTAGATAATTTATCGTGCATTTTTCGCGATAATGTTACCTTTTCTCTTTAATTTTCAACACTTTTATCTAACAAAACTTGCTGCAATACTGCCGTCTTCTGCCATCACGTTAGCACAATAGTTAACGCGGTAAGAATTATCTTAAACATTTGAAATTTTGTTTTCGTAATAATTATGACTATTTATCAGAAATTTCACGTTAATATCGCGTAAATATTAATAATTAACTCAATAACATTATTTATCGCGAAACCAGAACTATCATGATCAGTAGTATCGCGGCATTTAACAAGATAACTCAGAGATTTTCGTCAAAATTTAATTACTATCTCGAAGAAAGCATGATACGGGTTACGCGATAATTCTCCAGAAACCAGAATTATGATGGCAGAAGTGGGCATTAGCCTGGCATTTAACATGATAACTAAAAGAATTTGAGATAATTTTATCTTTCACATTTTATAAGATTTTCGCGAAAATTCATTATTATCGCGAAAAATACATGGTACTATCTCGAAATACTCATGATAATTATCTAGCTATCTCGTGGCAGAAATATGCCACCATAATTATGACCGTCATTATTTCTGAAAAATATATGAATTTCTATTAATTATTGTTTTTTACCTTATTATTACATCTTAGTTATACTATCAAACAGAAACATCAATTTCTGTATTTGATAAGTTTGTAAATCTAATTTTATTTACTTATTCCTTGTATAATTCATTATCCCTACTATATTTGCAGTTTAACCGATTTATGCAATTCGTAATTGCCCAGCTCGCTTCACTTAAAATACAAGTACGCACTCCTCCTCATGATAATGAATGTCTTGAAATAATACATATATCCATATTCATATAATAACCATCCTTCATTAATACATTGTAATATTTAATATAAAATTATATTAATCAGTAAAACAATCTTAAAAACAATAGTACTTTATCAACAGATCTTCCATCAAAGATAACCAATCCCAGTAAATCAAAACATTTCACTGCAAGATATGATTTCTTATGATTTCATGTGAATTTCTCCACAATAAATCAATTATTTTACTGCAAGAATTCATCCACATGATACAATATTAAAACCAGTACTCTAGTATCAATAATTGTTTGTATCAAAAGAAAAAAAACGATCCCAACAAATCAAAACGTTTTACTGCAAGATCTGCCTTCTAATGATGTATGTGCATTTTGTCCCAAATAAATCAAAACTTTTTATTGCAAGAAATTGACACACACAATAAAGATGCTAGTATGTTCACAGTACTTGCACATAATTTAATGCATTAATTAGCTCACAATTAAAAACAGTATACAGTGAGCCAATGTTCTATCTAAAAACAATCAACTTGCCTCATATGTATGCAAATACTTCATTGACCATTACCCTTTAGGAAGCTTATATACTGGCTTTACTTGACACTTCAAATGTGTCTTCAGTAGACATACTTATATATATTTTATAAGCATCTGATTTCCAATAACCAATTAAAATTTTTTTATCTGGCGAGATGTTCGAACGAAAAGCAAAATTTGCAAATCGTCTTCTGAATGAATGGGTGGAAAAACTTAATAGATCTAGTCCAATTAACTGAATTCTGGACCTGAGCTCTTTTTGAAAAGAAGTAATGTGTTAAAAGTTTCCCGTTTTGAGTCTACATACAGGTGAATTATTTTCAGTAGGAATAAATTCACACATTTTGTTAAAAGCTTTAACTAGACACAAACAACATTTTTTTCATTTTTACTAAAGGAGTTTGTAACACACGTTCACGTTTTAGTATTGTTTTTGATCAAAACATATTCACTATCAAAACTGACCCAATTCGTTCTACTTGATTCCGCATCAAAACAAAATATTTTCTAATAAATCTTTACTTGTCGATGGAACTAAATTTGATTTCCTCGCTACCAAGAAAAAAGACAAACAGAAACAAACACCAAAAAGTGTAAACATCCGGATTTGAAAATTCATCAGATTTATATATATTCGTAAATATTTCAGGTGTCATTCATTATCTGTGCCTGCTTTACACAATCAGTGCAGCAGCAGCTGAAGCTTTTCACGCGCACACACCGCATAACTCACTTTTGAGTTTCAAGTGTTTTAACACGAAGTAGTCCCAATTTGCACTCACGTGCAGTTACGCGGAAATTGCAGTTGTCTTTTAAAAAACGTTAGCTTAAGCCAATTTTGAATGCAAAAACAACACAGACAATGAATAAAGTAAGTTTATACGTTAAACATCCCCATAGCATTCGTTTTGACTACTATTGGCATATTTTGCATAGCCTAAATCGCTGTTCAAATGTGAAGATCGGAAATTTTGAGGTTTTTGAAACTGCAAAATTGCCGATTTCTCAAAACGGTCACAAAAAATGGGTAGTCACCAATTTGGCTTAAATTAACAGGAATGATAGATCAGTACCTCTACTACCTTTCCTGAAAATTTCGGCAAAATTCATGACTACCCATTTTTTGAGACCGTTTTGAAAGATGGTCACCCTTTTTTCTCACTCAAAACACACATTATTCAAAATGGCGGCTACAAGCTAAATAAGCAAAACTGAAAATCAATAACAGAAACGTAAAACATGAATATTTTCTACTCCCGGATATAGTTATTTCCTGCTCCGAATAAAATGTCAGTAAGTCAACCTTTAAACACTTTTTCTGCCTTTCCTTTAGCATGTTTACGGTAAAAATCAGCCGCCCTAGACGCTTATTAAAAATCACAACAGGCCAAGTCGGCAGTAATTTGTTGTGTTTTCGCTTTTCATTCATACCGTTGATTTACGGTTGAATGAACTATGGATAATTGCAAGTGAATACTTCACAATTCCAGGATTTAATGAGCAAAAAGACAGACCTATTCATGTGTTAACTATTGCTATGGGTGAATGATGTAACAAATACTTGTAGAACATCTCCTGTCAAGGTCATGTCATGTAGACCACATGAGTCATGTCCCTTCGCCTCGATTAGGGACACCGACAACTTTGGTGTTTAGACATAAAGGAAAAACAAAGGATGAAAGGTATGTACAGCACTCGGTACTGACCCATAAATGTGTTTTATTTAGTGCATGTTCATGTTTATAGTGTCTCCGTTAAAATGTAATAATAATATAGCACTGATGTATTATTTCTATGATGAGACCCTTCCAGTGGGGTCTATGTTCACAGAAAATATGCGCCGAAAATATGATCCAATGTTCCCCAAAAATATTTTGCTTTGTTCTCCAAAAATATTTTTCCATTTATTTTTATTATTATGTTCCCTTGTTCCCTAAAAATATTACTAATAACAGAAAATGTTCCATTGTTCCCCAAAAATATTACCAAAAACAGAAAATGTTCCATTGTTCCCCAAAAATAAATGGCCTTGTCCCCAAACCCCCTCTATGACCGCAGATCAGAAATGCACCGTTGCCACCTCCCCTTCACCCTCCCCACCCACAAAATCGGTGCCCTTGCATCATCCCCCCCCCCACACACACACCCCACACTGCCCAAAGTTTGCATATAGCTACAGCAGTACTGTAAAGGATTAACACATCTACTGTAGGTATGTATGTATAAAAACAACAATTGATTTTCTTTCAGGGATCTTTGCAGATGTTGCCACCTTCTGTCAAGTGGCATCTCCAAGTTCCAGCTCTGAGACTTAGCCTAGCCCTGGGTAAGCTAAAGCTATAAACTTTAATATATTTGACCCCAGTGATATAGGTTAATTAAGCTAATAATATGGCAATATTTAGAGCCACCCCAGAGAGTGGAATTCAAAAAAAATGTACCTAAGCTACTCTATCTATCTTACTAGCAAATGTTAATATTTCGAGCCGCCCCAAATTCGGGAATACATTTCTGCGGTTTTTTAACGTGGTTTTTATAAATGAAGATTTTAATAAGCTTGATAAGCTTGAGAAACAGTAGATTTATTTGAGTGGGAGAACCCGATTTGTACAGATTTTTTTATCATTCTCATTAAAGTAGCCATCCCGCCAACAACAGTCAAATTTTATAAACATTATGTACACTGTTTCTAAACCTACTGATGACAAAGTATATATATAACTTACATATTTTGAGAAATCAAACTCATACATACACAGTATAAACGGCTTTAACCAGCCGGACCAAACCCAGAACTGGAGTGTCGAATTACGAGTTACCATCATTTTACGGTTATTCAATCACGGGTATTCTAAGAACCTATTTATAAACCTATACTTTTAATCAGCGCATATACATTGTTATATGGATAGAGTTTCGATAAAAGGTTTTCTAGTGCAATTTTGTAGTTATTTGGCGGGATAGCTACTTTAAAAAAAAAAGAGGAGTGCCTAACTATAAGTATAATTGTCCCAGCTCATTGGAATACTTTACTTTTTTGTTTGTTTTGTTGAGATATTGTGAAATTCCATCACATAAAACAATGGATACACATGATACAACATGAAAGTTTCTCTGTGCTGTTGTCACTTTACAGCGATATAATTAAAGACCGCCCCAGTTAAATTACAAATAATAGGACACTTTAAAGGGACATATGGCAATCTTGAAGATTTTGTCGAACATTAGTATCACAGTTTATTAGTCCCGTATCAATTTCACTTCAAAACTGCTTGCATATAATTAACTAAAATTTAGATGTATTATTTGTCTTCGTTATTCTACCATAGGTTTAAATATATGATTGTTGCAATAATATCAGCAATTAGTAATAATATATAAATTACACAGTTATACTATAATTATAGAGAATAATATACAGGCATTTCATATCTCATCCTTTCCGTCGATGTGTTCTTGGGAAACACACTTTCCCTTAACCTCGTCCTTCGGATGGGGACGTAAACCGGGCGGTCCCGTGTATCAGTCTATCCTCCAAGCATGTTAAGGAACAACAGGAATCTATTCGATAATAAGAGTAGGGCACGGTTCCCAGATTCCTATGTATCCTTTTCCTCTCTCTGGGCGGCTCTAAATAACCTATACTGTGCGAAGGCCGAGCACAATATAAAAATGTAATATTTCATCTATGTGTGACCTAAAAAAATTATATACTTCAGAATATTTTGTTGATTTTAGCAGTGATGGGAGAATAATGATTAAATATTTTTTTCTCGGCGGATATAATAGCTGATCTTCCACGATCGAGTGCGGATTTATTAAACGAGTTGGCAAAAATATACAATGCGCGGCTTGTCGAGCATCAAATAATGTTTAATGTTTACTGAAGAGTTTAAAAAAATAATAGATGATTTTGTGAGATTCTATTTATCACACAAAAACCCATACAAGTTGATGTTAAACGTTCACATTTCTCTGTGATGTCAATTTACCTATATATCAATACCGTATTTCCTCTATTAGAAGAGCCCCCACCTGTTTTAAGAAACCTTACCGTCTTCAAAAATTAAAAGTTCCTAAAAAACGCAATGTTTTTACCGCTAATGGATTTGATTAAATTAAAAGTTTCTAAAAAACACACTGTTTTTACCGCTTATGGATTTGATTATGGGAGTTTTTTACCTTCGACACTAGTATGGTCTATGACATAAACCTTAAAGCGCTATCATCATCAATACAATTACCGCTTTTATTTATCTCGTTCCTTTCAATTTACTATTTAGTTTATCTTTTATTATTGGTTAATTCATATGCAACCAACCCGTTTTGTAATCGTCAAGTTTGACAGAAATGTGTATCATATAGATGCAGAGTGATGACAGTAATATACTCGGTACAGTCATGTTTTGGTTAAGTCAATACCGGTGTAACATTAAAAGATCGCCGTACAGTAATTCTATAAGTAAACAGTCCGGGGAAAGGAGGTGAAATATATTGAAAAGTTGTATCATAATATTAGCCCACCACCCCCTTCGCACTTTCCATAGTGCCCGGGTGCTACTGTTAGAGGAAATACGGTATATACGACAGCCAAAGTTAAAATCCTTTTAAAATAACAGGACACTCTGTTGATTCATGTGAAATTCCATGCATATATCATATGGCTTATATATTTTGTACCACCAATCCATCCTTTTTAACAACTTGTTTTGTTCATTTCAGAGACGCATCATCTGGTTTCCAGATGCCCTTCGTTCTTCAAATACCAATGCAACCCTGGAAGACGTGGATTTAACCAAAAAAGTTGACAATACTGTGATCGCAAGATTCTAAACTCAAGGAAATATATTCATTTTATTAGGCCAAATCAGAAACGCGGTTAATTTTTCTTCGGCCTTATGCGTTACAGTATATACTTGTTACTGCGTATCCCGCTTGAGATGTGTTCGCCTGATCATGATGGTGACTTCAGTTTGGCAATCCCGAGGACTAAGCAGACATTATTTTTTTAAAGAACCAAAATGAACATAATTATGCCTCACAGAGACTATATAATATGTAAAGCTGTTAAAAAACACCAAATGTATACAATGTCATACATTGACAGTAGATGCTCACATTCAAAAAAACTTTTGGTGTTTTACATCATTTTAACACATTTTAGGCCATATATGACATAGATTTTTTTGTTGTAAGTATGTTGTAAGTATGAAGTAAATTTCATTATTGTAGTATTTAATAGATGTTTAGTTTATAAATATAATATATATAAAATATTGTATTATTTATTCTTTGGTTCAGTTGGATCTACATTGTATGTAAAAAAAGTTTCCATTTGCGTACAGTCATGCATGTATCTGAAACTGAAAGACTGCCTTTTGGGAACACAAGGTCATTTTAATTTATTTATTGTTTATTCAAGCTTTTGAAATAGATCTTTTGTAATTAAAGTGACACATGGGCCGATGATGGCAATCTTGAAGTGTATATCGAGCACTGAATTTGAAATTAGCATCTCGAAACATGTTTTGCTGTACTTAGCGGTACTCGTCTGATAAAGCAAATGTCACTGGTCTAGCCTGGTCAAGTAAAATTCATTGGGTTGAAGAGTGCATAAAAAATATCCGCATGACAGATATATTCATATGAGAACTGAACACTTATTTTTGTGTCTACTGCTTAGGATGGCAGACACTTATCGATCACTTTGTCATGCTTTAACCTGCAACCTAACCTTGGCCATCAATTGAAAAGTATTTTAATTGTGTTCATGAAACTTCACCAACGTCTTCATCTCAATGGATGTTGTTACACATGTGCAATACCTCTGACTTTCATTTTGGCAGGTTATGCCCTATTTATCAGCCTAACCTGCAACCTAACCTTGGAAATAAGCAAACAGCACTGTCAGCAGGCGAAGCAAGTGTTCATGGGTGATGGAACACACTTCTAGTTCAAGGTCGACTTAGTGACCGCTTCCCACTAATAACAATCTGGAAACTGATATTTCCATGTCTATACTAGTTTGACATATTAAGCCGTTATATTTGTTTTGTCAAGTGTCGGTGTAGCGGACAATGCGGTGCACTTAAAAACTTAAAAGCACAGGATCCGGGTTCAAGACAACGGCGCCACTGAGTTTCTTCAGTGTGTTTAGCCTCGTCCATCGTAAGCAGACATAAATCCTCCTATCTGAAGTTTATATATCGAAGTCTATTCTCCGAGCATGTTTAATAAGCAAAAGTAGGAGTAGGGCGGTTTCCGCGATTCTAATGAGACACCTACCCTGACCAGATCCGCATTTATTTATTTTTTTATGGGTGGGGTGGGTGATGGTGGTGGTGACGGGCCGGTGAGGGATAACCAAATAAATTGGACTGCAGCTTTGTTTTAGTATATTTTGATGTTAAATATGGCTGCATATGGTGATACTCGCCAATAAAAAATAAATAAAAAAACATTAGCGGGTGGCCAGTTGAGTTCCATAATTCCAGATTGGCCATCAAAATGCACAACGAGAAGCTGAACAGCGGTCAGCCTTTTTAAATATAGGCTACAGACTACTTTTCAGACTTAGTGTGAGCCCCTTCACCGAATACCGAATACGCACCTGTAGACGTTCAATGACTTTACACTCGTTATATTTTTTGACCGACAGTGCCGAGTCGAACATTTTATCGTTTTAGCGTGTAATTTTTATAAAGAAATACCATGATGTTCGTAACATGTAGTACACGCCATGTACTATTTAAGCTTAAACAACATATTTTTAGTATCTCCTTGTATTTCATTAGAAAAGAACACAAGTCTTACCATTTTTAAACGCATTTTAACAATGACATCTCTTACGAGTTACTTCCCCTCGCTTCGGAATTTTAAATGGGTGAATCTCGAAATTTCTCGCGCAGTAAAGCATCTAAAAGTCAATACAGCTGAAGATGACGAAACTTAAAAGGGAACTAAAATTTTAATCATGTTAACTTGTTACAATCTTCCAGATTACGCGTTTAAAAAAAAGAAAATGGCGGCTGTTTCACTTTTTTTTGACGTTGACGGAAAATGACGTACTACTTTCCGTTGTCATGTGTTGCTATGATAAGTGGACGGCGGAGCTAAAAACCACTCTGCTTCCCACCTGAATGTGACTTCAAACTTGCTATTCCTTTTAAAGAAAGATTTATAAAGTATGCATTTAAGTTGTCCACTTTAAAACCTAACAATGGATGTGTATTTACGTATTGAATCTGTAGATTTGAAAGATCTGCTTAAAAAATGGGCATAAACTGTATTGTTTCAGTAGATACTGGTACAAATTTCGAAATAAATACAAAATAGTATACACGATTCCCATCGTATTTTAAATTATTTGGCGATCACTGTAAAGAGAGGTTATGCGTTAGAATTACACGTTCATAATAATCGCTGATTTCCACCCCCTGAAATAATTAGTATTTGTTCCCTAGGAGAACAAATCCCATTATTTTGTATTCTTGTAGCAGAAGCTGCTTTCTTTGTTCCCATCAAGTCACTCTTTAGTTGATGCAGTTGTGTCTCTGAAATGTATGTATAACTAAGTATGACCAATCACCAGAAAACATAAATATATATTCTGAAATTTTACATTCTCTCACACGAAATGTTTGTGTAAGATGGTAAAATTGATTCTCATGATCGCCTCACCATGCCATCTTGATAAATGATCAGAAATACGATACTGGAATTACCCTACAGACGCCAGATCACACATTTCTCTTAAACAGGCTTGTACATTTTGGAATATGGCTCTACCAGACTTTGTTGTGTAACAAATTGCCAAATTATAACAGTAACATTTTAGTTAAAAACCTATTAAAACACAGCTTCAGGCATAGAATTATTGTCAGACATTCCAAAAAACTTATATGATAATGTTTTTCTTAGAAGTGTTTTGGGAATTCTGTGTGAAAATAAAATCCATCATAAAAGCCTCACCATCCTGCCAAACATGCATCTGCTGCTAATATTTTGTTAGGTTCACACCATTTTTTAAATTCTATTATTGAAATGCCATTATAGATATTCGACCAAAGAAGATCTTTTTTAACGTAATCAGAAATTCTATGTTCTCCTGAATCTTGATTGTATAATTCTCTCAACCAGTTCAATAGTCTGTTCGTAAAAACTCTACTAGGTTTAACAACACGCAGCAACAATATTTAATTTCCCTAACAAGGACTGTACATGTTTTAGTGTTGCTGTTTGCTTTGAAGGCCAATATACAACCGAGTTTGTTATTTCCTGTAATCTTTCTGGAGTAACTTTATATAGGGGATGAAATAAAGATACAAATATTGCTAAATCCACCGCCATATGCTTGCTATCTTCGGGATGGTTACAATTCTGTATGAATATTGTGAATATTGAGTTCTGCTCAACCCGGGGCTAGAGGGCGTGAGCGGTAGCTAGCATATTTTACTACCGCTCATGAACAGTCTCAATCAAAACGAGACTGCAATATTTCGTATGTGTCGTGCTCGGCCGTTTCCAAAGGTCCATTATCATACGCTTTTTTTATAGCACAGTGGCGTTGTTTGTGCAGTGTGGCCGCAGTTAAACGTCTCCCCGCGCTTACAATCAGTACTGTTATTCATTCGATCTTTGGAGATCGCTAAGCCCGATACTTATATTTAGTGATCGTTGGTACATTTTCAATTTCTTTCGTTTTCTTACTTAATTTTCGATTAGGTGGTTCCACTACTCCGGCCGATAAAAGGCTCTGGGTATGGTTTAACCACACATAGGATATGTTGTCTGCTTTTTATTTTCGTCAGGTATGTAGCCACCGTTTATAGACAAATTGTTGGTATCCCTATGGGTACGAACTGTGCACTACTTGTCGCAGATTTGTTTTTATTTTGCTATTAAAGAGATTTCATGTTGAGTCTTCACCAGATACCCAGGCAGATGTTATTGAAGCCTTTAATGACACCTATCGGTATCTGGATGACATATTGAACAGTGACAACCCTTTCTTTCCAACTATGGTTAATAATATTTATCCTAAAGAGCTTCAGCTTAACAAAGCTAATATATATATGAACAACGCTTGTTTTCTTGATTTAGATCACTCGAGTGAAAATGGTGAAATAATTAGCAAGATCTATGACAAGAGAGGTGAATTTAATTTTGACATTGTTAATTATCCCCACTTGGATGGGGATGTTCCCCGAGCAAGTTCTTATGGGGTGTGTGTGTCTCAACTTATTCGGTTTTCAAGAGCAAAAGTGTACTCGAGTTGAGGACTTTAATATTCGTAATCTTTGTATAACTGAAAAGCTACTCAGTCAGGGTTACCGTTACCATAAACTTCGTAAAACCTTTGCAAAATGTTATTATCGTAAAGACAGACAAAAATATCGGACGGAGAAAACAAACACGCAAACAGACAAACGAGAAGGCAAAAGTAATAAAAATACAAGCGACATCACAAACACAAAATGGTTGACAATAGGCTACCGCCTTGGAACGGTCAGTGGCAACAAAGGCCACTCGGGGTTTAAACCGGTTCTAGGGTGCACCAAACCTCACACTTACCCTACTGTCATCCCATTAAAACAGGACAGTGTAAATAAAGAAATCCCCGCCATGATCTAATCTCTAACCAACAAGGCAGCATCAATAGGCAATATAAGTAAAACACAAATATGCTCGTGTAAATATAATACAAAAAAACAATAGCCTAGAAAGTCACAATGAAGGTATTCAATGACTTGGCAGAAGCCCGAGCAACAAGAGAATAAACCATTAAGGGCACGACAGGAAAGATCATAGACAAACATCAAACGCCACCGCTGCTCCCGACTAAATTCCTTTTTGTTTCGCTCTTCGGGGCAAACAATGCTATTAGATCCTGGGACCATACGCCGCTGGATATAGGGGATGAAATAAAGATACAAATATTGCTATATCCACCGCCAAATGCTTGCCATCTTCGGGATGGTTAAAATTATGTTCTGTTGATTGTTATGAATATTGAGTTCTGCTCAACCCGGGGCTAGAGGGCATGAGCGGTAGCTAGCATATTTCAATACCGCTCATGAACAGTCTCAATCAAACCGAGACTGCAGTATTTCGTATGTGTCGTGCTCGGCCAATTCCAAAGGTCCATTATCATACCCTTTTCCATTATCATTGTAATAGAATTGAAAAGAACACCTAAAATATCAATATCTCAGCTTTTTCTTTTGATTCTTCAATTCCGCACTTAACTAGGAGCTCTTCTAGGCAATAATATGCCAAAAAAAGCATTTTCCATTTTCTGTACTCTGGCAATCTCATCAAGATATTTTAATATTGCTATTCCAATCATAATTATCATGCATGCTATAGCATTTGTTACTCTTAATATTGGTTTTTGGAACCATACCATTATGCTTAATTTTTTTAATTTTGTTGGAATTTTTACAAAATGCTATATTTTTCCTATTTTATGTATCTAATAATAGGCCTTTATTTAAATAAAGACAATAAAAAAATAAAAATAAAAAAATAATAATAATAATAATAATAACTCAAAAAATAAATTCAAAAAAATATAAAAAAGACAAAATATAAAACTAGACATCAACAGCAACATTCCTGTAAATTTGTAGAAAAATCCATCCAGTAGTTTTAGAAGAGAAGTCGCCCAAAAAAGCTGCGCATGGAAAACTACAGCAAATGCCTTTAAGAGTGCAAATTTGTATTACAAACCGCATAACCTTAAAATGCCTTCTTTTCTTGACATGAGTTGAAAATGTAGTGGTTTCCTTTGTGATTTTAGTTCATGGATTTGTTCAATATGCGATTTGTTAACTTCGATAACATATACATCACTTAAGTGTTTTAATTATTTAAGTCTTTATTGTTAGAGATTTCCTTTTGATTGGATTTAGTTTTGTTTACACTGTCTTGTCTATTTGGGCGCTGAAGACAGGATAATAGCGAGGATTGTGCGCATATAAAATCGATTCAAGCTAACCAGTAGGTCTTATTGCCTACTGACCGTTCCAAGTCGGTAACCCTGTCTTCACCACCCTTTCTGTTGTTTTTTGTCTCTTTCATTGCAGTTTTAAGTCCTTGTTTGCAGTACAGTGCGGACCTACGATGACATTGCGTTCGGACGCTGTGGTTTCTATAGGACCCTATATATCATTTTATACTGTAATTAATACCTTATGAAAAATCTCATTCTTAATAAATATTGCAGTTAAATTATAACAAAATTTGAAGGGATTTCAACTATAAGCCATTAACAATAGACCCACTGGCCCTGTCTCTAAGTCCTCTCATGTTCTTAAATCATAACAGCATTTTTTAAATTTCAATCTACGTAAGACTTTGAACCTGTAGGGGTCATATTTGACCCCATTGTCACCAATTTTAACCAATGTTTTCCCCAGATATCTCTGTAAAACTGAGACCACCGGGACCGGGCCATATTTGACCCCAGGGTCATGATTTGAATAAAATTGGTAGAGAACCATAAGCTTATTTTACATGCAAAATATTGGACCACTGGCTCTTTATTTTTATATTTCTGAGAACAGTATTATATATAACTCTATATAAATACATGACCTCTGGGGGGCGGGGCCAAATATGACCCCCAGGATCACTATTTTAACAAATTTGATAGTGGACCATAAGCTTATCCTGCATGCATAATATTAGACCTTTTTAAAGAAGATTTTTTTTAAAGTTTTCCTTCATCGCTCTATGTAAAACTGTTACCCCGGGGTTGGGCCTTATTTGACTCCAGGGTCACCATTCTGAAAATACTTGGTAGAGGACCATAACCTTATTAAACATGCAAAATATTAGACCTGAAGGTCTTGTAGTTTCAGAGAAAATGATCTTTTTAAAGGAACCAGAATTGTAATCAAAAGGGGGAGATAACTCTAATAACAGGAATCCGCTACCCTTCACACTGCTATAATGGATATTTTGTTTCTCTACAAGGCACTCAATGACATGGTACTAGTAAGAATTTGTCCCTTGAGATGGTAACAAAAAAGTGTATGGCTCATGGCCTAAACTTTCCTATAACGTAAAAGGCCCTGACATAATATTCTACTTACCATGTACAATATCCGTATTTCTTTGTTTTGCTAGTTTTATCTTCAAAACAGAATGTTACTCTTGTCGTGAGCTTCGCCAATAACGTTTTATCATGACGTTTTCATTGTGTTCTAGGAAACTATTAGTATAAAATGATGGCTGATTTAACATGTAAGATAAGATAAGACACATTTTATGTAACATCAACAAGACAGTAAAACAAGGGACCTAAGCTAAGAGCTTTAGAAAGAATGAATGAATGGTGTTTCACGGCACGCCAACACATAAATAGGTCATATTGTGCGCAAAAAAAGATGAAAAATTAAGAACTGAAGTATTATTTAAAAATTAATGTAAATATATAAAGATAAAACTATTAAAAAATAAGGGATGATAAGGTGTAATATAAACTATGTATGTAAATCAATAAATGCCCGTCAACGGGTATATAAACAAGTATATATATATAAGAACACATTATAATGATTTATATAGTCTGATCTCTTTTAGGAAATCTAAAACAAGACTAAAATCTACAGTATCAAATAACTCTTTCATAGTATTAACATTGTAGTACCTTTGACGCATAGGATCAAAGTCTATACATTCCAATAAGATGTGTTTGACCGTTAACGGTGCAAAGCAGGGTATACATTCTGGTAATTGCTCACCTTGTAATAAATATGAATGAGTATAACGTGTATGCCATATCCTGCACCGGGCTAGTACAACTTCCTCTCGACGAATGGGTCTACTAGAAGAACGCCATTCTCCGAGTAACGGTTTAATTGAATGGAGTTTATTGTTAACTGACAAATCCCAAGCGGTTTGCCAAGAGTTACAAATATATGTGTTAATACAACTTTTAAAATCAGTGTAAGGTAATTTGGTATTAGATATATGTAAATATAATGCTGCCTTGGCAGCACTATCAGCTCTATCATTACCACGTATTCCTACATGGCTTGGAAGCCAGCATAAAATAATAACATTATCAATTATAAGGGAATTGTACTTTTCTAAAAGTTGAAGCACAACTGGGTTATCATGTTTCATATTACCCAGTGCTTGCAGAGATGAAAGGGAATCAGAAAATATTACAAAATGGTCATCATCAGATTCATGAATATAATTTAAGGCAAGTTCAATTGCCTTAAGTTCAGCTGAAAAGATAGAGGCCTTGTCAGGCAGGCGGCTCTATATGCTGTGTTTGTGAATAACAGCTGCTGCAGCTACCTTATCTCCATCTTTAGAACCATCTGTGTATATATGTTGAAAGTTACTGTATTTCGATTTAATTTCATTAAATTTGCTTTGAAAGACAGTAGGGTCTGTATTGGATTTGTTACTATTACAAAGATCAAAACTAATTGTTTGTGTTTCAAAAGTCCACAGTGGAATTTGTGGTACTTTGTACTTGGCAATTAAATTCGATTTCAGTGTCTCTTAATTTTGGTTTAATACGAAGACCAAATGATCGAATGGCCTTCGGTTTTCGATCAAAAAGAGGTTCATAACTTGGATTAAAAACATTATCGAAAGTTGGGTTTGAAGGGTTAGACTTTAATTTAATGGCGTATTAAAGGGCTACTTTGTCCCGTCTATGTGATAGTGATGGTTCATTAGCTTCAACATACAGACTTTCGGCTGGTGATGTACGAAAGGCACCTAAGGCGAGTCGTAATCCTTGATTATGTATAGGATCGAGCATCTGCAAGTACGACTTGCGAGTCGATCCATATACTATCGAGTCGTAGTCCAGCTTGGATCTGATAAGATATCTGTAAAGTCGCAAGAGGACTTTACGATCTGCTCCCCAGTTAGTGTTTGCAACAACTTTAAGTAAATTAAGAGCTTTAAGACATTTGGCCTTCAAGTATTTAAGGTGTGGTATAAACGTTAATTTACGGTCGAAAATAAGACCAAGGAATTTTGTCTCATCCACTACTGGTATTGGTGAGCCATCCAGTGTTAGATGAGGGTCTTCATGATGTTTACGTAGTTGACAAAAATGCATACAGTTAGTTTTAGATTTAGAAAATTTAAAACCATTTTCATCAGACCAGGTTTGAAGTTTATTGAGACATTGTTGAAGTTGTCTCTCAATAGTGTTCATGTTTTTTGCACGATAACATATAACAAAGTCGTCAACATATAGATAGCAATCCACACCAGGATTGATGCATTTAACTATACTATTAATTTTTAAATTAAAAAAGGTGACAGAGAGTATGCTGCCCTGTGGAACACCCATCTCCTGTTCATGAATGTCAGAGAGGGTTGAACCCATTCGGACACGAAACTGTCTATCATCTAAGAATTTCTCTATAAAAATGGGTAATCGGCGTCTAAGACCAAGGTCGTGAAGATCATTCATAATACCGTACTTCCATGCAGTATCATAAGCTTTCTCCAAGTCAAATAACACAGCGACTAGATGTTCTTTTTTTATGAAAGCTTCCCTAATAAACGATTCAAATCGTATGAGATTGTCTGTTGTGCCTCGTTGGCGCCGGAATCCACTTTGATACTTTGTTATCAGCTTGTTGGATTCCAGGTACCAAACGAGTCTCTCAATAATCATTCGTTCCATGGTTTTACATATACAACTCGTTAAAGCAATAGGGCGATAATTTATTGGGTCCGTATGATCCTTTCCAGGTTTGGGGACTGGAATAACGATTGCTTCCCGCCAAGAATCGGGGGAGTTTCCCGTCACCCAAACCTTATTAAATATATCAAGAAGGGTATAGAGACAGGATTCAGGTAAATGTTTTAGTAATTGATAATGGATGTCATCAGGACCAGCTGATGTATCATGAGCCTTTTTAAGGGACTCTCGGAGTTCTTTCAGAGTGAATAGTTTATTGTATTTCTCCAAGTTTTTCGACTTGAAGTTCATCTTCTTCTGTTCTTTTAGTTTCTTATTTTTCAGAAAATTTGGTTGACAGTTTTCTGAAGAAGAATTTTTTGAAAAAGTTTCTGCCAAAGTGTTTGTAATATCTTTGACAGACGTTATATCTCCATTATCTGTTTTAAGATGATTTACAGAACTAGAATACCGACAAAAATAAAGCACATACATTTAAAACACCAAACAATAGTATCAGTTATTTATTATGTGCAAGTGTACTAAAATAGCCGTTAATAAGTAAATATAAAACTGAATAAAGCAATTAAACAGGATACTAGTCTCAGAAAGCAGCTACTATAAAATACTTATAAAACACTTACTTTACAAATGGCATGTAACGTGAGTCAGATGTTCGCCTACATATTCATATGTTAAGAACTCCGTATAGAAAAAGACATATAGAAAATCCAATTATTAAAGTGTCAGCATCACCTCATTGAACCATTTTAAACATGATATATTCAGTGCATTGTCCAATCTGTTTGTTTGTTTGTTTGTTTGTATGGTGTTTTACGTAATTTTCAACAAAACCCCACAACACCCCTCTTCTCCCCCAACCACTCCTCTACCCCAACGCAAATGCCTGAATACCGCAATGAAACGTGTAACATCAATACATTTTAATCAACAGAAAACCACAAAATGTTGCACACGTGCTCAACTGATGAAGCAGTATTTGATGTTCAACACACGTGACCAAATGATAGCCAAAAAATCAGACCTCGATTCAGGTAACATTTTGTCTGATTTTGTCGCCAATAGATAACCGAATTTAATGAAACTTAGTTCATCTAATGCAGAAAACAAAATGCTAATCCCGGTTGAAACCACTTGAAACAAGAAAGTTATTGAAGGAATAAGAATATAGTTTGTTTGAAAGCCGTGACAGGGTACATACTATTTCAGTAAGATGAGACGGGTATTGGTCCCAATCACATATGCAAAGCGTACTGAAGATGTTACATTTAAACATGATAAGTCAGTCCTTTGACACAATACACACCTATTTGCAGTATAGAACCATGCTATCAGTGCCCATTTCAGAATGTGTATTAATGGCAAACGGAATGCTATTAGAAACATGTGTATTCACGATTTAACTACAAGTGTACTGTTTTATGTGTACCCTATCATTTAACTGAAATGGTGTGTTCTGAATCATTTTTCATTTGTGCCTTGCAAACCGCTCAACTTGACAAATTCCCAGTAAAATCATACGAAATACAATCCCTTGAATACAAACTATAGGAATGAATGTAAAGACAACAGCTAAATTGTGTAAATGAGTTTACTGAAATAGTGTGTACCCTTTCACGGCTTTCAACCAAAAAATATTCTTATTCCTTCAATAACTTCTTTGTTTCAAGTGTTTTTCTAAAACGGGTTTCAACCGGGAGTATCATTTTGTTTTCTGCATTAGTGTCATAAAAATTAATAACCTATTGGCGATAAAATCAGACAAAATGTTACCTGAATCGAGGCCGGATTTCTTGGCTATTTCGTGTTGAACCTAATCATTTGGTCATTTATGTTGTGCACACTGAATTAAGCTCGAGCAATTATGTGACGTAATCAGTAATATCGCGTAAAATGTAACACGGATAATTAAAAATATATTGCCGAACGAACGTTAAAAGTGAATAAAATATATTTGAGAATAGCAGATTAGAAAATACAAAATTAACAAATACGTTATTTTTCCGGAAAATTTCTGGATATTCAACAGCGTTGACGTTTACTTTTATGTTTACAGAAAAAAATACGTTTTATTCGTATTTTTCAATAAGATAATTATTACTCAAGTGATCACCAATAGGAATATCTGATGTCATGGCATACGCATATTTTACATCTATTGCATATGCCTGTAATGAACTACTGCGTCTAGTTGCGCCTCCGTTCCCAGTGAACAGCATTTACTTTAGGGGAGGAGCTACATTTACTTTAGGGGAGGAGCTAAAATGAACAACGTGCAGTTATATCCTTTGATGAACTATATTTTTTGAGCGACGTAACGTCGTCTTGACGTCTTCTTGCCAATTGTCGGAAATTGCTTTAAAAAATGGAATGTCGGCCAGTACGTATTACAGCCTTAAAACACTATTTTTAACACATATACAATTTATTTGTATTATTTAATTCTGAAAAACAGATAGAACAAAACATAATGTAAATATAAGATTGACTTCGGGCTTCGCGAACTTTAAACAAGTCTAATGATGTTCATACCCCGTAGAAAGATCGAATTCTTAAATAAAGCAGACTGAAAACTGTATATGTGCATATGCATATATGTATGTATTTCTACATGTGACACATTAATGTATGTATTTATGTATGTGACATATTAATGTTAATACATTAATGTTAATAGATTATAATCTTTTTTCACAGAACAAGAATCCGATTGCTTTTCTAGAAACAAAGTTAGAATGTTTGAGGGTTCGATGGATGGGGAATATCTAGACCTTCTTAGAGACGCAGTAAAGGACAATAATTTAACTATTGGAGATCTAGAATCGCGGCAATACGTACTAAAAACAAGTGTAAACCATATGAATACTATACTGATAAGATGAATTCGTTTTCTAACGTACTTGTTTATATACCCGTTGACGGGCATTTGTTGGTTTACGTATATAGTTTATATTGCTACCATATCATCCCTTATTTTTTTGATAGTTTTATCTTTATATATTTACCTTAATTTTTAATTACTACTTAATTTCTTCATATTTCGTCGGTTTTTGCGCACAATATGACGTATTTTTGTGTCGACGTGCCGTAAAACACCATGCATTCATTCTAACGTATACTGAAGCGAAAAAGAAACGCAACTCGGGAATTTTCGTTATATATTGTAAGTACTGCGCATTAAATTCTACATAATATTCCAAGGAAATTCCAAGATGTTTTGTAAAAACAACTGTTGCAGTTAGTTAGAGAAAGGACACAACAGTGATGTTGTAGACTAGACGTTTTAATGACAGTACACTTTGTTGAATTTCCTCTTTGAACAATTGAGCCATTTTAGTACTGTATTTAACATAAAGAGTTTGCAAATTTTTCCATCCTAAGTTTGCTCACATGCTTCATCCAATCGCCTACTACGTCAATAATGAAACTTTGAACGAATACTATGTGCTGTGTTATGTGTTGTTTCAGTCTTTTTCCGAAATGAAAGGTCTTACGTAGCCATGTACTATTCGATTAACATCAACATATCGTACATACAATATATAGCGGCAATTCCCGAGTTGCGTTTCATTTTCGTTTCAGTATATATCTCCCAGAAAATCTAAAAGCAAGAGGAGAAATTAAAAATGAATATCTAGACAAATGTTTAGATGTTGCAAAATTAAACGAAACGTTTAAATTGATTATGTACATGTGTAACAAACAGGGGAATTAATATTTTATTCTCACAAACGACTCGCAAATTCGTTCGAATCAAGGAGTATTGCTGAATGTCATTGAAACAAATAATGAATATAATAGAGGCTAAACATATAAACGCAAAATGGTTAAGCTCTGAGAATATTTGGAGATACGGAGACAATAACGAAATAGATAATATCGCGACAGGGATGTGTCTGACGGTGGACTATGATGAGGAGGAAATTACCATCACGAAATGCAATGAACAGGATAACCAAGTAGGCTTTCAAACTTGAAGTCGGGTTAAGGTTACATTACTTTCTTATAGAATGAAATAAAAATCCGAATATTGTATTGTCAATTGGGAAGATTGTCAATGTAATAGGTTTTCAAACTTGTTTTCTCGTGCCTTGTGTCTCTTTTATAAGCAAATGACAAGCAACTGCAATAACCTACCGAAAACTATCTATACTCAGTACATTTAAAAACGTACCATTTTTGAATTTTTCGATAATTTTCAGTCCGCTGGTTTTTTAATCAAATCAAGATTGTATTTTATTTTAGTGCACAAGTCTCTTTGTTCCAAAGGTTAACATATGGCGATAAAAAATTGCATAACATTTACTCTACTTCTTTAAGTTAAAACACATGTTGTACGAGGACTTCAATTCCACTCTAGAAGTTCACAAAATACCAAGTGTTGCGTTTTCAAATGTTGAGTACAGATAACCACAGCAATATACAGAATATTACAGAAGAATGCATGATAGGATATCAGTATGATTGGATATCGGTATGATTGGATTGCGTTACACATGTTGCCATTATTATGTACATTTCACTAACATACTTTGGAAATGAAGCAACCCAATAAACTAGTACTCGTTTGATCAAGATTTGGGATTGTTTCTATACTTTATAAATCATGCATCATGTAGCAGTAGATAATAGTATGTGTATTTAGCTGACTAACAGCCAGTCGGACATATGGTCCTCATACACACCATATGTACAGTATGTAAACACGTGTTGTAACAATGTTAGATATGGCAGAACACCTGTTTAGAAACTTCCTGATATATTCAAAGAACGCACAATTCGTGCTAAGATTAATAAAAATGATGAGCGTACGATTAATACCAGATTGCATTGACAATAAAAGCATTACAACCAACCATGCTTTAAGACGACAGTAAATTTATCATTAACAGTATATTGAGTAAAAGAACATACACTCATAAGGGTAATTATTTTTTGTAATTTAATGATGCCATAAGATTCAATTTTTAAAAAGAATATCTATGTATAATCTTTATTGTTTTTATTCAAAATAATATAAATGTATTGGGAAAATACACTATTCGAGCTAGCTATAATAAATGAGTTTACTATCGACAAGGAAAAATGCTTTACTGTATTATCTATTCATTTTGAGAATACAGATTTGTCCCAAGAGGTTAAGTTTCCTTGGCTCAATTTCAACTTCACTTGATTAGTAGGCGGTTTAACATGCTCTAAGCCACATCTGTACATGTTATAATGTTAAGACCTTGTATGAACTTGATACACAACCGAAGCCAGTGCCGATACATGTGCCAATGTTTTTGTAAGTGAGTATCAGCAATCACTTCCGTAAAGCGCCGTTGGAAATAACCCTTTTGTCAACCCTGTGTTTGTGTTGCATCTATTTGTCTCCACAGTTGTAATATAACATATGTTGTCACTAATTTAGTGTTGCTCTCATCTGAACAACGATACAACGTCTAGCTGTATGTGATGTGGTGATATACAGCGGAATGTCCTCGGGGACCGTCTAAACGCGTATTATCTGGATTGACAATATTACATTTCCGTGAAGATGTTTTTGCTAAAGTAATTACTTACTTCCTATGCAAATTTCACATGTCGTATACAAATGAGAGTAGTGTAATATCCGTTACATTGCTAAACTGTGTGTCGGTATATTAGTATTACATTGCTAGACTGTGTGTCGGTATATTAGTATTACATTGCTAGACTGTGTGTCGGTATACTAGTGTTACATTGCTAGACTGTTTGTCGGTATATTAGTATTACATTGCTAGACTGTGTGTCGGTATATTAGTATTACATTGCTAGACTGTGTGTCGGTATACTAGTGTTACATTGCTAGACTGTGTGTCGGTATATTAGTATTACATTGCTAGACTGTCTGTATATTAGTATTACATTTCTAGACTGTGTGTCGGTATACTAGTGTTACATTGCTAGACTGTGTGTCGGTATATTAGTATTACATTGCTAGACTGTGTCTCGGTATACTAGTGTTACATTGCTAGACTGTGTGTCGGTATATTAGTATTACATTGCTAGACTGTATGTCGGTATATTAGTGTTACATTGCTAGACTGTGTGTCGGTATATTAGTATTACATTGCTAGACTGTGTGTCGGTATACTAGTGTTACATTGCTAGACTGTGTGTCGGTATATTAGTATTACATTGCTGGACTGTGTGTCGGTATATTAGTATTACATTGCTAGACTGTGTGTCGTATATTATTATTACATTGCTAGAATGTGTGTCGGTATACTAGTGTTACATTGCTAGACTGTGTGTCGATATATTAGTGTTACATTGCTACACTCTGTATCGGTATATTAGAGTTACATTGCTAGACTGTGTGTCGGTATATTAGTGTTACATTGCTAGACTGTGTGTCGATATATTAGTGTTACATTGCTACACTCTGTATCGGTATATTAGAGTTACATTGCTAGACTGTGTGTCGGTATATTAGTGTTACATTGCTAGACTGTGTGTCGATATATTAGTGTTACATTGCTACACTCTGTATCGGTATATTAGAGTTACATTGCTAGACTGTGTGTCGGTATATTAGTGTTACATTGCTGACTGTGTGTCGGTTATTTTTGCATAACATTTATAAAATCAGTTACTTTTCAATGCAAGTTGAAACGGCACTATTCGCCCTTTTAGTTCAACCAAAGCTTACATCCAATGAGCATCGAGAGATTGTTGTTGTTGTTTTTTGTTATTATTATTATTATTATTATTATTATTTTACAGTTTTATTTGCATATCGAAAATTTCTAGCATATATTAAGTGATTTCAGTAAGTGGTTCAGTTTAATATAGGGACGCTAAGCTCCGCCTAGAATTGCGTGTTTTAGAGTGGTAAGCTCCCGAATATCAGAGATAATAAACTACGATAGCTGTCAATTACATAGACAGTGGACAGGTTCAGCTACTATTCAGGTATAGCACACCCAATGCATCACAGGAAATGTCGGCCGAGGGTGTCGACCTGGGTTAGTAGCTCAATGGCGACGAGTAAATAATTCTCATTTATTTTTGTAAAATAAAAAAGGCATTTTCACTAATTTAAGGTGCCATTTTGGGGTTTTATCACAATGTTGATCTATTAATTACATTTTTCAAGCATTGTCATGTAACATTGTGAGTTTTGAAATGGAAATGAGTGTATGAATACAATATTTTGGCATCTCAGTGTTTATGTTTTTAAAGGGAGCTTTCATTCATGAGACAAGTTCTTTCTAAGAAGATACATGACCCTCACTTTTCTGTGGATTTTTTGGCAGCATAAGTGTCATCTATGATGAGAATGTAAGTTATTCTTTTTTAAATTGGGCCTAGGTATGAACGACAACATGGCATTTGAATTTTAATTCATACATAACTCAGTGTAAAAACCAATGGGAGTGATACACCTTCAGGTGCAGATAAAAGGAAGCAGTCAGAATTTGGGCGTGTTGCTTTAAGTTATATGTTATATTAAGAAACGTGGTCCTATTCAGAAATATGTCCAGCAAGGGCAGATCCGGAGGTGGTCTTGACGTGCCCCCAAACACTTAAATCCGGCAGAGTTCTAACCTATGCTTGCTGGGTTTTATGGGACGCGTAGTTCATCATTATATTTACTATTCAGAAAATATATCAGACAAAAACATTCGGGAAGCGGACCACGAACCTTGCTATCCCACTGCTCAAATGTTCACGCCCTTCCTACCCTAACACCTACACTTAAATCCTAGATCCGCAACTCTCATGTGATGTTCAAATAGAAGAAATGTTGAAAGCCTTAATAAGTATTTCCCTTTTGTGCAATTCCATTGAGATTGCTTCTGAAAAAGATAAAAAAAAAAAAATACAACTCAAATAATCTGGAATATGTGTACATGAAATAGCATGTTTACAGTGTAGCATGTTTACACATTTATCTAGGAAGTGCTTCCCTTGAAATATAAATACATACTGGATAAATCTGTGAATTATTCAATACATATATGACCTTCAGTATTACATAAGCTGAGTATGGATCAATACATACTGTTATCAAGTTGTATTTATTATTCAAGTATAGCACTGTCTAGATAAAAGTGTAAACATATTAAACTGCTAGTTGCATGTACACACATTCCCGGATTAATTGAGTTCTAATTGATTTCATTTTTAATGCCCTTTCAATGGGATTACACAAAAGGGTACATACTTCTTAAGTCAAAAGTTGACACTGCAGCTATCGACTTTCAAATGAAATAAACATATTCAGGCGCCTAATTGTTTATCAGTTGCAGACAAGTTCGAATATAATATTCATACGTGGAATCGCAGATCTGGAAGCTGGTGATATAATTTGTCATTATATGAAGGAACGTCTTATTATTTGTTAAAAGAAGAGAACGCAATCAGTTCCGGGTTCAATTGCTCTACGTCGAGAAGGGACAAACTTGCAACAACATCGAGCTGTAGCTCGGAGTCTGACGTCAAACCTCACCAAGACACAGTCTCGACTATGAAGGCAGACTGTCTATGGACAGACGCAGAAACTCTTTAGTATCATCAACGTTCTGCAATGGTGCCGCACTGTATGGTGTGTGTATGATTGTTCAGCAAATTCTCTCATTCATTTGGTCGAGTAGAATGACCCTATTTACATGAAAGTCGTGAATTAACTTATAACAGAGCTCTTCCTAGAAGGCTAAAACTTGGGGGACATGTTCACCACGATGTTTGTTTGTTTCTTTGCATGGTGTTTTACGTCTTTTTCAACACATGTAAGGTTATATATGATGATTTTCTAGTGGTGGAGGCGGACCACCCACTTTTCTTAGGTAGAACCAGTACTGTATACCTCCCGCCATTCGCAAGTATCACCACGATGTAAATCTGTGCAATTAAACCCTGATCAAATGATCCTTTTGTACTAAGAAGTAGATATACAAGTCGAACAGGAAATGTAGCATTCAAGGACAAAAACTAAAAAGTGCAAGGAAACCAACAACAATTACAACGATGAATAAAAGGCAAGGTCTGTGACATCCCAAACATAAAAGGGTTGACGACATAATATCTATAGGATAAATGTTGAAACTCCTCCTCCTGCTTTCTTCACAAACCCGGGTAGAGACCGGGCCGTAAACAGACACACATTGGCAATATGTAGGTGGGGTCACGTGAAGGAAGCAGGGAGGCATCGGGGAGCATTTTTTCCCGAAATGTTAATTAGCAAGATGATTATTCTATACCTGGCCGGTTTGCCTATTTTTTTTACAAATTAAGTCATAAAGAGAGAAAACAAGTTAAATAATATTTAAATTCATTAAATTGTACAAGTGAAAAGAAAAATATTTTTAAAAAGTCGGGCGTTAGATGAGCTTGAACGCGGATAGTTATTTTACTACCCTGACCCATTTACAGACTGAGTTATTCCGCCATGTCTGCATATGCAACAATAGGCTATATAAAAAAATACAGTATATATTGCTTGATGCGCCTACCGTATCTTTTTTAAATATTGATATTATTTATAATCCATATATGCACCCATTTGCTGCAAATTAGTATTTCCCTACTCAAAATATAATACATAACGCGATATGTAATAAAACAAAACAATATGTAGTAAAATTTAATATGCAGTAAAATTTAAATTTGATTTGTCTTCATCTACCATTGTTATTGTTTAAGAGCCATGGTTGATCTCACTCCAAGATATAAAAATCAAAAGTGTTATACAACTCAATGCCCAGTGTGCATGGAGGGTTCTAAGGGTAACAAATGCACTCGATGCGACAACGGTAAACATCAATGTAAACCTTTTTAAGAAATATTCGTCGCCATCTTTAAGAAAAGACCCAAACGGATGGGATATGGTGCGTATTTTAGGCATGAGCAATGTCAACTATATAGTACATGACATTAAGGGTTCGCCAATGTTCTGAAATGACTTTCCAGTAGGTGGGGTATTAGGTGTTGAAACCTAAATAACTAGACAGTCTTAAAAATATGTAACACACCATTCATATTAAACTTTGAGTATAATTCACTTTAGTCATAAGGAAAAATGTCAATATGTGGGTACTTAATTAGCGTGAACAAAAACAATAGGGTAAAGGACTTCCCTGTAAACAATATAATTACTGAACGTAATAATTGTTTTTTGGCTTAGATTGTATAGACAATGATTAACAATATGTTAGAGTATTAAGTCGGAATTCAAACCAGTTTTGCAGAAAAAAGTAAATAACTTCGTTGATACGTTGGAGTTTTCTGCGGCCATATTTATCATTCATAAAAATATGTAAACAAAAGTGAAACATGGATTATTGCCTAAATTGGTGTGAGAGTCATCTATGCAGCTACAGAACATATATGTGAATCTTGAATATTACCATAAGTAGATTGTTAAAATATTGAAGACAATTCAAATCATCTGTCAGTAATCATGGGTGTCGAGATAAAGATTTTACGTTTTCTTGTTGTATTTTCAATACTTCACCTCGCTGAACAAAATATGACCGATTAACCGATTACGATTCCTACGCCTAATATTTTTTAACGATGCATACTAGGAAAATCCAAATCGAATTTTCGAATTTATAATTACACAAATTGTATTTTTCATTATAAATAATTTTCTTATCATTTGCGTTATAAATGTTGCAAGAAAACGAAGAAAATGAACCCTTGCGGTTATAAGTACTAAAATTAAGAAATAAAAATGGCACTACTTTATGCAGTTGTAGGTGTTATAAGGCATTCGTTCTGAAAACTCGGATAATACCGGCTACGTTCGGAATCATACTTCAAAGAAAAGATCGAGATGTTGCGAATGAGAAGTTATTTCCGGAAATTATAAAGTGACAATATTATTTGCCAAATTAACTGATTTTATAATGTTTCGAGGCTTATATCTCTCAAGAATCACATATTTAAGAAGAAACAATACGTTTTCCCCACGCACCTGTTATAAACTGTTCAGATATGTCAGAATACAGTCGCAATAGAGGCTCGTTCATGAGGTAAACAAAAGTTTGAAATACGATTCATTCAATAAACATTGTGTAGTATTAGTAGTAGTATATCTCGTGCAAATCGTATAATTTAAAAGTGATTTGCACTACTTTTGGGGATAAAACACGGTGCAGAAAATTCATTTATTTAGCATTGATGGTGTTTTGAAATTCTGTTTTATTAAGTTGCAGTTATTTAATTTTTAATTTTCATTCTTACATATTGTGAACAACATACTGGACTATGGATGTGTGTATTCACTTTCAATAAAAAAGAAGTCAATGATTTGCCAAGGTACTGAAATCAAAAGTACAATATATTTTTTATGAATTACTTTTATTCCAAACACTAGCCATCAAAATGTTTCCTTAAAAATGTGACACACTATGTAAGCATTGACAGTTGCAAGAAAATTGAAGTTTAAGCAAAAATTGACATTGTATTTTTTAGCATATCCCACCCACTTTATACTATTGGCGAACCCTTAATGTAACACTATTGCTGTGAACATAATATCAGAAAGAATACTTAATGGCAGAAATTGTACCCTTCATATCCAAAACGTTTAATGCAATTTTACTTAAGGGTTTTATTTTATTTTATGTGAAATAAACTGGTCAATATAATAGTATATTTATCCAGCGAGAGTAGACGAGACATCATTGGCAAATTGCATACGGAAAACCTTAGACTTACTTTGATAAACTATTGCTTGGCAAGTTGCATACGGAAAACCTTAGACTTACTTTGATAAACTATGGCTTGGCTAGTTGCATACGGAAAACCTTAGATTTGCTTTGATAAACTATTGCTTGGCAAGATGCATACGGAAAACCTTAGATTTGCTTTAATAAACTATTGCTTGGCAACTTGCATAATGATTGACTAGTAAAGTATAGTTTGGCAAGTCGCAATGATAATGTTTTTCAAAGAACCATGACAACTCTCTAAATAATCGTGTCCATATCACTATATGTTATTATTAGCTACTATCACGGTTACCATTCTCAACATGTTCACCATACTTCGTTATAAATGGTATTAAACAAATAGTGGGCATTGTGTATAACAGATTCATTGACAAGATTATAGACGTTTTCCAAAACTTACAATCGATCCAGTTTTAATATCAATGGTGTAACCTTTTGAATTAATAACAATGCAATTATTACAAGTTGCCCTACATCGGCCTTATATGCGTTAATCAAGTTGCAAATGTATAGCACAGGCGCCAGCAAAGAAAGAATGAACGCTATTGGCAAAATCATTTGTGATTTGTGACATTCAGTAAACTTAATTCGTTGTTTTTAAGCTACACGCTTGAAATTAACCAAATTTCAAAATCTTAGAGACGCTGGAAAGTTTAATCATGCAGTAGGACTTAGATATTTGATGTCAATTAATCTGTCTCTGTTCGTGGTTTCGGTTTAAACTTATTGATTAACGGTATTAATGTTTAACATTTCGAATCATGCTAACGTTCTGTTTTTCTAAGCCCGAAAGGACGTATTTTGTCATACTGCAAAGAAAATTCTCGGGATTTTATTGGTCAATGGGCGACGTGAACATAGGACAATTTCCCCGTAGGTACCCCATATCTGCACTACACAAAAAACAAAATGGAGACGATAACATTGTGTGTAAAGGTCTGAAATAATCGTAAGTATACATTTTTTTGCAAATTTACAGATAATAAAACATCAACATATTGATAAAATACGTTTTTTTATGAAAAAATCCGCCAAATATAACGACGTTAGAGCGATGACGTCACGAAATTAAACAACATCTAGTTAGAGGCACGTTACGGGGAAATTGGCGCAACAAAAATGAAAACGTGTTTTTGGTTGGGTTTTTTTCTTAAACAAATGGTAACAACTTTGAAGTATGACAAATTTGTTAACGGCTCGGATGAATATAATTTCCAGGCAAGGAATATGAGCCCATGTCCCCTGTCAAGAATCCTAATAACTAATAATGTCATGGCGTCATACGTTCTCTGTTTCTGTCTATTGACTGTTCTTGTCCGGAATATTCCTCCGCTTGGCCAGAGGCATACAGAGAACGTTTGGCTTCTTTCTATAAACAGTTGTCTTGAATTTAGAATTTTGCACACTAAAAACCGTTGTTTCTATGAACTATTGTATGGTAAGTCGCAACTATTTTTTGAAAACTCACTGAATTAATCGTGTCTATATCACTATCTGTTATTATGAGCCATTGTCAGGGTTACCATTCTCAGCAAGTTCAACATATTTCAATATAAATAAATCACGAGTTTTATATAAAAACCCTGAAGTAAATGTATTCGTAAAAGTATTGAACGAATAATGACAATAGTGAGTAGTGTGTATAACAAAGAAATTCACTGACATGATTGTAGACGATTTCCAAAACTTAAAATAAAATCGATCTAAGTTTATTATTAACGGTGTAACCTTTTCAACTAATAACAATGTCAATTAGTATGCCTCTGATCGTGGTTATGCTTTAAATTCCTTGATTAACGGTATTAATTTTTAACATTTCGAATCTAACTTTCTGTTTTTCTAAGCCCGTATAGATGTATTATATGTCATGACGTCATGCGTTCTCTGTCTGTCTCCCTGTCTGTCTATTCATCTATGATTGACTGTTCTTGTCTGGACGACTCCTCCGCTTAGCAGGTGGCATACTAGTACAGAGAATCTTTGGTTTGTTTCTATACACTTGTGTCTAACAAGTTGCATACCGAAAACCGTTGGCTTGTTTCTATAAACTATTGTATGGTAAGTCGCAATTATTTTTCAAAAAGATACTGCAATTAAAAGAATGACAACTCTCTGAAATAATCGTGTCCAATCACTATCTGTTATTAGATACTGCCACGGTTGCCATTCCCAGCAAGTTCACCATATTTCATTATAAATAAATGTATGTAGTAAAACTATTGAACAAATAAAGACAATAGTGTGTATTGTGTATAACAAAGCGATTCATTGACATGACTGTAGACGTTTTCCAAAACTTAGCATAAAATCGACCTACGTTTAATATCAATAGTGTAACTTTTTAACAAATGCAATTAGTACAAGGTGCCCCATATCCGCCCTATATGCGTTAATCAAGATGCAGATGTATAGCACAGGCGCCAACAAAGAAAGAATGAACGCTATTGTGTGGCAAAACCTAAATTAGATTTGTGATATTCAGTAAATTTAATTCGTATTTTTAAGCTAGACGCTTGAAATTAAACCAAATTTCAGAATCTTAGAGACGCTGGAAAGTTTAATCATGCTGGTGGATTTAGTTATCTTGGAAGTTAGAAGGAAATTGATGTCAATTAATCTGTCTCTGTTCGTGGTTATGCTTTAAATTCCTTGATTAACGGTATTCTGTTTAACATTTCGAATCAATCTAACGTTCTGTTTTTCTAAGCCCGTATGGATGTATTATGTCATGGCGTCATGCGTCCGTCTATCCGTCTGTCTGTTTTCTTGTCCGGACTCGTCCTCCTAAACTTCTCAAAATATTTTGGCGAAATTTGATAAAAAATAAAGTGTCAGCATAAAGTTTAGTTGCGCATACGCTAGTCTGGTTCTGGTTCATTGACTTTTGCTGAAGTTCTGACGGCCATTTAGTCATTTTCTTTTGATTAAACCCCATCATTCTTGTCCAGAATTCTCCTCCTAAACTTCATTCTCAAAAGAGGTTAGGTCTCATACCTCAATTAATTTTCCCATAGGGTTACTGTACAGCCTTTTCCAACATCTGAGCTTCAAAGCAGGGCAGCAGACATTGTTGCTGGTTTAATATCTTCAGTATAGCAAAGACCATTAATTTAAAACAATAAAATACATAAGTTAGCCAGGTTGGTTTTTTTTCTCGCTCATGTTTTGTGAACCCTATGGAAAATACAAAATTCATACACTATCTAGCTGAATATGCGGTGCTTCGGTCAAACAATTCTGAAATTTGAATGAAACCTCATATCAATATGGGATTTTCTGTATCATCTGTCTTTTACACTGCAGATGTATGCTAAAGCAAAGAAAAACCTATTTTTCAAATTAAAAATTGCCTAAAATTGAGAAAAAATAGAATTATTTTCTGTTTTCCTTTTGTCTCTAGGTCCGTGAGCTTTCAGGGGAGATAATAGAGGTGTGATACCGTTATGACCCTATCATTTTGCACTGCACGGTCTAGTGGTTGACCCATTTATAGTTCGTCACTATGATTTTCTCTTCACTTGTGCGATGACCGGACAGGTTGTGGACCCTAAGCTGACGTCTACCTACATTCTTATAGAACAGTAGCGTTTGGTGTTTGTCTTTAATCTTGTCTTGTCGTACCCTTAACAGTTTGTTATCCTGTTTCTCTGGCTTCTTCCAAGTCATTGAGAACTTACTTTGTGACTTTCTATGCTTTCTTTATATTATATATACATGATCATTTATGTGTTCTAGAACCTGGTTTAAACCCCTAGCGGCTTTTTTTGCCACTGACCGTTCCTAGACGGTAGCCCTATTTTCAACCCTGTTATGTTTGTGCTGTCATATTTTGCTGTTTAGTCATCTTTGTAGTTATTGTTTGTTTCTGTGCGTGTTTGTGGTCGACTGTGGTCCTTGAATGCTGCATTTTCTGCTCGACTTTTATATCCACTTATACATGTGTCGACTATTAATGCTGCCTTGTTTGTTAAAGATTATAACCTTGCGGGGATATCTTTATTCACACCGTTTATTGGGATGACAATAGGGTAAGAGTGAGTTATGGTGCAGCCTAGAACCCGGTTTAAACCCCCAACGGCCTTTTTGCCGATGATTGTTCCAGGGCGATAACCATATTGTCAACCCTTTTATGTTTGTGGGGTCATATCTTGCCTTTTAGTCATCATTGTAGTTGTTGTTTGTTTCTCTGTGTTTCTCTGAGTGTTTGTGGTTGACTATCGTCCTTGAAGGAATTCTTGTTCGATTGTTATATCCATGACAGAAAGCGAACAAAGAAGTTAGAAAGTATGCGTTTTAGAAGTGGAAAATGCTGAAAGGTTTGTCATCTAATAAACACTTGGTGATTCTCAATTCGCGGATTATTCTAAAGATGTAAACGACCCGAAACTGTATTTTTTTTCATTCCGATGAAGATAATATCCACTTTAATGAACCTAAACCTAAACGGAGAATTACAAATTATGTTCGAAGAACTAGATATTGAAATTTTCAAAATTAGATATTGAAATTTCTAAATCGGAAATATTAAAAAGATGTAAAGAATTACAATTTTGACGTTCAGGGGGTCCCGACTCGTTGATAACGATGTTTAAGATATTGTATTGACCATCTTACCGCATATGTGTGGAAATTGATTAATACGTTAGTTGATAAAACATATTTTCCAGAAAACTGGTTGGAAGGATTTGTTGTTCCGATTCATAAAAAGAGCGATATAAATGAACCAGAAAATTACAGAGGAATAACGCTGTTAAGTACCTTTGGTAAACTATTTACTAGAATCCTAAATAACAGACTTAGCACCTGGGCTGAGATATATCAGGCCTATGTTGAGGCACAGGCGGTGTTTCGTAAAAATATTGGTACCATAGATACGATATGTGTTGTACATGGACTAAAAGCGCATATGTTGAATGCAAATAAAAAGTGTATGTTGCTTTTTTATAGATTATACAAAAACGTTCAATTATGTAGTACGAGATATTCTGTGGTTTAAACATTTAAGGTATGGGGTCAGGGGTAAGACATTAGATATAATGAAATAAATGTACAGTAATGTGAAATTTTACATGCTTCTTAGGGTCCGTCAGGGCAAATGTCTATCACCATTTTTATTTCCAATGTACTTGAATGACCTTGAAATAACTTTTATTTTAAGTGGATATGAAGGTATTGATTTGGGAATGTTAAAAGTATGCTTATTATTATAAGAAGATGATATTGTTATTTTCTCTGATTTAGACACAGGCAAATGGTTTAAACATTTTAAAAGGTTACTGTAGTTAATGAAAGCTTACAATGAATGTTAATAAAACGAATATTATGATTTTCAAAAAAGGAATGAACATAGATGCAAGTGCCATAACTCTTGTATTGTATTACTTTTTTCAGACTTATATAAATGGCATTTTATTGTTTTTTAATGTCTTTTATATTAAAAAAGATGATCCCATAATTAGGAAATACATGGATTTCAAAAGTTCACAGCTTTGGTCAGTACCAGTATCAGTGAAAGAACATGGTGGCAAGTGCTATAACGCTTGTATTGTGTGAGTTATGTCCCTGTTTATACTGTATTGTGTGAATTATGGCCCTGTTTATACTGTATTGTGTGAGTTATGTCCCTGTTTATACTGTATTGTGTGAGTTATGTCTCTGTGTATACTGTATTGTGTGAGTGAGTTATGTCCCTGTTTATACTGTATTGTGTGAGTTATGTCCCTGTTTATAGTTCGAAACGTTAAGGCAACTTTTTACCGTAATAACCACTGTTTAGATTCTTATGAAACTTCAAAGAAAGCAATGTATGGACTTCAGTGTTAATTGATACATGTAATATACTCGCGAGCATATTTCAGCTTAACGTTATGCAGAAAACTGTTTAACCAGGAACTTAACTTCGTAAAAATAAAGCAACATTAACGAAATACGGCATCTTTTAATGATCTTACATTATTCAATATTGCTTACAAAAAATGTCCGATACGGAACAGGTATGTTCTACTACGGGTACATATGCGCCGCAAGGCGGGGTTCTTGTTATTCAAAAGGTTATAAGCAGCTCATATACAGCGGCCATGTTATGTGGCTGGTGAGGTCCAGGTGGTAGCAGGATGAACTTGAAATCCGTAGCACCCAGTTTCAAATAGAACAAGTTAATAATAAAAAAAACAGTATATAGAGGTGTTGTGCCAAACAAACCCATTTGATTAGAGAGGGTCGGGGAGGGGTGTTAATCAACCATAACGTATGTGTGTGGGAGCTATAATAAATCGTAGTCATTATATTTTAATACAGTATTTATTGTTTAAAATTGTTACCATCAACAGGGGCAGTATAAAAATATATATTTTATTTTAGACATTCGTTTACATGTAGCTCGAAACGATTTAGCTATAACTGGCGTAGGAGGCAACACTAGATGCTCTGGAAGGTGTTGCGTGAGCAGCCCTTCCCTTCGAACGCTCGTCCCACAATGCTTTCGATTTTCGCGATGATTTCCGGTGCGTTGTTAGGGTGTTCGTTTTGCTGCTGCATCAGCATGTCATATTTGTTCATCAAATCATTGCCGGCTTCCTTTAACATGGCTGTGCTCTTTACGCTAGTCTCGTGACGACTCGTGACGTCAATTATGTTGTTGGCCTTGATAACGTGTGATTTCTCTCCAATTTTTGGTATGGAACCAATGCAGATATGTCCCTTGAAAGAGCAGAGTATACACTTTTACGTTTACCTTATGCATTTTAGGCGCTGTTACTATTTTATGTTAATTAAAAGCAGGTCGCTTTTACATTATTTATATTATTTTTTCTTTGTACTTGACACAGTCTTTGGGCAAATAGATGTAGCACATCCGACACGAACAATAACGACAACAAGCTTGGGATGGTTCTTGCAAGCTTTGGTGTAAATATGTTTTATTTCGAAGGTGACGTATAAAACAAATGTAACGTACACTAATAAAATGCTTGTTGCAAAGCTTTGGCCAGTGCCTTAAGTGTGAACTTGTCTCTGTCACATGTTGCGTTTTACTGCAAGTTGAAGACGTATTCAAATCAAACGAATTGAATTGAATTGGATTTTATAGTCGCACCAACAGCTAAAGTCATATGGCGACTTTCCAGCTTCAACTGATGGAGGAAGACCCCAGGTGCCCCTCCGGGCAATTTTCGTGCACGGGCGGGCACCTGGGTAGAACCACCGACGTTCCGCAAGCTAGCTGGATAGCTTCCTCACATAAAGATGCCTAGGCCCCTGAGGGATCGAACCTACAGCGGTGAGGGGCAAGTGATTTCAAGTCAGAGACATTAACCACTCGGCCACGGACGCCCCCTCATATCAAACGAAAAACGTTATGTATATCGAATGAAGGTATATTTTTTTAAAGATAACTTTCACATTTTCAAATTTCTCTTTCTGAAATTTTGCAGACATATGAAGCGTGAATTGCCGGATCTATAGACAAATTAATTACTTTAGATGTACCTCAGATTTTGTAAAAATTTTAATTATGCATACACTACATGAAACTAAAAGTCGCAAACGTTAAAATTTTCCTTACAAGTGAAATCACAATTCTAAACTTTAATTTTCAATTGAAAGAAAACTTAACAAATACATTAAACATAAACAAAAGTATAAAATTAACAAAATAATGAAATTTAATTGGGACACGAAAATGTTAAATCTATCTTGTCAATTTTTCTTTTAATGAATTTGATGACAATTAAAATGTATAATTAATAGTAAAAATATACATTACATTCACAGAAATTTGAGTGTCTAAAGTTTGCCATTTCTGTGGAAATATGATAAATTAAATTTGTTAAAATGTTCGATTTCCAATGCATACAAGTTTCCAAACCTGTCTTCAAGATTGCTACACATAGAAACCATGTTATCTTGTGGATGCGTTTGATATACAGAACAATTTCCTAATATCAATTTGTTTGGCATGTCGCGGAAACATGGTAGTTTGTGAAGAAACTAGAAAACTGTTTAAAATTCTTTGATGCTTGGTAAATGCGCATAGCAGATGAGTTGTGGCTGTTTCTATATAAAACAATATTATATTAACATAATGTCTGTTATAATGCAAATACAATTGACATTTTAACTCACCTTTTAGTTTACAGACCTTTAATTCAATACTATTTGAAAACAGGTGTTTTTTCTGCCATTACCTTATAAAAAACTGTTGGGCTTGGAGTGCACAATTGCAGTATAAAGCGTTGAGTAAGTTCACAACCCAGATTATACAAAATATTAAAGATTGCATATCTCGATATGATACCGTCCTTTTGACTACTCTCCTATTGTTACAATAACTGACATAACATGTACAACGTAGATTGTATTTATGTTCTATAAAATCATTTTTAAAAGTTGTCGAACGCACTTAAAACAGTGGTGAGCCAATATACCGATTATTTATAGTAAATGTTCTTCCTAAATCTTACCTCGGACATGCCGCCAATGCTTGGCAGTAGGTCCTTGTTTCCGTTGAACATTGACCGGTTCCGGGAAAGTTCGGCAACTTCCTCCAGGTCAGCCTTATTATTCAGCGCTATCCAGTTTGCTTCCTTTTCCTTTTTCGTCTGCTTTTCTCTTTTTCGCTTTTTCTCCGTTGTTGTCGGTGATTTACTTCCCGAGGACTGGACAGCAGCTTTCCGCTTTGAAAACGTACTTCCTGACTGGATAGCGGACTCAGAAAAGAACACGCGCTCTTCCTCTCTGAAAAAGTGAATCTATAGGTCATGGTTCCCTAAACTTTAAAGGCATTACAACCATGTTTAATATAACGGCTGCAGTGTACAACTATTGGTTAGTCTTCCGTTCCGGCTCAATACGAGTCATTATGCACTTTATCGAAATACGAGTCATCTTAGAATCCCACTTGGCTTACGCGTATCGGGAGGGAATCCCACTTGGCTTACGCGTATCGGGAGGTATACACGCGTATCGGGAGGTATACACGCGTATCGGGAGGTATACACGCGTATCGGGAGGTATACACGCGTATCGGGAGGTATACAGTACTGGTTCTACATAGAAAAACGGTGGTGGCCTGTCTCCATCACTAAACATTGACGGTCATACAAAGCCTAAAATGTGCTGGAAATGACGTTAACACCATTCAACCAACAAACATCATAGAATAAAGTACTCTGGACAGCGCAATACGACTCTTATTGGCATAATGCACTCCAGCGGAATACGATTCAACTTGGCATTATCCACTCCATTGCGATACGACTTTTACTGGCGTTTTGCACTTATCTTTGCATTCCAGCCTACAATCCAGCGCATTATGACTCATCTTCTTATCTCGGCATAATGCATTACAGGCAATACGAATCATCGTGACTTTATGCACTCAAACATAATATAATAAGCATCTTGACATTATGCACTCAAGCACAATACAACTTATCTTGACATTATGCTCTCAAGTGCAATATGACGCATCTTGGCAGTATGCTCTCAAGCACAATGCGATTTATCTTGACATTATGCACACAAGCACAATACAACTTATCTTGACATTATGTTCTCAAGTGCAATACGACGCATCTTGGCAGTATGCTCTCAATTGCAATATGACGCATCTTGGCAGAATGCTCTCAAGCACAATGCGATTTATCTTGACATTATGCACGCAAGTGCAATACGACGCATCTTGGCAGTATGCTCTCAAGCACAGACGACTTATCTTGACATTATGCACTCAATTGCAATATGACGCATCTTGGCAGTATGCTCTCAAGCACAATGCGATTTATCTTGACATTATGCACATAAGTGCAATACGACGCATCTTGTCGTTATGCATTCACGTGCAGTACGACGCATCTTAGAATTATGCACACCAGCACAATACGAGTCATCAAAGAGTAATGCACTCCAGTGCAATGCGACTCGTCTTTGCATTCTGCACTCCAGTGAAATACGACTGATCTTTGCAATATGCACTGCAACGTAATTCGAATCATATCAATTGGCATTCTGCACTCCAATGAAATACGACTGATCTTTGCAATATGCACTGCAACGTAACTCGAATCATATCAATTGGCATTCTGCACTCCAATGAAATACGACTGATCTTTGCAATATACACTGCAACGTAATTCGAATCATATCAATTGGCATTCTGCACTCCAATGAAATACGACTGATCTTTGCAATATGCACTGCAACGTAACTCGAATCATATCAATTGGCATTCTGCACTCCAATGAAATACGACTGATCTTTGCAATATGCACTGCAACGTAACTCGAATCATATCAATTGGCATTCTGCACTCCAATGAAATACGACTGATCTTTGCAATATGCACTGCAACGTAATTCGAATCATATCAACTGGCATTCTGCACTCCAGCGACTCGTCTTAGCAGTATGCGCTCCAGTACAAAAGGAGATATACTGGAATTAATGCACCCCAGTGCAAAACGATTGCTCTTCGCAGTATACACTCCAGTGCAGTAGGACTCTTCTTGGCAATTTGCACTCCGGTGCAGTACGACAGTATGCACTCCAGTGCAGTACGACTCATCGTGGCAGTATGCACTCCAGTGCAATAGGACCCATCTGGGCAGTATGCACTCCGGTGCAGTACGACAATATGCACTCCAGTGCAGTACGACTCATCGTGGCAGTATGTACTCCACTGCAGTACGACTCATCGTGACAGTATGCACTCCGGTGCAGTACGACTCATCGTGGCAGTATGCACTCCGGTGCAGTACGACTCATCGTGGCAGTATGCACTCCGGTGCAGGACGACGCAACGTGGCAGTATGCACTCCGGTGCAGAACGACTCATCGTGGCAGTATGCACTCCGGTGCAGTACGACTCATAGTGGCAGTATGTACTCCGGTGCAGTACGACTCGTCGTGGAAGTATGCACTCCAGTGCAGTAGGACTCTTCTTGGCAATATGCACGCCGGTGCAGTCCGACTCGTCGTGGCAGTATGCACTCCGGTGCAGTACGACCCATCGCGGCAGTATGCACTCCGGTGCAGTACGACGCAACGTGGCAGTATGCACTCCGGTGCAGTACGACTCATCGTGGCAGTATGCACTCCGGTGCAGTACGACTCATCGTGGCAGTATGCACACCGGTGCAGTACGACTCATCGTGGCAGTATGCACTCCAGTGAAGTACGACTCTTCTTGGCAGTATGCACTCCAGAACAGTACGACTCATCGTGGCAGTATGCACTCCAGTGCAGTGCGACTCATCGTGGCAGTATGCACTCCGGTGCAGTAAGACTCATCGTGGCAGTATGCATTCCGGTGCTGTACGACTCATCGTGGCAGTATGCACTCCGGTGCATTACGGCTCATCGCGGCAGTATGCACTCCAGTGCAATACGACTGTACAGTACGACTCATCGTGGCAGTATCCACTCCAGTGCAGTACGGCTCATCGTAGCAGTATGCACTCCAGCGCACTCACTTTGCATTATGCAATACAATGAATGTCAACATGTGTTCTATACATGTTCGTATCGATGTGATTTGTTGGTCTGTTTAGCAATAATTTAGGCTTAAACTTCATTTTATTGTCAAGCCCGTTTACGGATCTTGACAAAGCGATCACAGTGTCGTCCGGGTGTATGTGTGTCAGTTCGTTAGCTCGTTCGTTAGTCCGTCCGTCCGTCCGAGCGTCCGGGTTTCATTTTTTTAATATCGTCTTCGTTACAAAACTCCAAAAGAATGTTCATTACACGATTTCGGGTCGCTGCGACCTACTTTCGACAAAATATAGGTCACATGCTTATTTTGCTTTTTTCTAGGAGGATTTTCACCAAACTTTATCCTGATGTTCATTATATGCATCTAACATCATGTGCAAAGGCTCGGGTTGCTGTGAACTACTTTCGACGAAATATAGGTCACGTTCGATCTCCGCTACTACATGCGTATCTTCCTTCTTCCTCGCAGGATTTTCACCAATCTTCATCATAATGTTTCTTATATGCATCTAACATCATGTGCACAATTTTGGATCGTTGTTGCTTACTTCCGACGACCGGTCGCTACGACATGCGTATCTTGCTTCTTTCTTGCAGGATGTTTACCAAATTGCATCTCAATGTTCTTTATATGCATCTAACATCATGTGCAAAGTTCAGGTCGCTGTGACCTGCTTTCGACGAAATATAGGTCGCATCCGGTCTCCGCTACAACATGCATCCCCCACTGTTACTGACATTAATTAAAATTAATATGTAAGGAACGAATATCTTATGGAACGAATATCTTATGTAACGAATATCTTACGGAACGAATATCTTATGGAACGAATATCTTATGGAACGAATATATTATGTAACGAATATCTTATGGAACGAATATCTTATGGAACGAAGAACGAATATCTTATGGAACGAATATCTTATGTAACGAATATCTTATGGAACGAATATCTTATGGAACGAATATCTTATGGAACGAAGAACGAATATCTTATGGAACTAATATCTTATGGAACGAATATCTTATGGAAAGAATATCTTATTATCTTATGGAACGAATATCTCATTATCTTATGGAACGAATATCTTATGGAACGAATATCTTCGACCGAACGAATCTTATGGAACGAATATCTTATGGGATTGACATTGTTGTTTGTCAAATAAAAAAATCTGGACTTGTTCATAATAGGGCTCGATATGGAGGCCGTGGCCTTCGAGTTTTTATATATATACAACATTAGAAATAAACGTGAAACAAAAGCATATACAAGAATCTACAAAGAGTATCTGTAAAAACAATAATACAGTAATATGAATAATACTCGCTCACAAATTATTTCATGAAATCAATCATATAAATTAAGTATTATTCATGGGTTAATACTTTAAGGAAAATGCTCTTTGTGATGCAGTATGTAAATAATACATTCAATACAAACATCAATGTTTTTGGAAGTGAATTCCTTTAGTTACTGCATCTAGAATACCGCGTGAAAGCGAACTTACTTCTCAGACTCATGCTGGAATATTTCTATCTCTGCAGCCGAATGAATTGCCTTTTCATTGAGGTTGGCCATAACGGTGTCCCGTCTGCTGTTGTCGTCTGCAAAGAGCAATGTTTTCAAAGTATATTCACATGTGACATGTTTAAAGAATAAGTTGTTACAGTATGCGACTTTCCATTAAAATAAGACTGAACTGTGAATAATCTTCTTTAATTTGAAGGATATAGTGTAATCAGGAAGACAGTATAAGGATGATACTGCCAAATTCGTGCTGTGAATTCTAGTTTGTACCTTGGTTTGAATATTAAAACGTTCCATGCATAAAATATTTTGGCTCAAAGTGTTAACAATTGAGACTGACATCCGTTTTGATCCAACAACATAATTATCTAAAACTGTGTACAGTGTTACGCAAAGCCATATTCTAGCTCTGAGAATCATAGCTTTTAAGGTTTATTGTTCACTACCGACCACAGAGATACGATTCCATAGATAGGGTATTCGGCGCTACCCAAGTTCGCAATTTCCGTTTGCTTGTTGTTTTTTTTAATGTTTTACGTCATTTTTAGTACGTTTTAGTCCATATATTACGGTCGAGTTTTGTGGACCACCCAATTTTTTCTGGTGAACCAGAAATCTATACCTCCCGCCATCCGTAAGAATCGACATTTTCTCACTTACAAGTCGAGCTCCCAGTGGGATTCGAACTCACATCGGTGAGAGGCGAGAATGTTAACCCCGCGACCATGAAGTCACTTTCGGTAAAGTTTCTAAAGACATAACTAAATGCCTGCACAAATAACTGCTCAATTTCAATTGACTAAACCTGAATTACCACAAGTTCAAGAACAAATTTCACCTACAATAATGATATCACGCCGATCTAGTAATTTTTTATCACGACCCGTAACACCTATTACAACTGACATAAACAAATATCGGCAAACGCGATTAACCGGTAATTGCCATGTGTATTCGTGAGTTGGGCGGAGTTACGTTTCCAAATATGGAGTTACTCAGCTACATATAGCTTCGTGAGACGAACACATAAAAGAAATGGGGGAAAATAATAATAGTAGTTAGGGGTTGTTGCAAAAAAGAAAATACTAGATCAGTGAGATATCATTCTTCTTGATGAGTTTTATGCATGGAAATGTGATAATTTAGGTTTTTATGAAGGTATTTTGTAATGTTCCCAGAAACCTCATATACACCATAAACGCTATGGTTCTAAAAGCTAGCCACATTCTGGAGTGTGCCGTATACTCACCATTTGTTGGTTTCTGAGCGAGAGAGTCCCCTATCTCGCGATTGTCCCAATTCCGCTGAGAGGTCATCGAGGAAGACAACACACGTTGTGATTGAATGGGTGTCCTTCCCCAAACTCGGATAGGTTCAGTCTAAACAAAATCAAAATAAAACACGCTAGAGCGTAGTCTAAATCATCTGCGACGCTTGCTTGTTTACAAGACAAACGTCTAGAACAGTTCTTCTCTAAAAAAAAGTTTGACTTATACCGAGATTCTGGTATCGTTTCTGATTGGCTGATACAGTCGAACCTGCTATCGAAGATATACAGAACGGCAGAAGGCAACAAATTAATTAATTAATAAATAAACAAAGAACGAGGGAATCTTCATCATTATATCGACGAACTAAATATGAATGGTCATAAATACTATTATGAAAAAATACTATTACTATTATGAAAAAACAATAATTACGGACATGTGTTTCCGATATCAATTTTTTTTTTTTGCACAAAGGGTCAAGACGTTTGTATTTACAATCAAGCGTCGAAGATGATCAATTCTAACTAGGAGCAGCAGAAACACTCTAGTACGATATAAGAAGCACTCATTACACAGTTAGCTCTCTTGAAAACCACGAGTAGGATCATTCTTACGCCATAAACAGTCTAAAATAGAAGTAGTGTGTTTGTTCTGCGGTTTTTAAATGTTACTGCAGTCTGAAATTTGATGTGCAGCAGTAAGACAATACTGTCACATACATAGAGAATCTTACATGAGTACTCATTCATTAGTGAATTTATTAAACGAGTAGGCAAAATGATATAATGCGAGTTTTTATAGAATTCTCTAGTTTCAATTAAAATATCTTTCTGATACTTAATTATTCTATTATTTTTTGTTTTTAGGATTATCATTGATTTAGAAGTAAAATTCCTATTTTCTAGATTACAAAAAATCTACTTGTTGTTTCCTCTTCTTGAACCCATTTTGTTCTTGATCTTATTTTGCTTCCTTCTTGTTTTTCCCTAATTTCATATAATTCAATCCTTTTATTTTCTGTTAAGTCATGTTCAAGTATTATTTCTTTTTCTAAGATTTGAATTTCATTTAGAAGCTTATGCTTTTTAGTATTTTCAATTATTTTTTTATAGGAAGAATATGCAATTGTTTTCCCTCTAATTTCCATTAGTAAAACATCAAAGAAGAGCTGTTCATCTATATTAAATTGTAAGTCTGCTGTATTAATAGAGTTTATATCTCTATAGATTAACTTATCCTCTTCTGTATAAGAGTAGGAATGTTGGATCAAACTTCATAGGGAACTCCAAAAATCGTGCCACAACTCAAATTAAATCAAAAACAGCAGCTTAAATCAAAATCAAGTATATTATTCATTTCTTTGAAGCATATCTCGAATGTATCTATATTTTCATATTGGTTACCAGCATGGCGCGCCTAAGATTCGGGCAACTATTTGTTTTATCACAAATATTCTGAAGCCGTATATTTATCGATGTAACCTGTATGGATGCTAAATAAAAATGTGAAATTTTACGCATCGATTTCTTCTTATATACCGACTTTTGGGGTGTTCGTCGTTTTGAAACTATTTCACACGTGACTCATTCATTTTCATGAGTTATTACCAGTTAAAATAGGGACAGTGTAGCTTTAAGGAATATACCAATATAAGTTTACCTCGTGGTATCCTTATTCATTTTGATACGTCCGCATAATGTTTGCAAGTATCCTGAACGTTGCTTGTGTAAACTCTGACGTCGTTGCTACCTACATTAAACAATAGACGTCGTTCAATTTCCGTTTCCGGTCATTGCATTAATAACCAAAAACGAAATTATTACCAAAGACCTGGCAAGGACGCTGTTATATTCGTCTTTGACGTCAACAGTTCTGGTTCAATTTTGCGATTTCTGTTAGCTGGATAACTTTATCTAGCCTGAAACTTACTTCGATTTTAACATTTATATTCATGTAATGAATGAATGATTGAATGAATGAATGAATAATGAATGAATGAATGAATGAATGAATGAATGAATGAATGAATGAATGAATGAATGAATGAATGAATGAATGAATGAATGAATGAAAGAATGAATGAATTAATGAATGAATGGAATGAATGAATGAATGAATGAATGAATGGTGTTTTACGGCACGTCGACACATGAATAGGTCAAATTGTGCGTAAAAACTGATGAAAAATATAGAAATGAAGTAGTAATTAAAAATTAATGTAAATATATAAAGATAAAACTAATTAAGTGATGATATGGTAGTAATATAAGCTATATATGTAAATCAACAAATGCCCGTCAACGGGTATATAAGTAAGAAAATATATAAGACCATATTATAATAATTTATATAGTCTGATTTCTTTCAGGAAATCTAAAACAAGATTAAAATCTATAGTATCAAATAACTTTATTCAGTTACAAAACGATATCGATTCAATAAAATGATGATTTATTCAAAGCGTTCCAGTATTTATATGCTCGATATGTCCAATGGTTTGTCCAAGAAAAGGCTTTTATAAAGGATGGACACTAATTATAGAAAAAAATGAACAGAATATAAATACATATTGGAAATATCCAGCATAAAAAAAATGGACCGTGTTGGATTTTTAATCCATTTGTAGAAACAGTGTTCTCCTTTATGTTGTAAATGCCTCTGTTTTAATTTAAAGTTAAATATAAACCCGAAGGAAATCAATATTCTCCTTCTTGTTGTAAATTCCTCTGTCTTAATTTAAAGTTAAATATAAACCCGAAGGAAATCACAAATTCATGGAACCTTTCGCAATGACAATCCAAAGATCTCAGATAGTTTTGCATTATGACTCCAAAGACAACTCTGTTTTCTAAAGATCTGATATCCCGTATCATAAAACAAGCGCACTAATGTACGAGGGGTGTTCGAAAAGTAACAGGAAAAATAATGCCATAACTTTTGTTTGAGTAGGGCCATTTTTATAAAATTTCATACAAGGGTACCTTAACTCATCACGGATATGTTCTCTGAACATTGTCATAAGGTATGCGTTCACTAGCGTCACTATGGCAACGTCAAGTAACGTTGATAATATTCGTTAATAATATTTTGAAAATCTACATACCGTAACAAGTTACCGTCTTCAAATTTTCTCAAAACACTCACCTGAGTATTTCACACATTTTTCCCATCTTTTTACCCATGATGAGAAACATTTTTTAAAGTTCTCCACTGGAATTTTCCGGATAACGTCACGAACAAGAACTGGAAGATCGTGAACGTCATCGAAGTGTTGACCGCGCATTTCTCCTTTAATGGCCGGGAACAGGTAAAAATCACACGGGCCATATCTGGTGAGTAAGGAGGGTGCTGTATAGTGTCTATATTAAGTTCAGTAAGGGTTTCCTGGGTAATCGCAGCAGTATGTGATGGTGCACTATCATGATGTAGCTCAAAACACAAAATTTGATAGAGTAGCGCTGCTCCATGTCTGATTTCGAACGATTTCAAAGTGCGATTGACAATCGCGCACTGTTGCATGGAAATGACGTCAAAAACGTTCGCTCGCATACCTGACGTAATGTAGAACGTTCGGGAAACGTCAACGTGCATTTTCGAGCAATTCTGGCTTCAGAAAATGTATAGTTGCTCTATTTAAAATGTACAAAAACTGAAGAGTTCGTGTAACGTTATGAGTTGCCCTGCTCAACGTTACTTGACGTTGCCATAGTGATGCTAGTGAACGCATACCTTGTGATAAGGTAAACATGTTCATAGAACATATCCGTGATGAGTTAAGGTACCTTTGTGTGAAATTTCATAAAAATGGTCCTACTCAAACAAAAGTGATGGCATTTTTCCAGTTACTTTTCGAACACCCCTCGTTTATGCATAATAATATCGTTGCAGAATGTTTCAGGACATTTAAATCATTAAATCATTAAATCTATGAAATTTACGCTAATTTCAGGAGTATTCTGTTATCTTCTAAATATTCTCTGTTTTTGATGTGTAGAATATTCTAAACTGTTCTAAACTTAAATATGCATTAATTCACAGTGACTACGTTTTTTGTTATTTGCTCTCTGCTATTCTTCACTTAATGTTACTGTTATTCAGTATGTAACACAGTTCTTAAAGATAATGTCCCCTTTTGTGGAATCCCATTGAAAGCGCATTGATAAAAGAAGAATAAATAGAACTGAAATATTAATTGCTTAATATATGTTTACATTTAATATGTTTACACTTTTATCTAGACAGTGACAGTGATATACTGTCTAGATATAAGTTTTTATTATATACCTATCAATAATATATACATACGAGGGCCATTCAATAAGTTCTGTCACTAACGCGTTTTAACAATTATGTGCTCGTTGTGAGTGTTGATGTTTGGTACCAAATGAAAGAGAGTTTCAATACCATTCCATTGATGGTAAAATGAATGCTGTATCTTTTGTGTGACGAAAGTTATGGAACATTTAGTATAAATCACTTATACATACTGAGGCATTTTCGTCCTGATCTTTTTTCAGGTATGTTAACTGTGACTTTTTTAAATGCCTGTTTCTCTTTTAGTACTTGTCGAAGACCTTTGAAATTTCTCATACATTACCAGTTATATCTGTGCATTACAAGATTCAGAATTTAAGCATGGTAGATGAAAAAGCATTGTCTTAGAAATTAACATTTTAAGCTAACATGTAAAATTAATTTAATGATAAATGGACATTAATTGGAAGGGCAGTCTTCTGAAATAGCGTTTTTGGATGATCATGAAATTTAAACACTGAAGGACTAGGATTTGTAAAAAAATATGAAAACATATTAATACTATGAGAATAATTACGACATTTAAAAGATATTATAACATTTCCGTAAACAAAATGAAGAAAATCAGTGTTATTTCCGCTAAAATTAAGGGATATGCATTCACTCATATCTGGTTTACAGCAAGACCTTTCCGAATTATCTATAATCATTTTCTTGGATTATAGGCGAATAACAACAGATGGCTTACAAGAAAATTTAAAAGCATAGAATTATTCAAACAATTTTTACAACGTTTTGTAACAAGGACATTTTCAGAGATGCCAGTATCCAAAAGGTGTGGTAGGGGGAGGTAATTCAGGGGTATAAATAACCGGAAATTTTTCATTTTTGTTGTTGAATTTAAGAGAGCGAACCCAATAGTACTATAAATACACTACTTTATCTCAGTGTCATATCCAGTTCAAAGGATATATGCCTAGTGACAGAACTTTTTGAAGCACCCTCGTAGTACCTTCATTTTCTTACAATGGAATACAACAACCAGTATCACACTACAGGTTATCAGTATGCTACTAAAAATAGATTTTGGAAAATGTCAGATTGGAATGTTTGGGATTGCCCAGCTAGTAATACATTAAGAACAATGGATGTTTTAACATGAACTGTGAACTATCAGAATGTTTGTTTGTGCGTTGTGAACATTGTGGGTTAATTAATTAATTTCAGATTATGTCAGTCTTACCGGTAAATTCACCAGAAGTTGATATGTAATGAACACATGTGTAGTTGTTGCAATGTAATGTACATTTTTCATGCGCTTGTAATGTACATGTTTTCATGTCTTTCCTGTTGGTGGTTTTCACAGGTTTTCAGTTAATTTGACTTTATATAATTTTGTTTCAATATGTTGTTTTGATACATGTATTCTATTTTAATGATATGTTAAGAGGTATATAATAAAAGGATCATTACTATAGTAACTTGTTCTGAAGCTTGTATCACCACTCGTAAGTAAATGCCAGATCAGGATCACACTCGAGGCTATGTCATACTCAAGGTCATGCGTATATTGACTAATTCACGTATTTATCAAGTATGTATTTTTCTAATTCAAGGATAGCACTGCCTAGATAAATGTGTAAACATATTAAACTGGAAAGGTCAAGTAAAACTATTCAAGTTCTAGTTCTTATCTTTTTCAAATGCAATCTCAAAAGGATTACACAAAAGGGGACATACACCTTAACTCTGGACCATTAATGTAAATAATGTACTCGACCATGTCAACAAATAGATACATTATGTAAGTATTAATTGATCATACATATCAATTAATATGTACTGGATTTAAAGGGACTGAAGCGCTCAGATTTGCATTCAACGTGCACATGAACTTAACTAGAGGTGTGTGTGTGTGTGTGTGTGTGTGTGAAAACGCTAGTCTGGCTTAACGTTTCGGCAGATTCTTCCATTTAAAATAGTTTTATTTTGAAAATGTGCATGTACTAATTAGTTCTGCATATCATATGTAAGTCGAGTCCATTGGTCTCCTCCCTCTTGTATCACGTGCTTTTGATTTCAGTTTAATAAAGCAATGTTATGTTCTGAGAGTGTGGAACCTTAATCTCAGAAAAACGTAGAATGTCGCTTGCGAACGTTAACGTATTTCTGAGATTTAGGTATTTTTTCTCTGAGAACAAACTGTTAACGTCACTTTTAGCAAAGCGTTGCTCTGCGATCGCGATCGCTGCCGCGCATGTTTTCATTTCACTTGGACTACTGAGAACAGAATTCGAGGGTTCTATGCAACCCTGCCGTATCTTCTGATTTATTTGTATGTATTTACAACAGTGTGACATAGCACCTAATAAAAAAGTAAATACAGAACCATTGTCATTAACCGCTAAACATTTCTTGCGTAGGGTCACGGTGTCATAATGAGCGAGTATTCACTGTCGGTGCAGCGTAGTTATAGCGTATTTTGCCAAACAGTATCCATTTAAAATATAAGTTATTTAAGAAATTTCAATTACAACCTGACTTTAATGATGACGTTATAATGTCCTCTTTTTTGCAGAGCACTGTTTGAACCATTTACAGTTCGCCACTAACAGTTCGCCACTATGCTTTTCTCTTTGAGTGTGCGTGTGCACCCTATGCTGATTGTCTACCTAAATTTTCAAAAGGAAGGTAACGTCTCCTTGTCGTGTCCTTGGCGGTTTATTCTCTTGTTGCTCCGACTTCTGCCAAGTCACTGTGAACTTACTTCGCTTGTTTTTACATTTTACATTCATATATGTATGATCATATGAGTGTCTTGCTTAATATACTGAAAGGGGGAAAAAACGCGACACGGGAATTTCCGCTATATATTGTATGTACAATGTGCTGCTGTTAATAGAATGGTACATGGCTATGTAAGGTCTTTCCTTTCGGGAAAAAGACTAAAACAACACGTAATACAGCAAATAGTATTCCTGCAAAGTTTCATTATTGACAGAGTACGCGTTTGGCTCAGGCATGTGAGGAAACTTAGGATGCAAAATTTTGCAAACTGTTAAATACAGTACTGAACTGGCTCAGTTTTTCAAAGAAGAACTTCAACATTTATGATGTTCTTGTTACAACGTGTAATGTGATTAAAACGTCTACAACATCACAGTTGTGTCCTTTCTCTAACTGACTGCAACCTTTTCTTTTTACAAAACATCTTGGGACTTCATTGGCATAGTTTGCAGTATATACAATATATAGCGGAAGTTCTTCGTCCTTTCAGTATATACTGCCTATTTGTTAAGAGGATATGGCTGTTCTGAGATTTCTGTATTAACACTGCCCTGTTTGATTTAATTGGGTTTACAGCGCACCAACACATGAATGGTTATATGGCGCCTTACAGAAATGAAATGTCAGGCTCAGCCTCCATTTATATGGCGAATGGGCCTAGAACCTTCTAACCTGCAGAACTGCAGAGTTGCTGCACATTATATAGTAGACACTCCATTTACGATGAAGCCACGTTTCCATACGCAGTGTCACGATGAAGACCTTGATGAGCTTGAAACAATAATAAAATGAACATGAAGGGCGAGTCCTATCCCTCTGCCTTGATTTTCAGTGGTTGTATTCTACCCATTGGACGAACTGGAACCATCACTGAAGGTGATGAATACCCCCGCTTAAATTCTAAATCAAACAAAGGGTCATCATTCTGTAATAAATGTTTGTGATATGCACGTATTAAAATAGGTTATGGGACGCGACGCAACGGGGCGATGCGACGGACAACGTGATTCCTATATAGACCCCAGTTCACTTTGTGAAAGCCGGGGTATAAAAATCATTATTGCATATGTATAGAGGATGGTTTCTTCATGAATAAGGGGGGAGGGGGAGGGGGTGGGGAGGTTATTTTATGATAATATCAACAATTCGTGTATGGATATTCGTAATTTGATGACATCCTTAATTAATCCATAACTAACAGAGCTGTGGATAAGCTGAGGTTTTGAGTATTTCACTCATACAATTTTTATAAAACCATCAGTTTTTTTTAAAATTGTGAGTATCATTACTCAACAACTTACTACAAACACTAAAATTTTAAAAATCATGAGTAGTTTTATTGTATGACTGTATGTACAGGGGTTCATTTTACTTAAAAATGATTTTAAAGGGGGTACATCAGGATTTTTCTAGAAACATCTTTAATTATAAAAATGTTCCATTTCATGATAAAACACTTATATCAATCAAAATATGCTGTTAGAACCATGTTGTTAATGTCTAAACTTTGAATACACTATATAGCTAGGACAGAATCAGACGTAAGAGGCTGAAATTAACCATGGTGCGTCACCTAGGATAGCACATATTACTGTGCTAAATCAATTTATTTGCAAAACAAGGATCATTTTAAGGCTCATTCATTATGTTTTGGCCATGTAGAATAGAAAATGTTAATATTTGTCAATTTTAAGTCGGACACTTAGACCCCCATGAAAAGCCTGATGTACTCCCTTTAATCAAAATGGTTGTTTCTTTTAAAATGTAGTATATGGATTCACGTCCATTTTGGAAGCATCAACTATTTATATAAAAAAAAAATTTACTCTGATCGTGTTCCTTTTACTCATTCATTTTGAATCTGAATACGCGTTGCAGTCAAATAGTACCTACAGCTCTGAATTAATTATTGATATTCTTAAATCAGTCATGGATGTCGCTAATTATATGCATGTATATCATTTAAATCGATACATGAAGGAGCTAGAGTATTCACAAGTCAGACTATGGCAGCTTTCAATAAATCAAGGACCATAACTCTGGTTAATTAGAGTAGTTGGTTTTCAAAATTTGCCAGAGCTTTCATTCATAGCAACAAGTTGGCCAATAGTGGTAAATATCAAATACAAAGTGAAGGGGCCAGAGTGTTCACAAGGCAGAATATGGCACTTTTCAGGAATAAGGGCCATAACTCTGGTGTTACTCATCCGATATGACTGGTTTTCTAACTTGTCAGAGATTTCATTGATATACAGACCCTTACAGAGTTTAGTAAAGATCAAATAAAAAAGAAATGGTGATAGATTGTTCGCAAGGTAAACGTTAACGGACGACGGACGGACGTTGAACAACACAACATCCCACAAGCTAACAAAAGCGATGCCTAACGGGGCATTATACACCCGTTTGCAAATGTTTTTATGTTAAAAGCATTTCCTAGGTGTCAGGTTAATATGACCTTGACCTATGACCGTCTTACAAAAACAAACTGATATAGGGGATGTTGATTAACCAAGAGTACTATTTGTATAAAGTTTCAAGACTGTAAGTCAAATAGTTCATAACTGCAGCCGGGAAAGTATGTGTCATGATCAGGTCACAATGACCTTATCTTTTGACTTAATCAATAGGGGTTGGTATTTTAATACAGTACTATTTTTGTAAAGTTTTAAATTGTAGGTCTAATAGTTTCAAGTTACATTGGTGAAAATGTATTTTAGGATTCCGTCATTATGACCTTGATCACCTACTGAACCCAAAAACAATAGGCTTCCTTCTCTCATAAAGGGCCATGCACCTATGAAGTTTAATAAGTGTCACTGTGTGGGTATTATATTTCCAAGGTAGTCATTTGGAATGCATATGTCCATATGAGAATATGGTGGCCTTGACATTTGACTACTAACCCCCAAAGCAATAGGGTTCCTCCTCTTACCAAGGACAATGTACCTACGACGTTTCATGAGTGTAGGTATATACTCCCAGAGTTATCAATTGGAATATGTACTGGTGACCTTGACCTTTGATTTAGTCAAAATCAACAAGGTTCCTCCTCTGACAAAGGACCATGTACCTTGTGTGTTATGGTTTTCATGTCATCGCTCAGAATACATATTTCGATACAAGGTCATGATGACCTGCTGACCCCAAAAACAATAGGTGTCTTCATCTCAGCAAGGGAAATGTACCTATGACGTTTCATGAGTGTGGGTGTTATGGTTTCTAAGTTATCTTGCGGAATTTCTATTTCCATATAAGGTCATGGCGGTCATGACATTTGACCAACTGACCCAAAATCAATATAAAGTTCCTCATATCACCAAAGGCAATGTACCAATGCAGTTTCGTAAGAGCGGGTGTTATATATTTTTGAAGTTATAGCAAGGAACGCATATTTCCAAATAAGGTCATGGCCACCTTGACGTTTGACCAAATGACCCAAAATTAATAGGCCTCCTCCTCTCACAAAAGTCAATTCACCTATGAAATTTTATGAGTGTGGTTCTAGTTTCGAAGTTACTTCCAGAATCCAATTTCATGGCGACTTTGATCTTTTGATTTACTGACCTTAAACACAATAGGTTTCTACCCTCACCAAGGGCTTATGTATGAAGTTTTAAGAGTGTATGTGTTTCAATTTTGAAGTTACCATGAGGAATGTATGTTTTGTATAAGGTGATGATGAACTTGACCTTTAACCTACCGACCCCAAAAGCAATAGGCCTTTTCCACTCACCAAGGGCAATGGACCTATAAAGTTTTATGAGTGTAGGCGTTACCGTTTTTAAGTTGTGCTGAATGCATATTTCCATATAAGGTCTCTGTGACCTTGAACTTTGACCTACTGACCCCCCAAAACAATAGGAATTCTCCTCCCACCTAAGGCAATGTATTTGTGAAGTTTTATGAGTGCAGATGTTATGGTTTTGAAGTTATTGTGCAGAATGCATAATGTTATTTCCATATAAGGTCACCTGGACCTTTGACCTACCGGCCATAGACAATAGGGTTTCTCCTCCCACCTAGGACAATGTACCTATGAAGTTTCATGAGGGTGGGTCTCATACTTTTATAGCAACGCATAGAATGCAAATTGTTTACGGACAGACGGGCAGACAACTCTATACCATAATACGTAGCTTTTTTCAAGGTTCCAGGTTAAACCGTTAGTCAAAGGGGAATAATTAAAAAAATATGAACCAACGAGTTATGGGCCATTATCTGATGTATTGACTGGATCATGCTGAAGATGTGTTCAAAGTTTCATTGTTGCAGAAGTTACACTTCGAAAGTTACTAGCCACAACCAGTTGTCAGGTAAAAGGTAACAGACAGACAGACAACGTCACTACATAAATGGTCTCAATACCAATCTGACAGTTTAAAATTCAATTTCTGGCTTATATACCGACTGTTTTAGTGCATGAAACAACTTTAAACCGTCACTCATTCGTGTTCTGAAGTACCTTTTAAAGTATAGCTTATAGGTTTAATGAACCTTCAAGTATTTCATAAACAAGCCGAGTTTTGCTTAGTTCATATAATAATCAAGGGCCGTAACTCTGTCACGTGTGTCAATGTCAATTATGCTCAAAACATTCTTCTAAGAAGTCATTTTACTTAGTCTGACGTTTGACAAGTACAGATAAAACAACTGTAAGAACAAATGCTATAAAAAATCCTTTATTCTTTCAGTAACATATATACTGCAATATTTACAAATTCTAATTCATCTACACAGACGACCGCATCGATATTCCCTAACTCTAACAGTAGTAAGCTCATTTATAACAGTTACGAAAAAGATGTCAGAAATGTCCAAAAACATACTACGGTAAATCAGATTGTCCAAATATGTCCAAAACCCATTTTATTTTACTGAATGTACATCGACTGGTACTCAACAATCCATTTCCAAATTACTCCATAACACAGTAAATAATATAAACACTAACATGGCTCATGCCCGTCATAAAACTTCGACAAAAAATCTGTAGGTTTGGGGTTGTAAGTGTCCTTGAAGAATGCCATTACGTGGTTCCGTTGTTTCCAGATGTTCTTGGTTTCAATGAGATCTTGCTGTCCCTGAAATGGAAAGATAATAAATATAAGAGAGAGAGTCATAATAGATAACAAATGACAAACTGCCTAGGTACATGTATAGTGTATCAATGTATTCTTGGTCAGGGGCGTAGCGTGGCCTGTTTCGAAAATACTCTTAATACGAGGTGCAAAGCGGCCAGGGTGGGGGGACTTGAAAGAGATGTCACCCTCTCAGAAGTTTCGTTTTTTCTTCATCTTTGGATCAAAATGGTGCTTGTACAAGCGATATTTGTCAGGAATATAGACATTTCATGCTAACAAAAAAAATTGTAATCTTACACCCTTAACCCGCTCTGATTTTATTGCATTTTTCAACTTTTTAGGAGTTTTATTTATTTCCAAGTCAGGGCTTTCCCCAGCACTTTAAAACACGGCGCTACCGTGATGCCTTCACTTCAGAAAGTGACCTGCCACCACACATTAATGTACCCGAGATGCCTCTAATTAGTTGCCGTGATGCCTTAATCAACATTTCAGGTTACCCCATGGCTCACTAGAAAAGCTGATTACCTTTACTGTTCCCTTAATTAATTCCCTTAATTAATCCCTAAATAACAACACTTTCGGGGCAATCAAGATATACACAAAATCTTTTTTTGTCAAGCAACATAATTTTAAAAAGAGGCCCACGAGGTAAAACAACTCTTATATCAAATGTTGTTGTCATAAGATTCCCATCAGTACTTCTTTTAAAACATTGCAAGAAATACCCACAAAACAACAACACCCACAACAGAAACTAATAACCCCTTGACCCATGCTAACAATTTGAACAAGCAGCCTGCCCTAGTACTCATTTGGTATGGTTATTTAGGGATTCGAGGCATAACAATTGTATAAAATAGGTTTTGACCGCCTGTAGAGGGGTCCTTTATGCCGGCAGTCAAAACTCATTTCATGTAATTGTTGTGACTAGAGTCCCTAAATAACCATACTAAATTAGTGAAAACAGATGTCTCCCCTACAGGAGAAAGGGCAATAAATCCGCCAAAAATCATTAAACTGGAACACGACGAAGACATATGCAACTAGACTTGGTAATGGTCATCCCTAACCAAGTTTCATGGAAATCCAGGCAGCTGATCAGTAGAAGTAGTCGGGACGAAGCTTATGTATTTAAACCTTTAAATATCCACCAAAAATTGTTCAACCGGAACAAGACAATGATATATGCAAACAAGTTTCGTTGAAAGCCAAATGATGGTTGATGAGAACTAGTCCGGACAAAGTTTGTGTATTAAAATGTTTTATAGAGCCACAACTCCACCAAATATCATTTAACCGGAACACAGCAATGCTATATGCGCAACGGCTTGCTACTGATCATTCCTGCCAGTTTCATTGAAATCCGATCAGAGGTTCGGGAAAACTAGTCTGGATAAAGTTTGTGTCAAAAATCTTTAAACCATAACATGGCAATGACTTGCGCAACTAGGCTTGGTTCTTATCATTCCTCCCAAGTTTCGTTGAAATCCAGTCAGGGATTCAGGAGAACTAGTCTGTACAAAGTTGTGTATTAAAACCTTTAAAGGGCCACAACTCCGCCAAAAATCATTCAACTGCAACACAGCGATGACATGCACGACTAGGCTTGATTCTAATCATCCTTGGCAAGTTTAATGAAATTCAGGCAGGGGTTCAGCAGCACTAGTTCGGACAAAGTTTGTGTATTAAAACCTGTAAATAACTCTGCCAGATATGCACAACTAGACTTGGTACTGATCATTCCTGCAATGTTTCTCTGAAATTCGGTCAAGGGTTCAGGACAATAGTCCGGACAAACTATAGTCCGGACAAACTTTGTTTAGTGTTACTCTGCCAAAAATCATTCAACTGGAACATGGTGATGATCATCCCTGTTTCATTAAAATCCGGTCAAATGAAGGGCCTATCGTTTTATTGAGGCAAAATAGAGCATTTTTTACTAAATCAAAGGCCCTAACTCCGGTGTTACTAATACGATTTAGCAGGTTTTCAAATCTGTCTGAGCTTTCATTGATATTACCAAACTGGTAGAGTTTGTAAAAGATCTGATGCAAAATGAAGGCCCTGTCATGTTAATGAGGCCAAATTATAGCATATTTCAGAAATTCAAGGGCCATAACTCCAGCATAAATAACCAGATCTGGCTGGTTTTTTGAAGAGTCCAAGACGTCATTGCTGTTAATAATCTGTGAAAGTTTGGTAAAGATCAAATAATAAATGAAGGTGCCAGTGTGCACAAGGCAGAAAATGGCATTTTTCAGCAAAACAAGGGCCATAACTCCGATTAAACTAATCCGATCTGGCTGGTTTTCAAACTAGTCCGAGTTTTTATTGATATTAACAATCTAGCAAAATGTCTTACAGATCAAATACAAAATGAAGGTGCTAGAGTGTAAACAAGGCTTAATATAGCATTTTCAGCAAAACAAGGACCATAACTCTGGTCTTACTAATCCGATCTGGCAGGTTTTCGAACTCATCCAAGCTTCCATTAATATAAATACACTGGTAAAGATCAAATACAAAATAAAGGTGCTAGAGTGTAAACAAGGCTTAATACGGTATTTTTCAGAAAAACAAGGGCCTAACTCTGGTGTTACTAATCCGATCTGTCTGGTTTTCAAACTCATCCGAGCTTTCATTGATATAAAGACACTGGCAAAGTTTCGTAAAGATCAGATTAATAATGAAGTCCCTATCGTGTAAACAAGACAGAAGTTCACGGACGTCGGACAACTCGCCATCGTATAAGCCCTGCTGGTCTTCGGTCAGTACAGCTAAAAAAATTATGTGGGTAGGGGTAACCATCCATCCTTCCCATGCCCATCCTCCTCCAATGCAAAAATGCCACTACTCCTTAAAAAATCCTGGTGAAAGCCCTGCAAGTTACTCCCGAGAGTAAAGGAATATGCCACAGCTATGTCCCCTGTTGGTTATTTAATACAAAATAACAAGAGGCACCTGCCGAATTGCGACTGAAGCATAGATATACCATGAACTGAAATAAAATTCCTGGTGAACAAAAACGTAAGACTGGATTCATGTACTTGGTGAATATACAATAAAGGAATATTTAATGGGAAACAGTACTTATGTTGAATAACCTAGTACTGTTTAAAGTTCTGTAAATAAAAAGTGGTAACATTTTATATAAAAAGAACTTTAAGTCCCAAATATTGTTTGTGATAATGAAAACTAAGAAAACTATGAAAACTATGACATCAATACCTTCAGCGAAACAGAGGATACTGAGCAGAAACTTTTTCTTTTCTATTTTTAGCACACTAGTCTTAGTAATGCTTGTTCAGTGACCTTGACATTATACATGGTGCCATGAAAGTTACCTTTTAGCAGAAACTGTTTGTTTTTCTATTTTTAGTTACAGTGACATTGACCTAACAGTTATACAAGGACCTGGGAGCCATAAAAGTTCATTATGACAGTTATACAGGGACCTGGGAGCCATGAAAGTTCATTATGACAGTTATACAGGGACCTGGGTGCCATGAAAGTTCAGTATGACAGTTATACAGGGACCTGGGTGCCATGAAAGTTCATTATGACAGTTATACAGGGACCTGGGAGCCATGAAAGTTAATTATGACAGTTATACAGGGACCTGGGAGCCATGAAAGTTCATTATGACAGTTATACAGGGACATGGCCCACTGGGTGGCATGAAAGTTCATTATGACAGTTATACAGGGACCTGGGTGCCATGAAATTTCATTCTGACAGTTATACAGGGACCTGGGAGCCATGCAAGTTCATTATGACATTTATACAGGGACCTGGGAGCCATGAAAGTTCATCATGACAGTTATACAGGGATCTGGGAGCCATGAAAGTTCATTAGGACAGTAATACAGGGACCTGGGTGACATGAAAGTTCATTATGGCAGTTATACAGGGACCTAGGAGCCATGAAAGTTCATTATGACAGTTATACAGGGACCTGGGAGCCATGAAAGTTCATCATGACAGTTATACAGGGATCTGGGAGCCATGAAAGTTCATTAGGACAGTTATACAGGGACCTGGGTGACATGAAAGTTCATTATGGCAGTTATACAGGGACCTAGGAGCCATGAAAGTTCATTATGACAGTTATACAGGGACATGGGTGCAATGAAAGTTCATTATGACAGTTATACAGGGACCTGGCTGCCATGAAAGTTCATTATGACAGTTATACAGGGACCTGGGAGCCATGAAAGTTCATTACGACAGTTATACAGGGACCTGGGTGCCATGAAAGTTCGTTATGACAGTTATACAGGGACCTGGTGCCATGAAAGTTTGTTATGACAGTTATACAGGGACCTGGGTGCCATGAAAGTTCATTATGACAGTTATACAGGAACCTGGGAGCCATGAAAGTTCATTATGACAGTTATACAGGGACCTGGGTGCCATGAAAGTTCATTATGACAGTTATACAGGGACCTGGGAGCCATGAAAGTTCATAATGACAGTTATACAGGGACCTGGTCGCCATGAAAGTTCGTTATGACAGTTATACAGGGACCTGGGTGCCATGAAAGTTCATTATGACAGTTATACAGGGACCTAGGAGCCATGAAAGTTCATTATGAATTGACAGTTATACAGGGACCTTGGTGCCATGAAAGTTCATTATGACAGTTATATTATGACAGTTATACAGGGACCTGGGAGCCATGAAAGTTCATTATGACAGTTATACAGGGACCTGGGTGCCATGAAAGTTCATTAACACAGTTATACAGGGACCTGGGAGCAATGAAAGTTCATAATGACAGTTATACAGGGACCTGGGTGCCATGGAAGTTCGTTATGACAGTTATACAGGGACCTGGTGCCATGAAAGTTCATTATGACAGTTATACAGGGATCTTGGTGCCATGAAAGTTCATTATGGCAATATTCTGTATGTGCTATCATCATGCGATTTAAAGTCTATCAAGTATGACTTGACAAAAGACCTAACAGTTAACACAATTGTTGAAGGACAGACAGAGGTGACCTTGACCTTACACTGGGTGACATGAACGTTCATTATGACAATGTTCTAAGTAAGTGCTATCATCATGTAATGTCTCTTTAAAATCCATCAAGCAGTTCATGAAAAAATACTTCAACTGTTTTTTATTCTATTTTAGTAACAGTTACCATGACCGTATACAGGGTGGCATGATCATTCATTATGGCAATGTTCTACGTATGTGCCATATAAAGTTTCATTAAAATACATCAAGTAGTTCCTGTGAAACTAGAAATGTGTCCATAGAACACGGATGCCCCCGGTATAAGTCACTAGAACTATGAATTCGCCAAAAAAATTATAAGATACAAGTGGGAGAAGCAGTGGTGAATGGATAAAATAATAGATATACAATGCAATTATATGTGTTCAAAGTCATAAAATGACCAACGTTGACCGAAATCGAACTTGACCTGTATTTTATAATTACAAAGTGACACACCAAATATGACTTCAAAACATGGACCGTTTCAAAAGTTATTGAGCGGAAAAGGGGCCATAACTCCTTCAGAAATTGACCGATGTTACCTAAAACGAACATGACCTGTATTTTATAATTACACAGCTACACGCCAAATATTAATTACAAACATGGACCCTTTCAAAAGTTATTGAGCGGAAACCAATTTGTTGCAGAAAATTAAGTCGAAAAGGGGCCACAACTCCTGCATAAAATTAGCAACGTTGACCGAAATCAAACTTGACCTGTATTTTATAATTACACAGCTGCACACCAAATTTTAATTACAAACATGGACCCTTTCAAAATTACAAAGTGACACACCAAATATGAATTCAAAACATGGACCGTTTCGAAAGTTATTGAGCGGAAAAGGGGCCATAACTCCTTCAGAAATTAAACCAATGTTGACCTAAATCGAACTTGGCCTTTATTTTATAATTACACAGCTACACACCAAATATTAATTACAAACATGGACCTTTTCAAAACTTATTGAGCTGAAACCAATTTGTTGCAGAAAATTAAGTCGAAAAGGGGCCACAACTCTTGCATAAAATGAGCAACGTTGACCGAAATCGAACTTGACCTGTATTTTATAATTACAAAGTGACACACCAAACATGAATTCAAAACATGGATCGTTTCAAAAGTTATTGAGCGGAAACCAATTTGTCGCACGGACGGACAGTGGTAACACTTAATGCCCCTTTTGGCATTCTCGAATGCTGGGGGTATAAAAAAACCTAAGCTCAACTGACAAACAGACGGACTTAATCAAACTATATGCATGGTTTGTAATGCAATCCAGCTAAAAATTGAGAAAATGTACGATTTTACATTAATTGTCTTAATTTTTTATTGAATTTCGTATCTTGCCACCAACATGGCAATCTAAGTATATTTCATCGATATTTCCCAAAATAACCATAGTTTCAAAAATAATATATTTAAAGACTACTGTTATTTATAAATCAGAAAGGGAAACAACTCTCTCTAAAATCTTGTAACTATACATTAAGAGTGATTTTTCCCCTTTGATTGCCAAATGTCACAAAAGAAACAACAAAACAAAACAAGCTTTTATACCACAATTACCCCTGTGGTGTGTTAATAATATTATACTAATATACATTTAAAAATACTTTGTTGAACATGTTACAAATGGATGGGGGTAGAGGGTGGTGGGGAGGCATACCTCATGGATTATTAATCATCAATGACGACACCGGGGTATGGAGTTAGACACAACCCGGTACTAACATGTTGAGTATATTGGAAGACACTGGTGAATTAGACATAAAGGTTGCTCCTAGGGATGGGAATTAGACAGTGAATAACCACATCCTGGTGACAATAACAAATATTGATATTTGTTAAGATTGTTATATTGATGATACAAAAGAAGTGTACAGTATTACCAGTGCTCACGCTACCATACGCCATGGTCGCCATTTGCGATTATTTTATAATACTGTCGATTATTTTAAAGAAATGTCGACAAGAAATGGCGATTATTTTATTTTATTTTTTTTTTTTTTTTTTTTATAAATTTATCGTATAATTGTCTGTTTGACACCCCAAGTAATAAATGACCGCAATAAACATTACATAATCCGTTCAAGCCAACTGTGATGTCGCCACCCGCTAATCAATTATCGCTTGTAAAAGTTGTTAATTCCCTTAATTGGCACTTCGTTGTCGGATAATCATTATATGGTTTACCCATAGTGTCAAAATCATGCTTTATATCGCTATTATGGACCTTAAACAAACGAAACTCCTACCTTGTGACACAGAATGTCAATCACCCTAATATCCGTTACATGTCTGTTTTTATAGTATTCTTCTCGAAGCCTGGCTTTACATCTTTGCTGGCTCAGATCAAGGTCATACTCCTCACCTGTGAAAAGAAAATTTGAGTGTGAAGTAAACTTCATCAGATTGACTTGTAAATGTTTGAATGGTATTTTACATCCTTTTTTGCAAATTCTTAATAGGCAATTATATTAATATTGTAAGAATCAACACTTTCTCGTGTACAAGTTGAGCTGCCAGTGGGATTCGAACCCGCAGCGGTATCAGATTGAAGATTGGGCCACTATATAGTGATGGAAGTGTGATTAGTATATGACCATAAAGGGACGAATGAAGAACTAGTACAAAAGGACAAACACTTTTAAAACCGGTGTGGTTGTTTAATAATCTGGTAAATTTGTCTCCCGTGAAAGTAACGTTACAGTAAAAAAAAGGATGACCATCCCTCTGCTTGGCAAAAAGCACCATTAGGAAAATAAGTGTGTACACAGTACATATTGAACTGAAATAAAATGAGTATTTTGAAATATAGACACGTAGTGTACGTGGATACACGATCTATCTGGAGCACTGCATGAGTTGGGCAGAGCAAAGTTTCCAAATCCGGAACGATATTTCAAGCAACATTTGAGTTATCTGCTCTTGAATAGTCCATATCATCTGCGACGCTTGCTTTTTAATGTTTGTCTCTGTCATTAAAAATAAAGCAACCCATATTATCAGACTCCAGGGCTCTGGAAATATTTTGAAAATCCATTTGTCCAGGGCTGCAGGGCAAGGAGGTTTTCAAATACTCTTGCCCTGCCCAAAATGTCACTTGCCCCAAATTTAAGCTATGTCAACAATCAACATGCCTTTTTTTTCGAGGTCGCGTGCAAAATTGAATATTATTTTATTATTGTTTTTTTATAGACAAAAATTTTGCGATGATTTCATTGTAAAATTAATGCCTTAAATTAGAAAGCACCATCACAGCTATAGGTTGTTACAATTATGAACATATCAATGTTTTCCTGCACTGGTGGGAGAGGGAAGATTACCTTGAGTCACTGTTACACCGACCGATATACAAAGCTAACGCAAAGCGACAACACTATCTCACTAACTGATTTACACATTGATGTGTATTTCGCACTACATCTGTCACGTGACACTTCTTGCATAGAGGGGCTTGTTACGGGTTATATTTCAGACTATATACAAATTTTAAACACCGCATCTTCAATTGAAGATTGGCACCTCATACGTTCCTCGGCAAATCAGATTCTGATAAACTGTCAAGTGGGAGGGATTAAAGGATATCTTGAAATTTTTATCAAGCATTAAAATTAGTGTCTCAATTTATTTATCCAGTATCATCTTGACTTTAAATCTGCTTGCATATATTTAAATAAAATTTTGAGTTTTCAACTTTTCTTCGTTATTCTACCATAGGTTTGAATATATTATTTTATATGAAATATGCTTAACAGCGAGGAATATGCAAAAACAGTTTCCTTTATACTATGATAGAACATAGGCAATTGATTCAGAAAAACTAACGGGATGCCGCGAGTTTTACAAAAATCAAGAGTGTGTCCCTTTAAACAATCACAAACAGCACAGGTCAGTTTTATGCACTTAATTCCTATGCAATTATCGACACACTTTACAATAAGTTAAGGCAAAAAAAAATAATTGGAAAAAAAAGGAAAAAATAAATAAAAATGTGTAAGTTTGGTTAAGATTGCTCAAGAAATGTGGCCTGTATTGTGTTAACATGTAAAACTGCATTTTTTTGCTAATTCAGGGGCCATAACTCTGGTGTTACTGGTCCGATCGTGCCCATTATCGAATTCGATCGAGATCTTATGGTCATATACAATCTGTGCAAGTTTGGTTAAGATTGCTCAAGAAATGTGGCCTCTATCGCGTAAACAAGATGAAACTGCATTTTTTGCTAATGCAGGAGCATAACTCTGGTGTTACTGGTCCGATCTGGCCCATTATCGAACTCGTCCGAGATATACAATCTATGCAAGTTTGGTAAAGATTGCTCAAGAAATGTGGCCTCTATTGTGTAAACAAGCTAAATGTTGACGACAGACGCCGGACGAAGAGTGGTCACAATAGCTCACCCTTGAGCTAAAAAATGACTGGACATGGCAAGGCCGACATATAAAAACAAAGTTGATGCCCGTATAACAAAGTTCTACTAACTGAGCTATCGAGGGCATACGGCTAGGAATCGATTATTCACCAGTTACCTGTACTCGATTACATACACCCGACCACATTGAAATTTGTCCCTGAATTTCTAGTGGAGTTAACTCCAGGCCGGCTGTCAGACTGTTACATGCTAACAGACACGATCCTGGACACCGGACGAGCCCCCAAATATAACAGGTGGTGAACAAATCGTTCCTCAACCGGGACTCGAACCCAGGGTCTCTGGTTACCGTACCAGGGCTCTAACCACTGAGCTATCGAGGACGCACGGTTAGGAATCGATATTTCACCATAGATTCGAGGAAGAAGCTGTTAAAATTTGATGAAGATCGGACATGGTAATGCTGAGATATAACAAAACTAATGCATATCTTGGAGAAAGTAGGTCAAAGTGACCTAGTTTTCAGGGTATCAGTGCTCCAAGAAAATTAAAATTGGGGACTAGCCCAGGGCAAGTAGATTTCAAAAGTCCACTTGCCCTGACTGAAAAGTCACTAGCCCTGATTTATTTTTTAGTTGCCCCGAAATTGTCAGTACCAATGAATAGTTGCCGGTACATAGCTTTTGTCAATATGCTTTTTTACTTTGTTTTATTTATAATTAATTAATACAATGTAATACACCTGTGATTAGAATCAAACAATAAGGTTCTATTTTCCTTTATGGGGGTAATTTCCTTTTATTTATCCATTGCATCATATAACAAAAACAATACCATTTTCTTTTACATATTTAGGATCGCGTTGCAAATCACATAAAAACCCGTACCGGGTCCCGCAAATTAAACCATCCAAAAGCAGGTACGCGTTCCGGTGTTATTTAGCAGCTTGCATTTGTGAATAAGCGTTCGTTGTAAAGCGTTTTTACAGACTTGCTAAAAATAGAAAATACAGCAATTCATTGAAAAATAAGAATATAAAATCGAAATCACCGTTCAAACAGTTAATATTCGAGTGATCTTACTTCTTTCTACATGTCCAGCGTGACAAATTCGTATGACCACTCAATGTTAATTTGTTATGCGATTGGTTATATCAATTGGTTCAAATCGTGTAATCAACCAATGAAATGCACGCTTTCAAATTGATGAACTTTAATCAAGGGAGAGAACTCTTTATTGTTCAACAAATAACATTATGGCTTCAAATTACACGCGATTAAAGATGATTTCTGGTTGAATTTTAGTTTGCAAAGTTTGATTGTCCCGAGATTTTTTCGACTAGCCCGACGGGCAACCATTTTCGAAAGACAGACTAGCCCGGATTCAGATTGGACTAGCCCAGGGCGTCCGGCTATCCTATTCTTGGAGCACTGGGTATGGTCAGTGCTTGATGAGAGGAAGCCTTCAAGGTATTGTTAAAGTTTGATGAAGATCGGACATGGTAATGATGAGAGAACACACACACCCCCACACCCCACCACCCCCGATGAAACTTAAACAAAAAGGTTATATTAAAATATTTTGGAGAATGTAGGTCTTGATGAGAGGAAGGTGCTGTTAAAATTGGATGAATATTGGACATGATAATGCTGTGATATAACAAATCATTATTCCCCACAACCCACCACCGCATATTTTGGAGAAAGAAGGTCTCACAATGGGTAAGCAAAAGTAAGCCTGGGGTTTTTGTTTGCATGTCAGATGGGAAAACATTAAACAGCAAGTCTATGTAAAATGACCTACAGTATCCTCCAGTAACCTGATTCCGATAGACACATGATTCCGATAGGTTTTGTAATATCGCGAGCATAACGTCATAATGTGACGTCAAAAATAAACACGGATGTAAACAGATCGTTAAACTTTCGGTAGCTTTGTTTCTACAACAATTTCAAGAAAATGCTTCAAATAAAGGTAAGAAAACGTCACATACATTGTTGATGAATAATTTCTATGTATTTCCACTAAGTCATTTTATTATAGCACTTAAAACGATAAAATAACGCATTTAACATGTTTGTATCCACAGAGGCTATGTCTGCCAGCAAAAACTATGTCAAGTCTAAAAATAGTAACGGTGTACGGTGGAAAAAATGCCAACCAATTTTTTTTCTACGGAAGCCAATTAGGGCAATTATGTTATTTTGTAGTCACTAATTGAAATTGTGTTTTTTTCTAGGTTGAATGGTATTTCTTATATTTACAGCTTATAGGTCCTACTTAATATGGTAAAAGAAGAGCTTATTCACCATCTGCACTCACTAGAGCATACCAAGCTGTAAAGGAGGATCATCCAGTGTGAAATGTGTGATCTCTACACTCATCTCAAATATTGTACCAGTGTCAGGGTTGTACGGAAGGACACCTCATTTAGATGTCCATGCTGTGAGCAGCATTAACTGATTTAAGGGTTTAGTGTCTTTTTTTATAAACTGTTAGTTGTCGAAGCTCATAGCGCACAGGGCTGTACAAATAATTTTTTTAGCCACTAGTCCGGGACTAGTCACCCTGTCAAAAGTGACTAGTCCCAAAAAAATTGTGACTAGTCCCAAAAAATGGACACAAGTCCTGAATTCTTTCGATTTCTCAATATGTTAAAACTGCGTCTTGCATACTCATTACAATTCATTATACACAGTAAAGGAAACAATCCTTATTTAGTCTTCAGACAATTAATGTATGTTTCAGTGGTATAGTCTATATACTGATAGATTGCAGGGTTTCCCCCAGAAAATTTTGAAGGCATGTTGTTCTGACATTACATTTACCAAACTGGGCTTGAAAAAAATAGTGCCTATTAATGAAATAACATACTTTTATGATTTTGGTGCAAAAGGAACAAGAATCACCATAGAAATTCTATTTTTCTTCTTTTAAATCTGTTATTCATGCAAATTAAGAAAATCTTAAGGCATGTTGCTCTGATGAAGGCATGTTGTTTTTCCTTTCTTTTCCAGGAAGGCATGTTGCATGCGACATGCCTTATGACCCTGGTGGAAACCCTGGATTGTAGACTGTCATTGGGTGAAACAGTAGCAATCACATCTGCATTTTCAAATTTCAGTATAGATATTGAGTTTCATATTATAGTTCAGATAATCATTTAATGTAGTAGAGAAAAAAAGTCATAACTTTATATAGGTAAGGGGCTACAGATGAGATTCTTAACTTTATTACCATTTTACCTAATGCAAAAAATAAATAACATGTGAATCAATATAAACATTTTATTTTTATGTTTTTGTCCACTACACCAGATGAGTTTGACTTTTTGATTGGCTGTGCATCACATTCTACATTTTTCCTTTTTATTTTTACTTTCACTTTCGCTTTCATATTTTTTCTATTTTTAACACTGAAAAAGTTCAACAAACTCATTTTGAAATGTAAACATTAGCACTGCCAAATACGAAATCAAACTGATTATGTATATCAGTTTGTTTTGTTTTTATTTCATTTTTTTGACAACTCAATTCTTCGAACGTATTTAGTACACTATGCTCAAACCGTTACCCCACCCGCCTTTCATGTCTGTTACAATTACGCTCAACAATACACTGAGAAACAATAAAAACAAATCACACCTACCATTTTATATCAAACATACTTCCATTATCAAACGTCCTTAGTTTCTTTACTCATCGAAAGATTGCAGACAAATCGGCCTGATTGCTAATTAATCAACGCGTTATAGTGTTATTGTTTCAGTGTATCGCCATTTTCAGCTCACCACGTGACGAACAGATAATCACGTGACAAACATGTGTAGTAGTCATTTCATTGTCTGGCGGGTCTGAATTAAAATAGATCGGGTCAATTGATTGGATACTGTCGACAATGCCGACTGTCAAAGTAATTTGGAGGCGGGACTTCCGGCATGGTTGATTGTTGATAAAACTGCCCGGGGCAATCGCCGCTGTGGATGCTAATTGCATTACGTAAGCGAGTGCAATTAAAGGATTACGTTGAGAAGTGTGCTGGGGTTGTTTTATGACAGGTGGCCGACTTTGTTAACTAGACAAATCTGGGATCTGGGACTGAAATCTTTAAAACAGTGACATGCCCGACTTTCTCTTTTTTTAAAATTGGACTAGTCCGGGACTGACATCTTTGAAAAAGTGACACGCCCGACTTTGGTTTTGGACTAGTCCCGGGCGTCGGGCTATAGGATTTGTACAGCCCTGGCGCATAATTCAGGGCATTATGTACGCTATGTGCTTCGACAATTAACAGTCCATAGCCCAATGAACGCACACAAAAATGACACTAAACCCTTATAATTGCAATCCACGGTTTTAAACTCTTTATCCAATTATTTTAATATCCCTCTCCTAAATACGCCCCTGTAAATCCGAACTATATTGTTACGCAGCACGCGTATTCTATGAATGGTGGATGAAAGTAGTTCTTCGTACAGTTCATTGGAAAAAGAATGTAGCTTAAATTGATCATGTGATCGTCCTTTAACCAATCACATTGTTTGTATTATTTAAATATTTGAGTGACTGCAATTATAGTTAAATAAACGTTAATTTAGAGTTATTTGTCTTCATATGATTTGTGTATAACATTCTTCAGTGTGCGTAATGACTGAAATTGGCCACCGTAACTTATTTTATGATTTTCGCGAGCGTGTGATGACGCAATAGTTTGATGACGTTACCTATCGGAATCATGTGACAAGCTTGCTATTGGAGAGGATTTCACCGTCATATTTGTTTTGATTGTTGGTGAATATTTGACAGTTAAATGAAGGAAACTTTTTCTACGCTGTGATGTCTATTGTATTGAAGTTTATGTTTACCGAGGTTTCGGAGGAATAGGACAACTTAATAAATTTGGAAATTAAGTTTTTTTGTTAAACTATCGGAATCTGGTAACTCCTTGATACTGGTTCCATCAACATCAAGGAAAAGTGAGTGGTCTGCCTCCACCACAAAAAAATCGACCGTCATATATAACCTTACATGTGTTGAAAATGACGTAAACACAACACAAACAAACAAACAAACAAAACAATAAACATACACTTATCTGAATTTCTGAATTTACATGAAACTGGCAAGTTGTCAGAAAATAACAAACCGCGAAATCACATCATAATTGAAAATTCACATAGAAATTGCAATTTATTATGGACTTACAAATGAACGGAATTTGACGGAACCATGCTCTATATAAATTGAGAGCCCTTGTCTTTGCATCTTTGCTATTCATCGACAAAATAGGTTTAACTTGCTTCAGACCTTGGACTGCTCTTCCCGACGCCATCTTTATTCCAAGGTCTCTGAATTCTCGTCCTTTCTCGTTTTTTCGGGAAGTGATGAGTGGTAAAAGCCGGGCGATATAGGCTGTTTTTGCGGGTAGCAAAATTCTTTTAGTTAAGAACTTTGTCTAAACAGGGCTTTATATGACGGGGATATGACACGACAGTACAAAAGTTGTATTAAACTGAAAACACTTGTCGTCGGTCCTACTAAATACCGCAAAGACAAGCAAAGACGCGCAAAGAAGACGGACAGGGTAGCGCAAAGACACCATAAATTAATATCAAAGACATCAAAAATACAATGTAAGTTGCATTCACCCTTTTGCCATTATCAAATCTCGTTCTCGTTTTTCGCGAGATTTCGAGTTCGGGGTGTCTCAACACTAACTCTGTATAGGGAAAATACAGTGTTTATTTGTTTTAGACAAATTTTAGAACGTATCATGCAAAAATATCGTGCGAGTGCTGTTTCTAGGTGTGTTAGTAATATAAACTGTCAGGCTATTGACCTTTTCTGGGTAAAATGGCTTTTTTATTGCCATTATAATGATACCTTGAAACTGAAAGTAGATTTAGAAGTGTGCCACGGTTACGCAAATAGCATACTCCTCGTGTTTCGTAAATTATTTAAAGTAATTAGCTTTACTTATAACACTTAAATAAGTAAGTCCCTGCCTTTAAATTACATTTAAAAAGTTATATATATATAACTTTCTTGTAAACAGTAACGGTTCATTAATCTTTTCTACCAGTAGTTTGAAAGTCCAATACTGTGCATGCTGAGTTTTAAATTCACTACTTAACATAAGTATAAAATCTTCATAAAAGTATATTCCACAAACGAATATGTATTGCAAAGAGTCATTTACTGTTGATAATTGTTACGACAATTATTATGTAAAATAATTAACAGGACTCTGCAATATATTATTATTCCTACCACAGTATAAGATTTCATAAATCATAGGACCTACATAGATATATAGCTATGCCAAAAACAATTAATTGAACAGTTGCTAATGTTGAGTTTATGGCAGGTTGTTTATTGCAATCAACTGATAAAGGGTTTATCCAATAGTAATAATGCAGTACCCCGTGGCTAATTGGCTGTCCAAAGCAGGATGTTTGTTTAGATCAAAGAGGCCATAAATCACAAACACTGGCTACCCATGGTGTGCTGACATCGTATATATACATTAAATATTGCGTAATATTTTTAATTTTCAATTTGATGTATACATGTATTATGTAAAAAGTGGGAAAGTTGTTTGTAGTTATGTTATTACTATGAGCTGTCAGATATTCAATTTGCCGTTGTTAGATGTGGTGTTTATTTGTAATTATGATGATATTTTGGAACCGAAAGTAGGTAGCTGTTCCTGACTTTATTCAAAGATCATAATTATTGTGTTTCTTAAATTGATTTAAAAGTTTGTTTATCTGCAAGACAGATGGAATATGTGACATGAAATACATAATTTCGATTTAAATAACAAACAAGCATGTAACAGACTTCCTTTTTTTTTTTGACAAATCCGACTGAACGTAATCTATTTGTAATGTGTTTAGTTTCACAAATGCATACTATAATAAATAAAATTGAATTGAAAACAGTTAGCTGAAGTTATATTTTTACCCTCGCCGTATGCACCAATTAAAATATGACACACTTATAGTATATCTCTGATGTCAACACACCACGCGCAGCCAGTGTTTGTGATTTATGGCCTCTTTGATCTAAGCAAACATCCTGCTTTGGACAGCCAATTAGCCACGGGGTATCGCATTATTACTATTGGAGAAACCCTTTATCTTTTGATTGTAATAAACAACATGCAAATAAAACCCAACATAAGCGACTGTTCAATTACTTGTTTGATTTATGAATGAAATAAAAAATATTTTGCAGAGTTCTGTTAATTAGTTTATCTATGCCGTAACAATTATCAACAGTATATTAATATTTAATACTTTTGCGATACATATTCGCTTGTGGAATATAATTAAGTGTATTAAGTAAAGTTAATTACTTTAAATAATTTATGAAACACAAGGATTCTGATCTTTGAGTAACACACATCTACCTACTTTCGGTTTCAAGGTATCATTATAATGGCAATAAAAAAGCCATTTTAACCAGAAAAGGTCAATTTACTGACAGTTTATATTACTAACACAACTAGAAACAGCACTCGCATGTTACTTTTGCATGATACGCTCTAACTGGTGTCAAAAACAAATAAACACTGTATATTCACTATACAGAGTTAGTGTTGAGACACCCCGAACTCGAAATCTCGCGAAAAACGAGAGCGAGATTTGATAATGGCAAAATCGAGAATATATACCTTTTTTGGTTTAAACATATATTATTTAAACATTTTTATATTGGTGCAGCATATAGTTAATAGGATCAGGGAGTACGTTATAGGGAGGAGAAACGGGTTCATAAACGCTCTAGTTTATCGATTTATGTTGTCGCGCTAGAACGCCGCCATTTACTATTTTATCGATACAGGTAAATCGATCGTAAGCACGTTACATTTGAAAAGTTAAAATTTCAGCCAACATCTCAAATTAGGCAGTTTTTACAGCCCCTCTTTACGGCTTTCTGTTAAAATCAACATCACGAAATTACATTATTGACAAAGATAAATATGTCTACTATTCACTCTTTGTTATTATTAATGCTTAATATAACCCATACTTCGTATCTCGTTTGCAATAGCTCCACACCATTTTTAATTCTATAAAATTAAAAATTTAGCTGATATCTCAAAAGGCACATTTTCATCACCTCTTTTTAGGCTTTGTCTTATAATCACCACCATGAAATTATCTTCTTTACAAAGATAAATATGTTTACTATTCACTTTTTGTTATTATTAATGCCTAAATAACCCGTAGTCTCATATCTCGTTTGCAATAGCTATACACTGTCACCATTTTTTATTTGGCGCAGAGTGGCGCCATCTTTGTTACACGGAACCGTCTGGTAAAATGTGCTTTTAAACATGCAAACAAATACACGCTCTGTATCAGAGGACACAATGTGAATAAATAATACGTATGTTTACATTTAGCACATTTATTGAGTTTGTAAGTGTAATAATTTATAAGAATTTGCTGTTTTTCACACACTCGCGAAACAACCGGAAGTAGTCATTTTCACGGAGTAGTGAAACACATGCGTGACAACATAAATCGGCAAAACGAGCCCGTTTCTCCTCCCTATAACGTACTCCCTGATAGGATTGGAACGAAAGAAAAATCTTATAGAGGTGCTCTTCTTAAACCTTTTACCTTTTTGGTTAATTTTTCATCCTTAGTAAAGTATAATATTAATAAATGAATAAATCAAATGAGCGTTGGATGTGCAAGACGGGCAGGTCATCGCAAAGACATCTAAAAATATGGGCAAGGTAGCGCAAAGACACCCTAAGTTAATATCAAAGACAATTTATGTTGTATTTACACGTTTGTGTTATTGTTTCGTCCTTGGTAAAGTCAGGAAGTAAGGTAAAGCATAATAAACGTGTAGAAAAACGTTGAACTATTTTTGCTCGTTGTCAAACAAACATTTTACGATATTTTTATACAAAACTGGCATAATATATTGCAAGAATCAAGCAGATCATTATATTATAATTGTATAGAGAATTTTAGATTTCAACCCTACCTAAATATGTGTCACTAAACTTCGCGTTTCGTCACATATGTAAAAAACAAATAAGAAATCTAGCTTTATTTATTTAGAAGGCTTTTAATGAAAGAAATTAGTACATTTTTTTCAAATAGGTAATACGAATTAATGTTGTAATGATATACATGGACTATTTATATATTTGAATATTTATGCCAAACTCTTATCGAATTCATATGAACTCTTTCTGAAGTTGTGATATACTATATACTAAAGGATGACATAATATAACAGAATAGGCATAATATAATAATGCAAATAATGTAATAAAGCACTGACGTGGTGTAGTCCTGACTGTGGAACACCGCATCACTCCATGGTACTATATGATGCACAGGCCCCTGACTGTAGCAGCATAGGGAGCTCATACTCTAGTAGGAGTGATGAAAGTGGATTGATATCCCCTGACCCTACTCAGGACAGATCCAACAGCTTTAACGATTCCTCACTACACACAGTTGGAAGCCCCGAAGCTGCTTCATCACCCAAACCAGCCAACTTGGCCTCCTCATCGGATAAAGGCTTCAAGAAACAGTTTCGCATCTTGAACATTAACTTCAAGAGCATCAGGAATAAAGGTTGCAACATTGATGTCTTGGTTGATTCAACTCGTCAGGAAATAATCTTCGGGACTGAAACATGGCTTTCAGATGATATTCCAACTTCATATTTCTTTGACACAAACCTCGGCTACAAAGTTTACAGGAACGTCAGGACAGGGAACCCACATGGAGGTGTCCTAATAGCCGTCAACGACGACATAGAACTGTTGAACATCAAGGGTAGCAACAAGGTTGAACTGATATCTGGTACTCTGACAGTTTATAAGAACAAGAAGATAGTACTCGCTGCATACTACCGCCCACCAGACAAAGTTGATGAAGACTACCTCTCCAAGACGCAGGAGGAAATCACCCACCTCAAGGCCACCTATAAGAACTCAATCTACATCATCGGAGGTGACTTTAACGTACCTGATGTAGACTGGGATAAGTACACAGTTACAGGCAGCACACACTACCCACGTAGGGTCAGCCAGACTTACTTGGACATTGCATTGGACATGGGACTTTAGCAGATGGTAGACTTCCCTACCAGGCTACAGAACACCCTTGACCACCCAGGCTTCAAGATCAGGTGTAAACCATTGCCACCAATCGGACTGAAGAGTGACCACGACATTGTTCTATTCATAATTTTGCATTGCCAAAATGTTGAGATTTTACCTTATTTTCACTAGGTGATAAAAAGTGTGTTACTCGGTTTTTATCCTTGGGTTCTATAGTAAAATAAAAATCTTTGGCAGAGGAAAAAAGAAGATAATTTTCAAGTTTAGATTTTGAAAGATATGTATTTTGAATCAATTTGCATAAATGTGTATGAAATATGCAGGGTTTCAAAATAATCACACTGTAAATACCTTAATTTTAACAGTAAACTTGGTTGAACATCAAGGATAAAGACCGAGTTCATCACCTACCAGAAAGTATTGTTATGTCTTATTTCTGGTCACTGATTGGTCAGTTTTTTTGATGATGCTCTATCAGAATTATGAATACGACACAGCTCACCAACCTATCCGCACTAGGATCCCCCGAAGGAAGATCTACCTTTGGAAGAAGGCCGATATAGAGGGAATCAAGGACTCCATATCAGACTTTAGGAGGATATTTATCCAGGAAAACTTTGCAACATTAGAGTCCATGTGGGCCTCCTTCAAGTCAGCAATCGAATCCATAATCGACGCTCATGTGCCAACAAAGATGACAAGCTCTAGACGGACTCATCCGTGGATCAACACATCTATCAGAAGAGCCACCCGACGCAAACAGAAGGCCCACAGGAAAGCAAAGCGCACGGAGGACCCATTGGACTTGGTGAGATACAAGAGGCTACAGACAGAGGCACAGGCATCCACCAGGAAAGCACAAAATAATTATATGGTAAACATAGTCAGCAGTGATTTTAAAGATAAACCAAAGCGCTTCTGATCCTTTGTCAACAGTAAACGACAGGAATCCAACGGTGTGTCAGCTCTTATCAACAAGGACGGCTTCCTACAAAGCGAGAGCACCAAGAAAGCTGACATACTCAACGATCAGTTCCAATCTGTATACACCAAGGAAGACACGAGCAGTATCCCGAACAAAGGACCAAGCCCCTACCCAGCAATGGAAAGGATCAACATTCACCCCAACGGTGTAACCAAGCTCCTGAGGGGGCACTCCACAGTTTAATGTACATTTCTCAATCATCAAACCCATGACAAGCCCTTAGCCTGAATCCTTGAGCAAAAATAAATCACATCATCATTGTGTCATACATTTCTGAGAAGACAATAAAATTACCCATGTTTCCATACCAAATGAAAGTATCAAAAAGCATTTTCTGTACAACTTTAGTCCCATTTCTTTAAGATTACCCCACCCCTCAAAACATGTTAAAAAACCAATTTTAGCAATATTTCAAATGTCAATAAATAAAAATAAAAAAAAATTCCTACACATATCAGGGTCATGTCTGCACTCATAATGCTCTTGCATATCAGGAAATGCTAAATTTTACATACCTAGTCCGGCGTTTTAAAAAGTTATTCCATGCTGATCTCCCCGTGATTGAAAATCAGCCATTTTACCTATTTTTAGAAAGTTTTTGATTGGTTCACATTTTTCTATTGATAGCCCCCAAAAAACCCAAAGAGTGCATATTCCAATACACCAAAATAAACTTAGAAGTACTCAAAACTGAAAACAACATCAAACATGTGCTTCATAATTATTATAAATACCATCCATGGACCTAAAAGATGCTTAGTTGATTTCTTTCTGATTTACATGGACATTCATGCGAAACTGAGGAGTGCCCCCTGAAGAACCTCAAACCCCACAAAGCCACAGGTCCTGATGGAATACCTACCTTCATCCTCAAGGCCTCAGCTAAGGAACTGGCACCGATCTTGACCAGACTATTCCAAACTTCACTAGACATGGGAGATGTTCCCGACGACTGGAGGGAGGCATTAATAGTCCCCTTTTCAAGAATGGAGATAAGAACATTGCCTCCAATTACAGGTCAGTTTCACTCACATCAGTAGTATGTAAGATACTCGAACACATCCACAGTAGCGTCATAAAGCACTTCATTCATCGCCAGATCCTGTGTGACAACCAGCATGGATCCAGATGTCGTCGCTCTTGTGAGACCCAACTAATCACCACCATAAAGGGCATAGCCAGTCAGTTGCGTACAGGAAGGGACCAAGTAGACGTCATTCTACTCGATTTCTTGATAAAGTACCCCACAAGAGATTACTTTACAAACTTCACTACTACGGAGTGAGAGGGACCACACTACTCTGGTTTAAGGCATTCTTGGACCAAAGGAAGCAACACGTTCTCCTGGAGGGCTACAAGTCTACTCAAGCTCGCCTCTTCGCAGATGACTGTTTGCTGTATAAATACATCAAGAACGACGCAGATGCAGCACAGCTCCAACAGATCTTTCAGCCCTAGAAGAATGGAAGCAGAAATGGCAGATGAATTTCCATCCTCAGAAGTGCACGGTGCTACACCTAGGTACTAATAGGAAGTTCTGTAAGAAGAACTCATACATGCCTCACGGCCACACTTTAGAAGCAGTTGACAGTGGAAAGTACCTAGGTGTCACTATCAGCAACGACCTGTCATGGAAGACTCATGTGGAAATACAGCTGGAAAGGCTTCAAGAACAGTAGGCTTCCTAAGACGTAATCTGCGGGGATGCACCAAGAACGTGAGAGACGCTGCATACACTTCACTAGTGAGACCAACACTCGAGTATGCTTCTACAGTATGGGACCCTACCTTGCAGAGGATGTCTATAGGATCTAGCAAGTGCAGAGACGGGCCGCTCGCTTTGCTCATAACAACTACCAAGACAAGACCCCAGGATGTGTCACAAGGAGGGTAAAGGACCTAGGTTGGGATACACTAGCCAACAGACGGCGAACCCACCGGCTCGTTATGCTTTTCAAATACAGCATGGTATTGTAGACGTAGATGAAAGCCAGATATTGCACCCCAACGACAGGCGCACCCGAGGCATATAGAGTATACAAAAACTCCTTCTACCCCAGGACCATCATCGAGAGGAACCACCTACCCACTTTAGTCACCGATGCTGCTACGATCGAGGAGTTCAATGTCGCCCTTGGACACTACCAGGCGGCTCTCCTAGCCACTCAGTAGTCTTTTTTCGGCCATGTACATAGTTTTGATTTTGAAATACCAATTTTTAACTGTAAATACCCAGGGAAGGAGGCGGATGTCTCACTCCCATCACAGGTCATATGTACATTCTCTCCCGGGAATCCTGACCTTAACCGGAAGAAGAAGAAGAAGAAGAAGAAGAAGAAGAAGAAGAAGAAGAAGAAGAAGAAGAAGAAGAAGAAGAAGAAGAAGAAGAAGAAGAAGAAGAAGAAGAAGAAGAAGATGAGTACAACAATAACGTTATAATAATGAATGCACATAATAAATAAATAAAATTAATAACAGGACAGAACAATTAATTGACGACAATGACATAGGTTTTTAAACATTATTGTTGCAGGCTGCCGAAATCAGTTTCAACCACCTGAATGCGATAGTTAATAAAGAGAAGACAGTATTGCCAAACAAGGTGACATGATGATGACTAATGTGTTTGACAGATCCAACTTACGCTTCAATTATCGATCTCTGCTGTATTTGGAATCTGCTGATGTTGAAATACAGATGCAACCGATACTAACGACCGGTGACGGCAATTGCCTATACAACGCATTGTCTACTGCTATATGTGGAACCGAGCGGATGTCGGAAGAAATTAGAGTGCGCACGTGCATACAATTGGTCACTGAAAAAGATCACTACAAAACGCAGACATACGCAAAATATGTTATGCTATGCTCGACGAGTGTTGAGAAATCGGCCCTTCTGTGTGCGAAGCTCGGTGGCTATGCTTGCGCCTGGACAATACAGGCTGCTTCTGATGCTCTACATAGAGAGATCAGAGCGATATACCCAAAGGTAAATGGGCGACATGATCACGTAGCCGAGTTGTTAACCCGTTCGCACATGCCACACGATCTTACACCACAACATGACCCTCTCAACATAATGTGGACTAATATGGGAGCCCAAGGCTCAAGAATATGGACTCCAAATCACTTTGTTCCACTGATAAGTGTGAATGAAATAATGTCTACGGAGCCGTCTGCAGATACCGCAAGTTCGACACCAACCAACCTTGACGGCAGTATTGGTATTGATCTTGAATTTCGTCCTGTCCATGAAAGTTCAAGTACACCTGAAAAACATAATCTAAACACAATCATTGAGGACAGCAACGAATAAAAACATGAATTGTCAGCAATACAAGCACCAACGTCTGACAGTGATATATTCCAAATAACGGTTAAACAAATAGGTAAAATCTCGAGGTGGAAAGGAAATATATCGCATTTTTTCGTTTCTTAAAGCGTTTATGCACATCATTTGTGTTTATTGTCTTGGTAATCAAACATATACAGGCATTGTTTAATGAATATTTACATAAGATGCATGGTTAGAAAGTCAAATAAATAACCTTTCTATTGATTGATGTTATTTCGAACAATTTCTTCAAAGGTTAAATGAACGAGGAGAATCTCGAGTCGGTAAACAAAATAAAAGCGTTCATTTTTTCCGTCTATATAATGTTTGTGAGGATAACACTACAGTACATTTAAATGATTTATTAAGTGGGCAAAATTAAATTATCTTTTTAACTTTTCTATATTCAATATTTTTATTTGGCATAACATTTACATGTTTATTGCCTAAACTTGCCATCGTCGACAGGTACTTTATAAGTTTACACTTTCATAAAATATACAAGTTGATCCAAGAGAATTTTTTTTTTAAAAATGGCGAAGTTAAACTCCTTTTTTTTTGCTAAAATCGAAATCATAACCCACTTAAAAACTACCCTAAACACAATTTCAATATGTATGTTATTACTTGCAATCAACAACAGGTACGGTTTAATTGAGATAAAAAAAAGTTTACCAATCATAAAATGTACATGCTAATCCAGGAGAGAAAAAAACACGTTCAAAATGGACAAGTTAAAAAAAATGTTTTTGGTTGAAATCAAAGTCATAACCCACTTAAAAACTACACCAAACACAAAGTGCATATGTTTTGTATGATTAATAAAAATCGACACATATATAAAAAGCTTGAAAGGCTTATAAAACAAACAAACAAAAGACTGCACGAACGTCGGCCATCTTTTTTTTCATCGCAATTTCACGCTTCCTGGTTTGAGAACAAAACACTAAAGAAAGCAATTTAAAACTTGCTAAAACACGAACAACCTACACAATTCGTGTAAAGGATACCTACAATTACGTTTTGCGGCAATTAACCATGTTGTTTATAATGTCTTCAACCATAAAACGCAATAAATCATGGGGCGAAAGCAAATTCTACATTCTAAAACATGGCGGCTCAAGCGAACGTTAATGACCGAAGTATTCCGAATGAGTCGACGACAAGTATTTGGAAGACTTCTGTAAGAGACCGGTCCCTTTAATCATCATCCCAGGTCTAAATAAATGAAAATGGTCTTACTCTTTATTATTTATGATACGCAGTGATTATAAGATAATCAAACAGTTTAAATAAAAATAAAGTTTATAAAGAGGCAATAAAGAGGCAATGTCTTTATAAAAAAATAAAATGAAAGCCAGGATTGAATTTATAAATGCCGGGATCGTCTCTGATTCATCGTGTACTTCGACGAGTAGGTTTTACAGATGACTTTAGAGGTTGGTTTGCGAGCTTGAACTGCCAGTTGCTAGACCGACTGTGGCGTGTTCAACTTCGGCACTTGGCACACTTGGACTGAATGTGTCAGGGCTACCATAATACAATTAAGAAAAAGCCAGAGACTTTTGAAAATGCTGAATTAGAGCGCGCGAACCGAAAATTTCAAAGTCGACAATTTTCAAAAGCGATTGACAAAAAAGAAAATGACAATGTGTATACAACATATTACTTTCTGTTGTATCTTATTCATACTTTTCCATTACCCAGATGTTGATATTTCACCTTATTTTCAGTAGGCCATACAATTTGTGTTACTCGGTTTTTATTTTTATCCTTAGGTTCAATTCATAATTTTGCATTGGAGAGATGTTGAGACTTGATTTTATTTTCATCGCAATGATCCACTTTTACCATTGTCTCATTCTATCATACATCCAGTGACAGTGCAACGCAAGACTTCATTCAAACTCATTAGTCCGTGAACTGTAACAGAGAATAACACAATACCCACTATAAAAAAAGGTTATGAGTTTAGAGAAAAGTCATTATTCTCAGTCAATGAAATCTTGAGACTGCAATAGCTTAAAACTTACTATACGAACACATTCAAACATCTCAGGAATGAGTACAGTGATTACACTGACCTATAGTAAAGAACTTATTTGGGATGACATATTGAACATTGACAATCCTTTCTTTCTACTGTCTAATAATATATATCCTAAGGAACTTCAAGTCAACAAAGATAACATTTCTGATACTGTCGGGTTTTTTTCTTGATTTATATCTCTCTATTTTCTGCTTTCATATTTATATTTATTATATAACCTATAAATAGACGCGTTTTCATTGGCTAAAAAGTAATTTTTTAGAAAAAATATCTAGCGATATTGACCTGTTTTTTTGATATTGACCTGTTTTTTTGATATTGACCTGTTTTATATAATTGTTTTTTTGATATTGACCTGTTTTATATAATTGTAAATTGAGGGTTATATAATAAAACAGTTATGGACTTTTCAGCTGTTATACATGATGTTGATATGCACCAAAAAATCATTATTGACCTCGGCTATCGCCTCGGTCAATAATGATTTTTTTGGTGCATATCACATCATGTATAACAGCTGAAAAGTCCATAATTGTATAATATATTACAGTAGCGTTGTCTGTGCAGTGTGGCGGCGGTAAAACGTCTCCCTTTGTTTGCAATCAGGACTGTTATTCATTCCGATCTTTGGAGATCGCTGAGCCCGATATTTACAGATATCGGTAGTACATTCTTAAATACCTTTGTTTTCATACTTGAATTTCGACTACACCAGCCTTTAACGGTTCTGAGTATTGTATGATATATTGCCTGCTTTTTAATTTAGTCTTTTGACTGTTACCTGTGATACGCAGGCTTCATAACCGCTGCTCCCAACTAAATTCCATTTTGTTTATTTCGCCCATTGTTTTCTCGTTTAAGGCAAAGCGTTTTGTTAGAACCTGGGACCATACGCCGCTGGCCATGGAATGGTGTGAAAATACCCCATTGAAGGTTCCATGTTCACCGTCATATGGTTACAATCTTCGGGATGGCTGACATTTTTGTGCTATATTTTAAATATTGAGTTCTGCTCAACCCGGGGCTAGAGGGCCTGAACGGTAGCAAGCACTTTTCACTACCGTTCATGAAGGTCTCAATCAAACTGAGACTACAATATGTTTTTGTTCGTACAATGTTCGGCGATTTCCTTATAGGACGGTAGTGTTTGATGTTAATCTTGTCTTGTCCGTACCCTTAACGGTTGGTTCTCTTGGTGCTCTGGCTTCTGCCAAGTCATTGAGTACTTACTTTGTGGTTTTCTAAGCTTTTTTTATATATACAAATTATGAAAAAGATAACTTAGAAAAAATACAATATGAAGCCGCGACTGACTCGTTCTGTCTCTATACAAAAAATGTTAACTGAAATTGGTTGGGTCTCTCTGGCCGATAGAAAACATATCCAAAAGTTGATATTGACCTTTAAGTTTAAAAATGGAGATTTACCGAGTTACTTGAATGAAATATTCCCCGCAACTATTTCGGAATCGAATACTTACAACTTGAGAAACAGTTCCAACTTCGTTACTTTACCTAGAAGAACAGAACTGTTTTCGAGATCAGTCTTACCGTCCTCTCTAAAACTTTCGAACGAACTTGATATTAATATTCTCGAAGCACCATCCCTTTCGAGTTTTAAAACTAGACTTTCTTGACGTGCCCTTAATGGTTTATTCTCTTACTGCTCTGGCTTCTGCCAAGTCATTGAGTACCTTCATTGTGGCTTTCTAGGCTATTGTTTTTTTGTATTATATTTACACGAGCATATTTGTGTTTTACTTGTATTGCCTATTGATGCTGCCTTGTTGGTTAGAGATTAGATCATGGCGGGTATTTCTTTATTTACACTGTCCTGTTTTAATGGGATGACAGTAGGGTAAGTGTGAGGTTTGGTACACTTTGGCCTACTTTGCCACTGACCGTTCCACGGCGGTAGCCCTATTGTCAACCGGTTTGTGTTTGTGATGTCGTTTGCATTTATTATTGCTTTTGCCTTCTTGTTTGTCTGTTTGCGTGTTTGTTTCTGTGTTTTGTGGATGACTGTCCTCCTTGAATGCTACTTTCCCTGTCCGATCTTTTTATATTTCTTAACAATTACTTTAAACCACCGATAGTACCCCAATACTACATATTGGGTGATAGATACCTTTCAGTTTTACATGCGCGTTTGCGAAACAGTTGCATCAATTTAAACGCTGATCTCTTTCTTAATCATTTGCGGGATAATCTCAATTGTATACACTTCTCAAAACTGCTAACTACACCGCTCACGTTTTGGGTTATATATATCGATGGGTTGAATGTTTTTCAATAAAATAAAAATTTGTCTCATATAGTGCAGATTTGTGTTATTTGTTTATTTAATTACAAACAACTATGAAATAATGATATTAACAAAATTATTCATATTTTAAATCGGTGTAGTTGGCTGTTTTGAAAAGTGTATAAAACGTGAGCGGTGTAGTTAGCAGTTTTGAGAAGTGTATGTGGTGATGGTTTTGAAGATGTTGAGTATTATTTGTTTAGATGTGTAATTTTTAGAAATGAAAGACGGCAATTATTTTTAGACACTCGTATATTTCATCCTTTAAGTACTCACAAACCTTTATAATACGGCATCGACCAACTAACGGACGAGGAAAATCATATTCTATTTACTCAAGTTCAAAACTATATTAAAAACACTAACGTTAAACGATTCCAAAATCCTTAACTTTGTATCATGCAATATAACGTTGTATTTTGTCTATATCAACTGTCGCTATGTTTCTTTCAGCCTGAACGGGGATATTGTGGTGTTATTTCGGTCGAGATTGCATGGGGGTAGAATGGCACGGCAGAGTTTAATTTTTTGGATTTTTTTAAATTATTTTTTTCTTCGTTTTTCCTTATCAAATTTATATTTAAATGTATTGTTACAATTTCAAACCGATAATCATGTACACTTTTTCAGCCACAATGGAGAGAACTGTAACTAATGTTGTAATAACTTGTAGTTCAATCCATTTGCATATGTTTCTATGAATATTGTGATGTTGAATTGATGTATTGTAAAATATCTGCAATAAAATATTATTAAACTAAACTTCTACTCTTTCCTCACCGTTTCTTACTGTTAAAACCTTCGCCTTTTTCCATTGGGATTTTCTCTCAGATGAGATCAGGGTATGTAACGAAGCAGTATCTTTACACAAATCTCTACCCAGAGTTGTCGTTCCTTGCAATACACATATTTTGTCAATGTAATGATCTCTGGGAGAGATTTTGTTTCATGTGTTTACACGAAAGTGAAAGTGAAACTTCAAACGAAGCAAGAGGGAAACTACTAGTTTCGATTTGTGTTTTAACAACACGCGAATATCAAAGTGTATCTCGCGCCGTAAGTAGTAATATTATGTTTATTCGTTACAATCTGTAAACAAAGTTGTTTCAGAATACTTTATATATAAGTACACTCAATTAAATTTTACAATTTGCCTTTTAAACAGAATTTATATTAGCGGGTTTTAACGTTACATTACTGATCATTACTCCAGTGGAGTACACATTTATACGGATCGATACACAAGCAGTCATGACTATTTAAAATCTATTTATACACAACATTACCACGTATGACCGCCATTTTCATATTGTATGTTCAGTTATTCAGGGTAAGTATGCGTATTAGATCAGTTTTGTCATTCTACAGTTATATGCGTGGTGTGATGTGTGTTTGTCTCTCTCTCTCTCTCTCTCTCTCTCTCTCTCTCTCTCTCTCTCTCATCTACTCTAGTAGCATGTCCATTTTACTCTAGCTGCCAGTAGCTGGTAGTTAATTATACACCAGTTATTCTGGCAGGTGTTATTTTCAATTAAATAATTTACACCTGTGCACATTCAAAGGTAATTTCAGCGACTACTCTTTAATGTATCGTCTTTCTATCTGTTTTCGACAACCGTATGATTTCGACCGACGGTGGAAATTACGTCTGTGCACGTTTATTATGCAAATTTTGTTATCATTTTTATGATCTTCTGCTAAATGAATAATTCCTTAGAACAACAACAGAACAACACTTGCAAATGATAATTTTTTAAAGGCTACGGATAATTTTCATAGATAGTAAATCTCTTTACCAGTGTTTTCGCCATTAAATCCATCCCATTTTAAAGCAGACTTAAACAAAATAAAATATTTTATGATGTAGTGATGATTTAATCCTTCGCCTTCCATTAGATATCAACACTTACAGGGTTTATTTACTCGTAAAATGAGAAGTAGTAAATGGGTAATATCATGGGCGGGGTACCTGAATAAAACATGCAGCAATATCGATGTTTGTGTTAAAAACATCTGGTAATATTTAGCACATTTCCTACGTGACATGTGACCTAAATTCCTGACAAGCATACGGACATGTTTTGAAAACAGCAGAAGACAATAATTTTAAAGCTCCACAGTATTAAAAAAATCGACTTCAGGGTGATGAGGGTGATGAGGGTAGACATTTACTAGGTTTTCATAGAAAATAAGTACGGCTTTGTCTTCTTGTCAAATTAAAACAAATAGTTGACATTTTTGCATTTTTTCTACGCTGTCAGCTAGTGTGAATTTAGGTCAACAAATTTGCATAAAATTGCTCTTATGAAAATACTGCATCTCGGGATAAAAGCTATAGTAAATAAGGTGAACGGAAACACATGCCGCTCACTGGAAACAAACAAGTTGAGGTCATCCATTTACAAATGTTATCGGATGAAAAATGAACATAATTTAATCAAAGCCGTGGTAGTTTTTGTTAAAGTTTGAATACTTTAGATTAGCTAACATAATATTATGTCAAATATGTAATGTTTTACTGATATATGTATATAAGTGGTCGTAAACTAAGAGGTCGAGGATACTGAATTATCTTGAATTCTCTGTATCAGTTCTCCTTGATTGTTTGTTTCTGAACGTTTGAGTTACAGAGTGTGTTCAAGTATGTGTTTTTCAGTATAGCTAGCTAGGCGCTGCGCGTAAGTCGCATGGACATGATCTTTTCTTGTTTTGTCTTTGTTTTTCCAATATGTTTCCCTAAAAGTATATATTTTATTACAGAAACTTACAGGGTCGATGATGGATGATGCGACACTTGAGTGGCTTGTGCAGGACACCAGCGTGGACACCGTTTCCGGCACTCCTCTGACAGCAGTTGTCTTCATGCTTTACTACAGTCTGGAACTGAGCAACTTTCTTCTCAACATGTCAGACCACCTGGTGGCCAGGTATCCACTCCAGGTACACCATGTCGGAGAGTCGTCCGTTTATATGGCAGGTAGCACTGCTCATGGCTTCTTTTTAAATACTCACAGATTCCCGGAAGTGAGAGATTTCGACATTGTGTCAACGCTTAGAAAGTATCCCATTCATGATCGGTGTGAATACGACGAGCCAGACAGAGTGCCAAGGCATAATGTTTACGAGAACTCGCATTTGCGAAACAACGACGAAGAAGGCAATTGTAAATGCAGAAGTGAGGTAAACATGACATGTGGGGAGGACCCTGTTTATCTGAATGTCGAACCCTCACACTATCCAGGATATGTGCTGGTGAGAAAATGCAGAAGAACCAACAGACCTCAGACCATTGTTGAAAAATATGTAAATTCAACTGCTATAGTAGAAGGACGGTTGGAATTTTGGAAAGATGCTCAATCCTATATCCTGCAACAATATCAGACGGACACTGGAGAAACCACTGGGCCATATATGTCCATTATATATCACCATGGTCCTGCTATTAATGTATATCTCAGCGATTCTGTGTACCAAGCGACGTCCATGTTTCAAGCCGACCTTGTGTTTGCTTTACCCTACCCTAAATGGCCTGAACTGGCCGAAGAGTGGCTGACAAGGCATCGACCATCGGGATGGCCAGACTCCAACCTGCGAACGGCAATAGAGCAAGATGGCTGTGAAATTGTACCAGTAGGGCAGGATGGGAGTCCTTTACAGGAATTCGAGTGGAGACTTTCCTTCTCACACGGAGAAATGAAACTCTCTCGCTCTTTAACCCGTGTTCAGAGAGAAATTGTCCACATAATGAAAATGCTTATAACAGAACTGCCGTCATATAACGTATTAAATATCATGTATTCAGAAAGTGAGAAGATAAATCCAAAAGTTTGGGTGTCTAAAAATCTCGGGAAAATGTTCTTCTATTTCATTGATAGATACATAGAACATTTGAACAGTAGGTCGCTTTCGCACTATTTCATACAAGAGAGAAATCTCCTGGAAAAGTTCCGCTTCCCTACAGTAGAAGAACCCATTATTGGAGAAGTTCCAACAGACGAATACATGGAAAAAGTGCTGATAGAAATGCATGAACTTCGAAAAAACCTTCTTGAGCGAATTCTTAAACAAAATCGACATTTATCGTTAAAGGAAGAGCTTCTCCGCCGCGTGTTTGAACCTTTCGTGATACAGATCAAAGAAAAGGGAATCAAAGTCAATAAACGTGTGTACGTTGATACATTGCTTCGCTTGGCTAAAGCTCATGTTCACAGTTACTTCAGATACGATGGCAACTTAACTCTTGCCTATGTGTATTCACTTGATGCACTAAAACTGTTTAACAAACTTTTTCCAAGAAAACAAACTATTCCCAGCGAATATACGGATACGTTTTTGACGGCGGCTGTCTGTAGCTACTTTCAAGGCGAGTATGACCAATCATTTGATATTATTAAAGAACTTGAACCTTCCTTTCTAGATGTTAACGAAAATCCTATTGAACATAAAACGTATCACCAGTTTTTTGATGAAAGACAAACAAATTTTATGACGCTATACGCACGGATGCTGTTTGTAGCTGCCATGAAAAGTAGTTTCAAAGACCAAGAAAGCATGAAGAAAGCTCGAAAGCTGTATAAAGCTGCAACAGATGTTACTATAAGATACGTACCGTTCTTAGACAGGATCAACTTCCACATGTTTATTGGTGAAAAAGAAGAAGCAGACATACTGCTAAATAAGCTTGCGTCTAAAATGACTCCACATTTTCAATATAGTTTAGAGAATCATAATCAACGCACCACTGATGATCAAACAGCAGAAAGTATCGACAACAAAAATACAGATGAACACGAACTCATTTACGAACGTGTGCCAAAACAGAGGAAGATGGACGAAACAGACGCACAAAACGAAAATTATAAATCTCGGGAAGTGCTAGGGCAATTAAATACAGCACAGGACCCACATAATGATGATGCTGTAGACATTGTATATGAACGCAAACAAAATGCCCAACAACAAGAAGAAATGATGACTACTCAGAAAGTATCAAACCCACGTGAGTTAACTGAACCTGAGCGATTGGCCATTGCACGGTTGATGGAAAGATTTGATGCTGCCGGAGGTCTTCTTGATTTAGAAGTTTTATCTTCGCGCGAAAGCAGTTCATCTGGCGGTGCAGAGTTTGACAAGGAAAAACAAATGAAGGAAGACATTGACAGAGTGGGACAATATTCGTTTGAACGTTTCCAACTGGCATTGCGATATAGGAACATTGGAATGGAAACGGAATCCACATCTATTCTGTCCAGGCTCAGGGAATATCTCAATAAAGAACATCATGACGGTGAAAGGTTGTATGGCCGTGTTTTGCACTATGCAGGGTCAGAAAGAAAAAGCCTCTACGATTTTGAATACCCAATTCCTTCCACATGGGAAGATGTGTTTCAGATGAACCAAGAATATCTGGTATACACTAGAGCAGATATGCCCGTACTGGACTTGATACTGAAACTGGTTTTGGAAAGGAGCAATGGCATTATCAAAATACCTCATTTAGCAGCGGCCTACCACTTTAAAATACAACGTCTAAAGCGTAGGGGTGAACTGATTGCTGCTAAAACGGCTGTAAAAGAACTTCAAGATTTGGTTGACAATTTTGAAGGTGACAGTCAATTACTAGTAGCGCTCCACTGGTCCAGTCTAAACCGGTATATGGAGTCCCACGCCGTTTTCATCAGAGTAGCTTCAAATAAAGGCGACCCTACAGTACAAGAAGAAATACCTCGATATGTGGACAAACTCATCGACCTTGTGTCGAAATATGAAATCAGAAATTCAGAGTTAGAGGATATCTTTATTCATTGAGTGTGAGATATTCTCAATATGTATGCAAACATTTTGTTCACTGGATTATGTGTACTTACTACTCTAAGAATCTCTATTTACATGTTTATGCCCCGGTCTCGAAGAGTTGGGGGCATTTAGAGTTTGGACTGCGTTCTTCAGTCTGCCTGTTCGGATCCGTGGCTTGGCAATATCTCCTAAAACGGTGGACAGCTTCGGATTTCCTTTGAATACATATTTCTCATATCAATAAAACCATGTATATCACATAAATAAAACCATCGTCAAATAGCCACTGTCGATACATTACGCTGTGGTTCCATTCACCATTCATCAGCGGAATCACTTATGGGTGGATTACGGCGATGAAATACAACGTGTCGCATCTATCTTCCAGATTCCTGTCGTCAAGGTGAATGTCACACTTAGGCTTCAAAGATAACAGTTGTGTGTCTTCGCTATATCTCATAAACCAGTGGGCAGATTTAGAATTTTGTTTGCACCAATCACATCATGGCGACGTGTCGCTTTCAATTCACAGGTTCCTCTTGCCAAGGTCAATGCCACATTTATACTTCAAAGGTCAAAGTTTGATATATTTGTGTGGTTTCCGTATCTCCTAAACTAACTGGTAAAATCTGCGTAAATTCTAATCACACCATGACGTGTCGCGATTATTTCCCAGGTTTAATGTGCCAGTGCCAACAAATGCCCGTCAACGGGTGAATAAACAAGTAAATATATAAAAGAACATATAATAATGATTTATAAAGAAATATAAAAAGATCGAACGGGGAAAGTAGCATTGAAGGAGGACAGTCAACCTCAAAATACAGAAATAAACACGCAAACAGACAAACAAGAAGGCAAAAGTAATAATAAATGCAAACGACATCACAAACACAAAAGAATTGACAATAGGGCTACCGCCTTGGAACGGTCGGTGGCAAAGTAGGCCACTGGGGGTTTAAACCGGTTCTAGGGGGCACAAACCTCACACTTACCCTACTGTCATCCTATTAACACAGGACAGTGTAAATAAAGAAATCCCCACCATGATCTAATCTCTAACCAACAAGGCAGCATCAATAGGCAATATAAGTAAAACACAAATATGCTCATGTAATTATAATACAAAAAAAGACAATAGCCTAGAAAGCCACAATGAAGGTACTCAATGACTTGGCAGAAGCCAGTGCAGCAAGAGAATAAACCATTAAGGGCACGACAAGAAAGATCATAGACAAATATCCAACGCCACCGAACCAATGGCTTTAGGTAGGCGTCATCATAGGGCCCACAGCCTGTCCGGTAATCCTAAAGAGGAAAGCAAAGTGGCGAAGTGTAAAAGGGTCCACCACCAAGCATGCAGTACATTGCAAAATGATAGGGTCATAACCTCTTTTGATAAACTTTTTAACAAGTTTAACAAAGATAGTATATGAAAGTGATCATGACCAGAATCTTACGAAGTTTATAAATCACATCACCACAGAAGTCAGGTTGTGATAGTCCGTGTCGCAGAAGAGTCCTTAAATTACTTTTATATTTGTAATGAAGATGAGGTGACGATAATAAAATTTTGCAAGTTTATGGTAACGATAACACTGATTGAGTAGCTCTTTAGTTATACAAAGATTACGAATATTAAAGTCCTCAACTCGAGTACAAGCTCTTGAAAAACGAATAAGTTGAGACACATACACCCCATAAGAAGTTGATCGGGGAACATCCCCATCCAAGTGGGTCTAATTAACAATGTCAAAATTAAAATCATCTCTCTTGTCATAGATTTTGCTAATTATGTCACCATTTTCAATCGAGAGATCTAAATCAAGAAAAGAAGCGTTATTGTCAGATATATTAGCTTTGTTAAGCTGAAGTTCTTTAGGATAAATAGTATTAACAATAGTTGGAAAGAAAGGGTTGTCAATGTTCAATATGTCATCCACATACCGAGAGGTGTCATTAAAGGCTTCAATAACATCTGCCTGTGTATCTGGTGAAAGACTCAACATGAAATCTCTTTCATAGCAAAATAAAAACAAATCTGCGACAAGTGGTGCTCAGTTCGTACTCATAGGGATATCAAGAATTTGTCTATAAACGGTGGTTCCATACCTCACAAAAACGGTATCTAATAGGAAGATGAGTGCTTCACAAACTTCATAGCAAGTCCACATAGTATAATTGTCTAAATTGACGTTAGTAAAAAACACTTTAATATTATTACGTGCCAAAAATGTAGTATTTTCTCTAGCGAATGTTTCTTGAATAAGAGAAATTAGCTTGTCTTTAATAAGGTGAAATGGTAAGGTTGTATATAGTGTAGAGAAGTCATAAATGCTTATTGATGAAACATGACCTTTATTGAAAATTTTATCAAGAACGTCTCCTGAAATTTTTATAGACCAAAATAAATTAATCCCAGAGTTTTCATAAGTTTTACCACAATATAGTTTAACGTGATCTTTAACAGCAGTAAGACAAGAAGTTAACATTTTGGAGATGTTTGTTGTGGTGCAGGCGCTAGAATTCGAAATAAAGCGAGCCTTATACGGATTTTTATGTAATTTAGGAATCCAGTTTATAGTAGGCAGTTTATTTTGCTTATCGTTTACACCAGCCTCGAAAGTAGTGCACCGAGTGATATGTGCGGAAACAACATCATCTTCAGTAGAATTAACTGTAGTATACGAATTGGTGCTGCCGAGTTCCAGAGATAAAACATTGACGTAATGTAGGCGTCTATGGCAAGCCAATTGTCCAATAATTACGTGAACCAACCCCAGGTTCACAGTCGAAAAACTAGGATTAACGATCGATAAACTAGGTTTTTCGAACGTAAAACCAGGTTTATCGAATACTAACTTACATTTTCGAACGAAAACATAAGATAACGGGCGTAAACCATAGTTTACGCTCGTGAACCCATGTTTACATTTGATAAACTAGGTTTCTCGATTGAACTAAGAATTTCGGTCGTTATCCTAAGTTCACGAGCGTGAACCTATGTTTACGGGCGTGAACCTGGGTTCACGAGCGTGAACCATAGTTTACGAACGTAAACCTACGTTTACGAGCGTGAACTATGGTTTACGGACGTTATCCTATGTTTTCGCTCGAAAGTATAGGTTAACATGCTTTTACGTTCGAAAAACCTAGTTTATCGATCGTTAATCCTAGTTTTTCGACATTTAATAATTAAAACTTTTTTTTTCAAACTCACGAATGTATTCCTACATACTTCTTAGAGTCTATCCTCATGTTTCCATGTATACATTTCAGTGTCCCTTTAAATGTAATCTATATTTAGGACCTTTCGAAAACAAATGTCGAATACGTTTATCAACAATATCAAAATTACCAGTGATGACATGACCTGCTGGCGCACAGCAAAATTTTGATGTGTTGCATTCACATTCCTTATGAGTATTACGTACTATATCTAAGTACATAATACTATATCAGAAACTATTTTGTTGTAGTTGAAAATAATATTTCTAATAGGCTTTTTATACTTATAACAAATTACAGGACTTTCGGAATTTTTAAAATATTTTGGGATAGAAACAACTACATGAGTATCTCGAAAAATACTAGGCATGTCAATGAAATCAATACCTTTATTAATATATAGTAGTTTTAGAAAATGCCTGGCGTGATCAGACTCCTTGTCAATATGGGGTCGGAGAACATGTTGTATTTAGCTTTGAACTATAGAAGCAGTGTTATACAAGGGATCTGTACTAATGAAACTTTTGTCGGCTTTCTCGTCGATCAACTTTAGTAAAGAAATGGACAAAGAAGTAAGCCGTGAAAGCATAGAGTGCTTTCCAGACTGTTTAAAAATAGTATGTAAATCAGCGACAGAAATAATTACACGCGATTTACGTTTGATGTTACCATTGCGCCGAAGACCATGAGACCTAGATTTATGCTTTCGAATAGAAAATATCGAAAAAATGTCAATATTAGGATCTTTAGAAATATTTTCTTCTTGATAAATATTGTCATTAAAGCCGAGTTTATAAGGGGTCTGTAAGTTTTGCATCCACTTAAGTTCTGCAATATGTCTAGTTTTTAGTAGCATCATTATCAAAAAATATATATTCAACCGGTTGAACAGTTACGTTATTAAAATTATGACCTGACTGACGAAAGTGTTGGTACAAGTATTTTTTTAACTTTATAGGATTACTTGCATTATATTTGTGTTCACGAAATCGAACTTTTAAGGATCGACTTGTTTGTCAAACATATTGTATATCGCAACGTTCTGCATTTCAAGTCAGAACATAAATGACGTGAGATGTACGTCAATCAACATTTGAAGGTAGGCTACATTAAACAATCTACCATTAACAGCTGATTTAATGGTTGACTTGCAAGATAGATAATTGCAACAACTGCACCTCTTAGCATTGCACTGATTAATAAAAGGAAACACCCTGCGTCGTGAACGAACTAAATGATTTCTTCTGAAAGGAGACTTTATATGGTATTTCCTCAAAACAGGTGATCCTAGAGGAGTTACGGAAACTTTTGAGCCATTATTTAAAATCCTCGTAATAGTATTAGAAGGATCATGAAACGAGGTTGCCGAATGAAGATTTAAAGGTGTAAGGCGTACATATGGTTTAGTTTTAAGAACTGAAGAGTTATTTTGTGGAATTTGTATTGATGACGCAGAGTGTAACCGAAGAGGTGAAAGAGTTATTTTAAAAGTTTTAACTAATAGACTCATAATTGTTTTATGTTGGAGAGTAATACCATTCTGTGAAAAGAGAAATAAGGGCCAGTTAGTAATTATTAGAGATACGAAATAGAATCGTATCAAAGATCCATAAGAAATAATAATAGTAAACTTACGGACTGTTAAAAGAAACTCGACGTCAGTGTCTAATACAAGATAATGAGGAAAGTTAAGGAATCCCTAATAAAATGGGCCAAAATGTCGATGAGCACAAAACCTTCAACACGGTATATGAAACACACGTGTTTAAGGAAAAAATGGATCAATGAATGTCATACAATTCCTGTAGGATGTAAAAATAACAATATTGATTGGATGTACGGGGAGACTTTTTACGGTCGCCACACGGCACAAACAACAATATTGTGCAGTATAGAGAAATATAAAAAGATCGGCAGGGAAAGTAGCTTTCAAGGAGGACAGTCAACAACAAAACACAGAAACAAACACGCAAACAGACAAACAAGAAGGCAGTCTTATTTGGCCTTTTATTCATCTTTAAATTTGTTCTTTGTTGCTGTGTGTGTTTGTGGCTAGCTGTCGTCCTTGAATGCTGCGTTTCCTTTTTCCTGCACCAGGCTATAACAACTTATTCTCGACGAATGGGTGTACTAGAAGAACGCCATTCCCCGAATAACGGTTTAATTGAATGGAGTTTATTGTTCACTGACAAATCCCAAGCGGATTGCCACGAGTTACGAATACATGTGTAAATACAACTTTTAAAATCAGTATAAGGTAATCTGGCATTAGATATATGTAAATCTAACGCTGCCTTAGCAGCACTATCTGCTCCATCATTACCACGTATTCCTACATGGCTTGGAAGCCAGCAGAAAATAATAACATTATCAAATACATGTATAAGAGAATTGTACTTTTCTAAAAGTTGAAGCACAACTGGGTTATTATGTTTCATACTACCCAGTGCTCGAGATGAAAGGGAATCAGAAAAGATTACGAGATGGTCATCATCAGATTCCTGAATATAATTTAAGGCAAGTTCAATTGCCTTAATAAATACTGATAAAGGTGATCCTTAGAGAGCAACAAACACAATTAAGAGAATAAAACAGCAGACTCGGTTTAAGTTCAGCTGAAAAGATAGAGGCCTTATCAGGCAGGCGGCTCTTTATGCTGTGTTCGTAGCTGCTGCAGTGACCTAATCTCCATCTTAGAACCATCTGTATATATATATATATTGAAAGTTAATGTATTTCGATTTAATTTCATTAAATTTGCTTTGAAAGATAGTAGGATCTGTACTAAATGTGTTACTATAATTGTTGCTGTTTCCATGATGGAATTTGTTGTACTTTGTACTTGGTGATCAAATTTAGGTCGATTTCAATGTCTCTCAATTTTGGTTTAATACGAAGAGCAAATGGTCGAATTGCCTTCGGTTTTCGATCAAAAAGAGGTTCATAATTAGGGTTAAAAACGGTATCGAAAGTTGGGTTTGAAGGGTTAGATTGTAATTTAATGACATCTTGAAGGGCTAAATCCCGTCTTTGAGGCAGTGAGGATTCATAAGCTTCAACATATAGACTTTCGGCTGAATAAATACTGACAATGGGATTCGTTGGAAGTAATAACCACAAACAAGAAAGAAAAGTAGCAGTTATTGAGTCTGTTCATGAGAGGTAACATAATGTGCAATACCTCTGACGCCGCTAACACCAGCTTAAGCGGTATTCTACTTTAAAGACACAAATACTGGGCTTGATAATGCCAAAGACCAGTAAGTAATAACACTGCTGATGTTTAGTCAGGGCGACTTTTTACAGCCGCCACACAGCAATTAAACAAACACTTGTGTGAATGTCAATAAATACTCAAAGGTTTCTCCATATCGTGTAACATGATATGTAATGCTAAACATAATGTAGTCGTTTGTTCATTCGTCACAAAACATTCGCTGTGATGCATTGTCTTAACTCGTAATGAGTTATTTGTGATTGTAATGAACCTGTTTATATTTTAAAAACAAACACAACAAAAACATATAGCTTTAAAAGAAGACTTAACAAAGCAGAGCTCTTTGGAGTCTGATATTGTGTTTGTCCGTTTTTGTTTGGTGTTTTAAGTCATTTTCAACACATTTAAGGTTATATATGACGGTCGATTTTTTGAGGTGGAGGCATACCACCCACTTGTTCTGGGTAGAACCAGTACTGTACACCTCCGTAAGAATCGACACTTCCTCACTTACAAAGAAATATAAAAAGATCGGACAGGGAAAGTAGCATTCAAGGAGGATAGTCAACCACAAAACACAGAAACAAACACGCAAACAGACAAACAAGAAGGCAAAAGTAATAATAAATTCAAACGACTTCACAAACACAAAAGGGTTGAAAATAGGGCTACCGCCTTGGAACGGTCAGTGGCAAAGTAGGCCATGTCGAGCTCCCAGTGGGATTCGAACCCGCAGCGGTGAGAGGCGAAGGTTTATAACGCAACGGCGTTAACCATTTGGCCACGGAGACGCTCTGATATTGTGTACACTTGCTTGAAATACACCTCTGCAAATAGAGTCCATGATTGTGATATGACTTTACGGTATTTGTCGCACTCATATCGGTTGATCCGGGTACTGATAAGACATGGTCCTATATATTCTCGAAATATTTGTGTCGAAATCACAAGCTTAACCTCAGCTATAACACTGGTCAGCTTACCAAAGTGCCTGTAGAAAATACCACGGGGTTGAAACGGCAATGGTCAAAATGTATAATGATCTTTTGGAAAACATAGATAAAAGTCAAGTTACAATCGTGGTCATGGTCGACTTGAGTGCAGCGTTCGATACCATTGATATCCCGATACTGATTCAAATCCTTCAAGATGCATTTGGTATTCAAAGCACTCCCTTGAAATGGATCGAATCTTATCTCACGAACAGAACTATGAAAGTCTTAGTCAAACAGTCAGCATCTGACACTGAGCCATTGAGGTTCGGTGTTCCGCAGGGTTCTTGTGCCGGACCGGTGATCTTTACCCTATATATATCGGCTCTCAACCGAGTGGTGCAGAAATATCCAGCCGATCTCTATGGATACGCGGATGACCACAAGATTGCGCTCAGAATTCAAGCGGGTAATTCTCAAAATGAGACTACTGTTTTCCAACAACTTGACAGTTGCCTCAATGACATCATAAAATGGATGACAACCTTCAAACTGAAAATGAATCAGTCTAAAACTGAAATAATTATATATGGAACCAGGCAACAGTCAGCGAAATCGAACATCACAAGTGTAAACGTTGGTGGGTGCGATGTAAAATGCGTCGATCATGTCAGAGACCTGGGTGTAATCATGACCAATACACTCAACTTTGACCATCACATCCAGAAAAAGTGTCAGATCGCTCATGTGCAGTTACGAAATCTTAGAGCTATACGTAAACATCTCACACAAAAGTCAACTGAATCAATAGTGCATGGATTGGTTCATTCCCACATTGACTTCTGCAACGGTCTATTTACTGAAATTCCAGCCTACCAAATCAACAAACTACAGCGAACCCAAAATCATGCCGCTAGAGTAGTTATGAATGCTTCCTATGAACAACCAAGTGCTGAACTTCTGAAACAATTACACTGGCTTCCAGTTGAAGCTAGAGTCATGTTCAAAGTCCTAGTAATAGTCTTCCGTGTCATCAATGGTACAGCTCCAGTATATCTGAGGGAAATGTTTGTACCTACTCGAGGACGGTACAGACTGCGATCACAAAGTGACACTAACTTCAACATCCCTAGACGGCGAACAAAACTAGCAGACAGATCTCTGGCCGTCGTTGGTCCCAAATGGTGGAACGGTCTACCTAGTTATCTGAAAGCCATTCAGTCTGAAGCCAGCTTTAGATCAAAACTGAAAACATATTTGTATAGTCAGTTTCATGAACAATGACTGTGCTCTTGTTAAATACAAAATATCTGCAATGATATAAAACAGCAATGATATATATATATATAGGTCTAAATCTTAAGTTCTAGAATCCTGTTTATATTTTAAATGTATATGTTTTATGTGTGTATATAATTATGTAGTATCATATACATGTACATGTGTCGACACAAATCGAGATAAGCAACTATTAGAACACTCCTGAAAGTTTCGTAATGGAAATCACTCATTGAAATATGTTATCGCTACAAGAAATATTTAAGTTTTGAACTTGAGCATGGGATTTGGGCTGAGCAAGTTTCGAGAATACGGGTACATCTGTGGTGGCTAGCCATGTATTTGATTCTCAGATTCTTATATACACGATATCATATATGAATGTTTTTTAATAGTCTACATAATCCAATTTTGTTTCACTAACTTGTGACAGTTTCGGTCTATAATAAAGCCCTTCAGACTTGCCTTTGACATGAGTGACATCAAAGGGACTGTTAACTACTGGAATGGTTCCCAGTGGCAAACAAGGGTATGTCGATTGTGCTGAGGGTTTAAACCCGCTGGTCCCCGTTTACGATTGAGTATTCTGCCAAATCACGATGGCTTCCATTATTTGTCGAATTCTCGACTTTTCTCTTCCCTTTCAACAATTGAGGCCCCATCCCAGTCAGTGACATGGTTAGATCCAGCGATATCCCCTGTCACTGCAGGTCCGTTTATGATGGTTTCAGATAGTTTTTTTGTAAAAGTGGTGGGTTGCTTTCTGAAACCATTAAAAAGTGCAAAGATAAAAGTGCCGTGACTTCCTGCCTAGCCCTGTAAGTATCACGCATTTGTGTCCTCCGCCACTAATTAAATAAAGGGATCATACATACGTGTATGCATAAAACAAACCAAAAGAGAAGAACATCACGCCGATCTAGTCACTCTTTGTAGCGACGGTATATTTTCCGACATGCTCGATGTTTCCCTCTCGACATATCTCGTTCTCGTCTAAAATCTTGTTCCGTATTTGTAAATGAGCTTTATTCATGCAGGTGAGGTATTTAGAAATGAACAGATATATAGAACGAACCGCCAAAAAATACTTTCATAACAACTTAACGGCATGCAAAAAGTTGTGAGATAGGTTTGTAGCAAGCATATTTCACTACCGTTCATGAAAACTCTCAATCAAACCGTGACTTTATCGTGTTCGGCCGTTTCCAAAGGTCCACTATAGCTCCAGCTTAAATGGAGTGTCTACAATAGAATTTGCACCAACTCTGCAGTCCTGCATGTGAGAAGGTCCTATGCCCATTCTCCATATTTTATCTCGATGTACATGGAGGATGAGCCTGGCATTTTCATTCCTGGTATGGTTGTCTGTAACTGATTTTTCATAATTAGTGTTTTTCAAATATTGAAACAAATATCGACAATTAAGACTTAACCATGTTTATAAAATATACAGCAGTGTATGTGCATCATTTCTACAAGAACATGTTGTAAAACTATCTGACCTGTAGATACAACGCAACAGGTAGTAAGCCAAATGTCCCTGTTGTTAAAGGTCAAGCTCTACTTTTTCAACAATGGTATTTTGACTGGAAAAGCTTGCCTGCAAACCTAAAAGATATTTAAAAAATAAACTTAATTTAAAAGTTGTTTTTGAGCAGTATGAAAATGGCAGGAAAATCCTCTTTTGCAACTTTAATTGTATTTTATGTCATACTATTGTGATCTTTTTTATTGTGATAGTGATTAGTTTTTGTCTCGCCTTTTGGAAACATGCGAGACATAGGCGACGCTAATGTTGGCGGGCTCGACGGTGTCAACATATTATATTATAACTTGTTTGTCCTTGGGAGTAGAAAGTTCAAATTTCATATATAACCTCCTGGTCATTGTCCGTCTTAATGCCAATAACTTCCAGCCCTCCAACTGACCGTGGGTCGGAGTCAAGGTCACTTATATACATGTACCGTCACCAAATTTTAACGCAAATATTGACGGAACATGTATTTAAGTGACCTTGACTCCGACCCACGGTCAGTTGGAGGGCTGGAAGTTATTGGCATTAAGAAGGACAATGACCAGGAGGTTATTTATGAAATTTAAACATTCTACTCCCAAGGACAAAAAAGTTATAATACAATATGTCAGCGATAAAGTTTTCGTGAAAATTTGCGTGAAAATTGAAAATGTGCGTTAACATTTGCGTGAAAATTTGCGTTAAAGTTCTTGTAACTTTGTTGTCCTTTGGAGTAGAGTGTTCAAATTTCAAATATAACTTCACTGGTTATTGTTCTTCTTATTCCAGTAACTATCAGTCTCCAGCTGATCCTGTATCAAGGTCAGTTGCCTCCTAAATGCATCTACCGTCTCCAAAAAAATTGTGCTAAAGTGCGTTAAATTATTATAACTTTGTTGTTCTTTGGAGTAGAGTGTTCAAATTTCATATAAAGTCTCCCTGGTCATTGTTCTTCTTATTTCAGCGACTTCCAGCCCTCCAACTGACCCATGGTCAAGGTCAGGGTCACTTTAATAAATGTATATTCTCCAAATTTCACATTGTTTTCGCAGCACTGCAACAATGTACAGTGTTCAAAATCTCATATATAAACTCACTGGACATTGTTCCTGTCCAGCCATAAACTCATTGTTCTTGTCCAACCATAATCTGTATAGCTTTCTTCTATTTTAAATGCATACACGTTCCAATTTTCATAAGGTTTGACAGGAACTTAATTGCATTATCTTTTTTATGTAGCTACTGCAACAAGCTGGGTAATTTGATTCTCCAATAAAAGTTTATCAAAGTGAGTAGCTTTGGAAGGTTAACTTTTTACTTTAATTCCAATCAGTGTAACATATATAAGGTTGTAAATATTCGGGATAAAAATATGTTTAAACAAATAACAAATCTTTCTCTTATTGACTCATTTATTAAATTCAAAAAATATATAATTACAAATTCCCTTAAATACCGCTTAAGCCGGTGCTAGGGGGCGTGAGAAGTGTTGCTTCTATCATTACTTCTCATGAACAGACTCAATAAAACCGAGTCTGCTGCTTTATTCTGTTAATTGTGTTTGTTGCTCTCAAAGGATCACCTTTATCAGTATTTATTAACATTCACACTAGCGTTCGTTTAGTGCAGTGTGGCGGCTGTAAAACGTCTCCCCGTGCTACGAATCAGTAGTGTTGTTTTTTACTGGTCCTTTGGGACCAACGAGCCCAATTTAGGTGGCTTTGAAGTAGAATACCGCTTAAGCCGGTGCTAGGGGGCGTGAGAAGTGTTGCTTCTTTCATTACTTCTCATGAACAGACTCAATAAAACCGAGTCTGCTGCTTTATTCTCTTAATTGTGTTTGTTGCTCTCAAAGGATCACCTTTATCAGTATTTATTGATAGCATTTGCCATGGTGATTATACTGTCAAATATAGTTACCATTCTAACAGACTGCCAGATAATGAACTTTGATAAAAGCAACAGTTATTTGTTAAAAAATATTTAAAAATCATATATAATATATGTTGTTGTTTTTTAATTATTTTAAAAGGGACACATGGCAAATGTTGGCGGGCTCGACAGGCATCAACTTATTGTATTATGTTTAACAATACACGCATAATATTGTGGAGTACAGTGTTCCATTCATATCTAAACTCACCTGACATTTTTCTTGTTATTGTAATAACTTCCAGCCACTGAACTGACCCTTGACCCTGGGTCAAGCAAATAGGCCAATACTATTGATTTATGGATTATATGCTTTTGTTCGAAAATGTTCGCTACATTTTAATTGTTTATATATGCTCTGTGGAGGAAATAAAGAGTATTACTATTTATTGAAAATGAAATTATTTGAAGTAGCAAGTATTGTCAAATTAATAACAATTTATATAATATAAAGATCCATCTATGTAATTGCTATTGCCTACCAGCAGCAACATTACATTAATTTAAGCTGACATTCATGATACCCTCAGATTAAACTGTCATTTTGTGAACTGATAAGTTGACAAGCTGATAATTGCAGCAATTAGGTCTTGTACAAGTATATACGATGGTATCAAAGTGAGTTAATCCCACATAGTTATTTCTCATTGCATTTATTTGAAGACATAAGTGACCTCTTGTTTGTAAAACAGAGAACAGTTAAGAATGGGTTTCAGTCTGTAAACTCGGACTCAAACAAATGGTTTGATGTTGATTGTCGCCAGGCTAAGCAGTTATACAAAGAGGCGTTATTTTTGTTTAATACGAATAAATCAAATTTAAATAGAAATTCGCTTTCTGATAAAAAAGCGAGCTATAAAGCAATAATAAAGAAAAAAAGACGTGCATATAAATATAGACAAATGAAAGAACTGGAGCAGATGCGACATTCAAAACCACGCGATTTTTGGAAACTGTTTAACAGAAAAAAGCAAAACAATACCGATATCACCCTAGATGAGTTTCATACATATTTTAAAGACTTATTTAAGGACATAAAAAACGCGAAAAATGACGAAGCTGAATCTTTTAATAATAACCATAATTTTGATGATAATTATCCTATTTTTAATGAATTAGACATGCCTATAACTATTCCGGAAGTAGAGGCAGCGATTAAGTCGCTACGCAAAAATAAAGCCGCCGCCGGCGACAATATATTGAACGAATACTTTATATCAACCTGTGATATATTGGCGGGGCATATAACTGATATTTTCAATGCGATTTTTGATTCTGAAGTTTTTCCAGAAGAGTGGACGAAAGGATATATGATAGCATTACATAAAATGGGAAATAAAAATATCGCAAATAATTACAGAGGCATAACCTTGGTCAGTAGTATGGGCAAACTGTTTTCAAGCATCTTAAATAAACGTATCGATAAATGGTGTGACGATAATAATAAAATATCCGATGCTCAGTTTGGATTTAGAAAAGGTAAATCTACAACAGATGCTGTGTTTATATTACATAATATCATTGAAAAAATATTAAATGCTAAAGGTAGGCTTTATTGTGCATTCATAGACCTTAAAAAGGCTTTTGACTCTATTAATAGAAATGCACTCTGGTTAAAATTGTACAAATTAGGTATTAATGGGAAAATGCTTAGAATAATTCGATCGATGTACGATATTGTTAAAAGTTGTATTAAGCACTGTGGATCATTTTCTGATTTTTTTGATATATCAGTCGGATTAAAGCAAGGGGAGATAATCTCGCCGATAATGTTTGCGTTTTTTCTAGAAGACCTAGAGTTATATTTATATACAAGTATTAAAAGCGGACTTTCATTTAATGATATATCTCTTATCCTTCTGCTTTTTGCCGATGACATGATTTTAATAGGCACAAGTATAGAAGACCTGCAAAGTAGTTTAAATAACTTATATAACTATTGTGAAACATGGAGCCTAGAGGTAAATACAGATAAGACTAAGGTGGTGGTTTTTCGTAACCGAGGAACAACCAGAGTTACTGAAAATTGGTCTTATAACGGTACCATTCTCGAAGTGGTCGACGACTTTAACTATTTAGGAGTTGTGTTCAACTATACAGGGTCGTTTACGCTTAACCAACAAACATTATGTGGTAAAGCGCTTAAAGCTATGAACCTTCTATCAATAAATATAAAGAAATATGAGTTAAAACCGAAAACAGCTTTACAATTGTTTGATGCTTTTGTAGGTTCTATTCTTAATTATGGCAGTCAAGTGTGGGGTTTTACTAAATCCAAGGAAATTGAAAGAATTCACTTAAAGTATTGTAAACAAGTTCTTGGTGTAAAATTATCGACAAGTAATGCAGGGGTATACGGGGAATTGGGCCGTTATCCGTTATATATAAATAGACATGTTAGTATCATTAAATACTGGCTAAGAGCGGTCAATACTGATAACGTTATTATAAAACACGTGTATGAAAGCGCAAAATCTGACTGTGAAAAGGGATTAAAAAATTGGGTGTCAAAAGTCATGTCATTACTAAATAGTAGTGGTTTCATGTATGCATGGCTTGACCCAAGCTCACTAAATGCAATACATTTTGTACCGATATACAAACAACGACTAATAGATAATTATGTCCAAAACTGGTCAACCGACCTTGAAACGAATAGAGTGCTAACTCTTTACAAATCTGTTAAACACCATTTTGAATATGATAATTACCTAGATATATTGCATACCAGGCGCGATCGCAGTGTGGTAACCAGATTACGCTTGTCCTCTCATAGTTTAAGGATCGAGACAGGGAGGTATTCTCGTGAAAGGTTAGAAAGACATGAACGGATATGTCAAATATGTAACACTAATGATATAGAGGACGAGTTCCATTTTGCGTTAATATGTCCTATTTATAATACAATCAGAAGTAAATATATAAAACGATATTATAGCCATAGGCCTAGTATGTTTAAATTCATTGTTCTCCTTCAGTCAACAAACAAAAAAGATTTTATCAATTTTAGCAAATACATCTCAGAAGCTTTCTCTTTAAGACGTACCATGATAAATAACTTATAATCTCGTTCATCCTCCCTATAATACAATTGTTCTATTGTACCGTATTAGATTTTGATTCCTATATATATATATTTATTTTTTTCTCCATGATATATCTCCTTTTTTTCATATTAATTCATAAATTAATGAACCTGTACTAATCTTGTTATTGTGGTCAAATTATATTTGTAAAATGTATGTTTATATGATGAAAAACTATGTAATAGTTTAAGTCAATAAAATTTCTTCTTCTTCTTCTTCTTCATAAAAATATAATTTACGTAGAACATAACACTTTATTTAGGTGGAGAGTAAACTGGTCTGATTGCAGTCTTATATCAATCAAGATTTATAAACAATTACCACACCAGCCAAAGAGAAACATTACATTTAATGAGTGATGACATAAAGTTGATAAAACAAAGGCTATATGCTTAGATTAAAATGTCACTTGGTGAAACATGCTAAGTTAATGACTCCACCAAACTTAGTCTTGATAGAGAGCAAATTATTTCCTGAACATTTTTAGGATGAAAGTGTTACAGAATATTTAAAAAATTAAATGAAATTAAGTTTCGTTTTAAAGAAGGGAGATGTCATACATCGTACTTTAAAACCAGATTCTTGTTATGGACATACTGATATTTTGACAATAATGATTCACTGGCAATACTGGTTCAATGACAATACTGGTTCAATGACAATAATGTTTCAATGACAATACTGTTTCATTAACAATACTGATTCAATGACAATAACGATTCAATGACAATAACGATTCAATGACAATAATGATTCAATTTTCAATTCAATTCTTTTATTCAGCATAAACATCATACAATGTTCATCGCCTTTTACAATGAGGCGGTTACATTACATTGAGAAGAGCATGTATAATACTATCGTGGAGTAAAGCTACAAAAGAGCACTTACACCTACTATTTTAAACAAATAATTTTGAATAGTATATAGCATAACTAATACAGAGGGAAAAACATCATCAGAAAAAGAAAGAGAGAAAGAAGAAAAAAAAACTCTATACATATAATTTGTTTGTACAGTGGATGTATACATTTCGGTCAAGATTATTATGTTTACAACTCGTGCTATCAGTCCTCGCACTAGCGGTTTCACACAATAGCAATTCTTCAGAAAATAAGTCTAAGGCCAGTAGGCAAAAACTATGTGTTTCAGACACTTGAATAATGGTTTACAATCATAATAACTATTACGTTAATCCCGATCATTCACGTTAATTATCTATTATACTCTCACGTCTCAAATTCGCTAAATATACATATTTTGCCAATTTACTTAATACGCTAGACTGGCTAGAAGTAAGTAACAATTTAAATTTTTGTAAATTTGGCCAGTGACAATAGTATTTAGGAAGACACTCAATTCTAATATCTCGAAAACATGGACAAACTAAAACAAAATGATATTCATCTTCGATTACATTCATTTGACAGAATACACATTTACGTCCAGATCTCTCTACATTTTTTAATCTACCTTCTTCTATAGCTAAGTTATGGGCAGAACACCTTAGTCTTGTCAAAGAAATACGATGCCTTTCGTTTGCAACACAGTTCAAGTACTTTTCAACTCCAATATTATTTTTAATTTTCTTGTAGGTTTTCAGCTTTGGTGATGTAGCTAATGTCGAATACCATTGCTGATAATACTGGTCATTTAATCGCTCTATAACTTTCGATAATTGAAGATTAGTTATATTAGCATTATTCCATAAATAGTTGAAACCTAGATTGTTTAACAAACGCTGTACTTCTGAGGCCCAGGATCCACGAACATTATTATTTACTTGGTCTTTATAAACTTCGTTGATTAAAGAGCCTTGTGACTTAATAATTTTGAACCAAAATTTAAGAATTCTTTCCTTACGTACAATATCTAGAGGAACCTTACCCAATTCTCCATAGACTGAAGCGTTTGGCGTTTGCGTTCTGACGTTTAGAATTTGTTTAAGAAATTTTAAATATATTCTTTCTATATCAGGAGCTTTATGAAATCCCCATACTTCAGCTCCATAATTTAAAATTGGCAGAATCATACAATCGAATAATTTCATATTTTCACTTATTTTCAAAGGGACAGTATCAAATAAAGAATTCAAAGAATAAGTAGCTCTAAGTGCTTGGTCTGCCAAAGCTTTTTGAGATTGATAAAAATTTCCATTTGATGACATAGTAACACCTAAATAAGTGAATTGTTTAACGGTATCTAATTTTTTATTGTCGTAGAATAAATCAACCTTATCCATTCTTGCGCCTAATTTACATACCATAGCTACAGTTTTACTAGCATTTACAGTTATATTCCATGCTTTACAATACTCATGTAGCTTATTTAACAAAATGTGTAGCCCGTTGACTGAATATGAAAAAAGTACAGTATCATCTGCAAATAACAAAAGAAATATCTGCATTTCATTGAGCGTAATCATATCAGCATCACTATCGTTTATATAAGATGACATGTCATTAATAAATATAATAAATAATAAAGGTGATAAAGTAGGAATATATTTATCAAACATATCACTTGACTGAATGAAATCCTCCCGCGAAGCAGTTCTATCATTCAGATCACCTATGACTGCTACTTTACCAATATCAGACGAGAAGCAGTTCTAGCATTCAGATCACCTATGACTGCTACTTTACCAATATCAGAATATTTTCTAATGCCAATTTCTAATTGTTCAAAAAAAACTGTTTCACGAGATTTAAAATAAACCGAATCATTTGGTGGAATATATGCAAAACAAATGCAAATATCATTTTCTAAGTTAAAATAAACTTTATCTAACTTAACCCATATAAAGCCATTACAGTCTTTTTCTAAAATTATGATTCCATTTAATATACTTTCTTTGACAAACAAACATACACCACCGTGACCTCTACGACTCTTACGTTTTACAGACATACCTTCATTTCTAGGAGCACATATACACTCATATCCATCCAACTTAAAATCATCCTTCTTACTCTGCCAAGTTTCACAACACAATATTATATCAAAATTATATATAAAGTTCACAAAGTCCGTTAAACAGTTCTTTAGACCTTCCACATTCCATGCTATAACAGAAAGTTCACACCCTTCTCGTTCTCCCTAAACTGGACCAGGCGTGTACATCTTGTTGTTAATAAACAATTTGTCTCGTACCAGGTACGCATGCTTCACTTCTTCCCTAGCGTTCACCATCACTGGAATTAACGATTTTCTGCGCTCTTGAACTTGTTGAGGAAGCTGGTCAAATACCGCGTATGGAGTACTTTTCAGGTTAACACTCTTAAGTGCCCCTTTTACACACATTTTGGAATCAGTATCTTTTAATTTCACAACAATCGGGCGTGTTTTACCAACAACCGTGGCACCCATCCGGTGGGCCCTATCGATATGGATTTTAGATCTTGGATCATGTTTGTTAATGACTGACTCGCAGAATTCGTATATTTTGGACGCACAATCCTCACCCATGGCAGCATGAGCGATCCTGGCGCTGGGTTAGACGAGGTTTCCATAGCAATAGGGGCTTGAACCAAACCCGTGTTTCAGCGTGACGTTTCGGGGATGCCAATAAATACCAAATTATCTCTCATCGAGCGGCACTTCAAATCGATTATATCTTCTTGAAGAGATACAATGTCGTTGTGCATCTTAGAATTATTTTCGGCCATAACTTTGATTTCACCCTGTAGTTTTTGTATGTCAGATGTGTTTACATTGGACGACTTCACCACCGACAGTATTTCTCGCCGAGAAATCTTTGACTATCTTCTATATCCTGGATGTTCGTGGTGGCAGTATCAATGAGCTGTTTATTCAGGGAAATTTTAGCTTCGACAGTGTTAAGACGATCTACGATTGTTGACTGCTGATATTCAATTGCATCTAATTTTGATACCTTACTGAATATAAATGACAATATTGATTTCGTTCTAAAATACTTTGTACGAATTTGCATTTGCTTTCATATTTTTGTTTGTCGCATAACTATATTAACAAAAGTATTTTAAAATTGAATAACGTTTTAAAGTTCAATTAACTACCATACACGTGTAGTCTGTTTTTTTGGGGCTGGATTGCAAAATCAAAATCCGGTGTATAGAATGGTAATGCTTGTCCATCCAATAATATTTGCATTTAGCTTCAATTATTGAAAACTATGAATGCTACCGTACGATATACTGACAGTCTTGCTTGACTTCGTTAACAATTACTATAAACCCTCGATTTTGTCAAGATGAAGGTCACTTAAAACATGTATGATGGACATGTTTCTTTAGGCGAGACATCATGTTGCGCGCAACTATTGTATAATGTGTGATGTGCTTGCAACTATGATATTAATAATTTAGTAGCAGTAACAGTATTTGTAACAGTATTGCAGTTGGATACCACGTCTTTGTAGAGTTGTCTACGTTATCGAATATAACCTCATGCTTCACCACTGAGACTGACAGTCTGTTACCAGCACTCTCTGTGGATTATCTACATGTACATATTAAATTTAGTTAGAGCGCATGCATTGTCGTTCTATATTCTCCATCAGTAGCATAACATAACAATCTAGTAAAGAGTTAGTTTTTCAATCAGGAATACATTTATGCCAAATCATCCATATCCATTGTAATAATATCTAAGCGTCTTTTATTAACGGCAGTTTAGACAATTACGCTATGTGGATTTGCCAAGAAGTTTATGAAGCACTCATTTTCCTATTAGATAATATTTTCGTCAGGTATGGAACTACCGTTTATAGACAAATTGTTGGTATCCCTTATGAGCTCGCATCAACTGTCAGTGTTAACTCTTTTTCTTTGTCATAATGTCTTGAAACAGGTGCTTCGGTCATCAGCGTTTTCGAATTAGTGAAGCTCGCTTCCTGTTCTGTCTCCCAGTGATACGCTATTTCCTTGTGAATCAATTCTCTTAATAGTGCACTAACTTCCGATAGACTAGGGACGAATTTAGCCATATTCTGTATGCATCCCATAACACTTTGCAACTGTTTTATATTGGTGGAGCGTTCCAAGTTGTTAAGGATTCGTAATTTTTCGTAGTCTGGCTTTACACCGTGTCCTGTAGGATCCTGTAAGAATGTGACCGACATACGTGACCTGATCTGTTCGAAACTCACATTTATTTGAGCTTAGTTTCATGTTTGTTTCACGAACACGTTTCATTAAACGATCCAGTCTTTCTTCATGTTCTTGCACATTGCGTCCCCATATTAATATGTCATCATTGCATACACACCCATCTAAATCAGCAATTAATTCAGTTGTCGCCTTTTGATAGACTTCACTAGCTGATCGAATTCCGAATAGTAGCCTTTTAAAACTGTAACGCCCAAATGAAATATTAAATGTACACAGTTTTTCACTTTCTGCACTCAGTTTTATTTGCCAAAAACTTGATGTACAGTCAACTTTTGAGAATACCTTTGCTTCTGGGATTTCAGTGATTACATCTTCTATCGTATTCAAAGGATAGTGTTCTCTTTTTACGGCTTTGTTTAGATCCCTCGGGTCAATACATATCCTTATTTCTAAACAGTGTCCATAGAATTTACCCATTCAGTGGGCTCATTCTGCTTTTTTATGACTCCTAGCTTTTCCATATGGTCTAATTCCTCCTTGACGTTTTTTTCTTATTGCGAATGGAATCGTTCGTGGTGCAATGTATTACAGGTTTCACATGTTATCAGTTGTAATGTCATACTCGCGAGGTAGGCATCCTAAGCCTTCAAAACAGTCACCGTATTTCTTCTTTATGTCCTCTGCGAGTGCAGTCATTGGAGAATTTACTGCATATATAAAAGTGAACATTATTCAATGTGTCTTTAATCTTACACGGTAGTGGCATGGTCCCAAGCGGCTTAATTGTATGCCCACTGAACGATGATAACTGTGAGTTTGTTTTCTTCAGCGCTCCCATTACTCCAGTTCTCTGTGCTGTTTTCAGTGACATAACATTGCATTTTGTTCCACTGTCGATTTGCATTTGTAATTCTGTGACATGTACAGATATATTCGCAGACCATTCATCATTTAATGCATTAATCGGTATTTCGCACAGTAAACCAACATATTGACTGTCGTAGTCATCATCTGAACAGGAGTCTTCTACTGTGTGCTCTTGTGACTTGTTCTTTTTAAGTGATATGTTCGTTTTTTCACTTGAACATCACACTTTGGCAAAATGGTTGTATTTATTACACGAGGTGCATTGTTTACCTTTTGCCGGGCATTCATGTAGTCCGTCATGAGAATAACCACAGTTCTGGCATTTTTCGGATCACTGTGGTCTAGACCTATGATTTTCCTTTTGTTTCATTGTACTCTTTTGCTTTACAAAGCAAACACTGGGGTCCTCTCCGTTTTTTGCCATTGATTTCAAGTATTCTTGGGACAGTTCGTACGTACATGCTATATATATGCACTTATCCAGTGACAAGTCCGAGCCTTCTTATATCAACTTTTCGCGAACCTTTTGCGATCTTACGCCGAAAACTATATGATCCCGGATCATCTCGTCTTGCACTTCATTTGGATACGCACAGTCTTTTATAAACAATCGTAAATCTGTGATGAATAGTTCGGAGGTTTCTTCTCCTTGAGTTATAAGCTTAAATTAATAACGTGCATATATATTGTTCGATTTTGGCTTGCAGAAACGTTAAGCGTTCATAATGCACCTTTAGCTTCTTTTTGTCTAAATCGTTCAAATTCCACGTTGAATATATATTGCGACCTTTTTCGCCGACCCATAACATCAAATAGTTGCATTGTTCGTTTTAAGCGGAGGTCCAAACATAAATTCACACTGCTATCTAAATGCTGCTTTAAATGCACTTGGTAAATCCTGCGCTGACCATTCATTGACGGCGATTTGGTACTATCACTATCCATCTTTTTAAAATGTCAGCAATAATCCAAAAACTAATTTTTCATTTCTGACACCATATTATGTGTATGGGTCAAATCATAAGGCATTGGACGAGCTTAATATGTACGTTTTTCGCCAGCAGATCTACAGTATAAGTCCCCTTTGTTAGAGACGGAAGCTTGCATGTTTGTATAATAGTTATAACAGATTATAAGACCACATAAATACAGAACACCCCCAGCGGCTTTTTTGTTTGTTTTGCCACTGACCGTTCCAAGGCGGTAGCCCTATTGTCAACCCTTTTGTGTGTGTGATGTCTTATCTTGCCTTTTATTCATCTTTAAAGTCGTTCTTTGCTTCTGTGTGCGTTTGTGGTTGAATGTCGTCCTTGAATGCTACTTTTCCTGTTCGATTTTTATATCTACTTTTCGTGACTTTTGGCTTTGATATCTCGGCGAGTTGACAAGGGAACGTAGGAAGAGATGTATTGTTAAATAGGAAATTCATTTTTGCACGCGATATTGTTACAAGGTTTATATATGATATATTTTTGTAAACGTCCGCTTGAACTCATAAAAACAACACTAAAATGTCCCGTTACAGTCCTTCATAAAACATTATAATAACAGAAGGTAATAATCAAAAGGAGCAATTTCATGTGCATTTCAGTTTCCTATCTATTTGTTATTATGTCTGTGGTGTACACAACGACCCACAGGCCCCCACTACAGGAGAGCGAGAAGAGGGATAGAGAAAAGAAGAAATAGTGTTGTAGTATATGTATATATATAAATACAAGGCTGGAAACTGATGTCGTCGCTTGACGGAGTCGTAAATATTGTCTTTTTTGTGCAGACCTCCTTCCTTCTGGGATTTTTTGTAATTGTTGATGGATTTCCAAGTCAGTAGAGCATATTTTGGTAAACCAATGTTGCAGAAACGAAGAAAAATGTACACCTGATCCAATCGCTGAGTGACATTTACGCACGGACCATTAAAGAGGTTAAAAAAATCCGAAACAAACGAGTGTGAAATTACTTTCCAGCCTTGTATTTATATATACATATAATACAACACAGTTTATTCCTCTCTCTCTCTCTCTCTCTCTCTCTCTCTCTCTCTCTCTCTCTCGGTCATTTCGTGCCAAAACGTGTTCGTGCCAAGGATGTTTCGACCGGGATAATTCGTCCGGGATGTTTCGTGCCTTTTTTTATTTTATATTTTACATGATATTACTATCATAGACTTCAATGTTTTTGCATAAATAATTATTTGTTTTAAGGAAATTAAAGTAGTTCAATGTATTCATGTATATTTACTACTAAAATGAATTTTATGTTGTTGTTTTTTTACATTTTAATCAAGCCATCACTTGCAATTATAGTCTAATACAGACATAGGCAGTAACGAAAGAAAGAAAGAAAATAATACCTAACAAATAAAACATATGGTATAGTAAGAATTAGTCAGTAATACTATAATGGATAATAATAAGAACATTTGATAATATAATCGATTATAATAATAACAACATTTGATAATATAATCGATTATAATAATAAGAACAATTGATAATATAATCGATTATAATAATAAGAACTATTAATAATATAATCGATGATAATAATCAGAACAATTGATAATGTAATCGATGATAATAATAAATTGATCGATGATAATAATAAGAACAATTGATATTGTAATCGATGATAATAATAAGAACAATTGATAATGTAATCGATAATAATAAGAAGAAGAATTGGATAATGTAATCGATGTTAATAATAAGAACAATTGATAATATAATCGATGATAATAATGAGAACAATTGATAATATAATCGATGATAATAGTAAGAACAACTGATAATGACTTAGATGATAATAATTATAAGAACAACTGATAATGTAATCGATGATAATAATAAGAACAATTGATAATATAATCTGTGATAATAATAAGAACAATTGATAATGTAATAGATGATAATAATAAGAACAATTGATAATGTAATTGATGATAATAATAAGAACAATTGTTTATATAATCGATGATAATAATAAGAACAATTGATAATGTAATATATTATAATAATAAGAACAATTGATAATGTAATATATGATAATTATAAGAACAATTGATAATATAATCAATGGTAATAATAACAATTGATAATGTAATTGATGATAATAATAAGAACAACTGATAATATAATCGATGATAACAATAAGAACAACTGATAATATAATCATAATAAGAACAATTGATAATGTAATCGATGATAATAGTAAGAACAACTGATAATGACTTAGATGATAATAATTATAAGAACAACTGATAATGTAATCGATGATAATAATAAGAACAATTGATAATATAATCTGTGATAATAATAAGAACAATTGATAATGTAATAGATGATAATAATAAGAACAATTGATAATGTAATTGATGATAATAATAAGAACAATTGATTATATAATCGATGATAATAATAAGAACAATTGATAATGTAATATATTATAATAATAAGAACAATTGATAATGTAATATATGATAATTATAAGAACAATTGATAATATAATCAATGGTAATAATAACAATTGATAATGTAATTGATGATAATAATAAGAACAACTGATAATATAATCGATGATAACAATAAGAACAACTGATAATATAATCATAATAAGAACAATTGATAATGTAATCGATGATAATAATAAGAACAATTGATAATATAATCGATGATAACAATAAGAACAACTGATAATCGATGGTAATAATAAGAACAATTGATAATATAATCGATGATAATAATAAGAACAACTGATAATATAATCTATGATAATAATAAGAACAATTGATAATATAATCGATGATAATAATAAGAACAACTGATAATATAATCGATGACAATAATAAGAACAATTGATAATATAATTCATGATAATAATAAGAACAACTGATAATGTAATCGACGATAGTAATAACAACTGATACTGTAATAGTTGGTAATAATAAGAACAACTGATAATATTATCGATGATAATAATAAGAACAATTGATAATATAATCGATGATAATAATAAGTACAATTGATAATGTGATAATATAATTGATGATATAAATAAGAACAATTCATAATATAGTCGATGATAATGAGAAGAACAACTGATAATATAATCGATGATAATAATAAGAACAATTGATAACATAATCGATGATAATAATAAGAACATTTGATCATATAATCGATGACAATAATAAGAACAATTGATAATATAATCGATGATAATAATAAGAACAATTGATAATATAATCGATGATAATAATAAGAACATTCGATAATATAATCGATGATAATAATAAGAACATTTGATAATATAATCGATGATAATAATAAGAACAATTGATAATATAATCGCTGATAATAATAAGTACAATTGATAATGTGATAATAAAATCGATGATAATAATAAGAACAGTTGATAATATAATCGATGATAATAATAAGAACAATTGATAATATAATCGATGATAATAATAAGAACAATTGATAATGTAATCGATGATAATAATAAATGTAATCGATGATAATAATAAGAACAAATGATAATATAATCAATGATAATAATAAGAACAATTGATAATATCATCGATGATAATTATAAGAACAACTGATAATATAATCGATGATAATAATAAGAACAATTGATAATATAATCGATGATAATAATAAGAACACATACAAATATCTAAGGATTATAATAAGATTATAATAAGAAACGGCTTGTCACGTTAGCCACTATATATCATAATGTTTCCAGCTGGCCCCACGTGGATGTGTGACTAGGACCTTTGCGACTTAAAATAAGAAAATATGTTTTTAATTTCTTTTCTTATATTATATCACACACACCCACGTCAATTTTGTTGTTGAACTCCAGTACGGTGAAATTGTTTAATAGTTAACCCCAATGTTTCTAATTCTATTAAACTTTACTTGTATTTTATAGTTCAGTTTAATCCCCCGTTTAAAACTGTCCGTACATCTTGGACGCCGCCGATAAAAAATCACTGGTTTTCGCCAATATGGAATTATAGACGGGCCACCAAGAACACGTTTCGCATTATATATATACGAATAATAACTAAGCATAAAGAAATATAAAAAGATCGGACAGGGAAAGTAGCATTCAAGGAGAACTACAAAACACAAAAACAAACACGCAAACAGGCAAACAAGAAGGCAAAAGTAATAATAAATGCAAACGACATCACAAACACAAAAGGGTTGACAATAGGGCTACCTAAACCGGTTCTATGGTGCACCAAACCTCACACTTACCCTACTTCATCCCATTAAAACAGGACAGTGTAAATAAAGAAATCCTCGCCATGATCTAATCTCTAACCAACAAGGCAGCATTAATAGGCAATATAAGTAAAACACAAATATGCTCGTGTAAATATAATACAAAAAACAATAGCCTAGAAAGCCACAATGAAGGTACTCAATGACTTGGCAGAAGCCAGAGCAACAAGAGTATAAACCATTAAGGGCACGACAAGAAAGATCATAGACAAACATCAAACGCCACTGTCCCAATGGGCTTAAGGTAGGCGTTATCATAGGGTCCACGGCCTGTCCGGTCACCGTACAATTAAAGAGGAAAGCATAGTGGCGAACTGTAAAAGGGTCCACCACCAAGCATGCAGTACGTTGCAAAATGATAGGGTCATAACCTATTTTGATAAACTTTTTAACAAGTTTAACAAAGCTAGTATGAAAGTGATCATGACCAAGAATCTTACGAAGTTTATAAATCACATCACCATGGAAAAGAGCATGATAATGGACCTTTGGAAACGGCCGAGCACGACACATACGAAATATTGCAGTCTCGGTTTGACTGTTCATGAGCGGTAGTGAAATATGCTAGCTACCGCTCACGCCCTCTAGCCCCGGGTTGAGCAGAACTCAATATTCATAAAAAGCAACAGTACAGAATTTTAACCATCCCGAAGATAGCAAGCACATGGCGGTGGATATAGCAACATTTGTACCCTATATCCAGCGGCGTATGGTACCAGGATCTAATAAAATTGTATGCCCCGAAGAGCGAAATAAACAAAAAGGAATTTAGTTGGGAGCAGCGGTTATGAAGCCAGCATATCACAAGTAACAGCCAAAATACTAAATTAAAAAGCAGACAACATATCCTATGAGTGGTTAAACAATACCCAGAGCCTTTTATCGGCCAGAGTAGTGGAACCACCGAATCGAAAATTAGGTAAGAAATCAAAAGAAATTGAAAATGTACCACCGATAACGAAATATAAGTATCGGGCTCAGCGATCTCCAAAGATCGAATGAATAACATTACTGACTGCAAGCGCGGGGAGACGTTTTACTGCCGCCACACTGCACAAGCAACGCCACTGTGCTATAAAAAAAGAGTATGATAATGGACCTTTGGAAACGGCCGAGCAGGACATATACGAAATATTGCAGTCTCGGTTTGACTGAGATTGTTCATGAGCAGTAGTGAAATATGCTAGCTACCGCTCACGCCCTCTAGCCCCGGGTTGAGCAGAACTCAATATTCATAAAAAGCAACAGTACAGAATTTTAACCATCCCGAAGATGGCAAGCATATGGCGGTGGATATAGCAATATTTCATCTTTATTTCATCCCCTATATCCAGCGGCTTCTGGTCCCAGAATCTAATAAAATGATTTGCCCCGAAGAGCGAAATAAACAAAAAGGAATTTAGTTGGGAGCAGCGGTTATGAAGCCTGCGTATCACAAGTAACAGACAAAAGATTAAATTAAAAAGCAGACAACATATCCTATGAGTGGTTAAACAATACCCAGAGCATTTTATCAGCCGGAGTAGTGGAACCACCGAATCGAAGATTAGGTAAGAAAACTAAAGAAATTGAAAATGTACCACCGATAACTAAATATAAGTATCGGGCTCAGCGATCTCCAAAGATCGAATGAATAACATTACTGATTGCAAGCGCGGGGAGACGTTTAAGTGCCGCCATAGTCCTTGTCATAAACACTTGAAATGCATAGGGCCTTCCTGTAAGCCCTATGCTTCCTCCGTGTAGTCTACGGATAGCTCTAGTTGACCATGGTTGGCTGAATCTGGGGGAAGACATCTTGGAGGGAACCTGCTTGTTTTTAGCTGTGATGCAAGCATGTTTGAATGTCGTCCAAAGTGTGTCCACAGGGGTGGCTCTTGTGTTAAGAGTTAAAAATCAAAAGTGAAGTTTGATAGCTCTGTACCCATGTCAGTGGTTTTAGCGCTTTTCCAGAGATGAATAAGGCGTCTAACAGGTTTACGTCTGCATGGGATGATATCAGTATCCACTAAGACAATGTCATGGTCACCTAACCCTGGTATTGGGACGCATCTGTTGATAATGGAGGGTCTGTAGGTCGAGAAAATGTCCTGTGTGTTGTTTAGTCTCGTTGGGAAGTCGATCATCTGTTGACAACCAATATCATTCAGTACGTCAATGAACGCCTTGTTTATGGGGACCACATAGCTATGCCAAGTGATGCTGTCTGTCCACCAATCTATAGCAGGTAAGTTGTATTAACACGTTAACATTTCTAGCAACATCAAGTGTTCAATATTAACTAATACATTGCAAAGTACATACCTGAATGCTTTTGCATCAGAAGAATTTTCACCCAAAAAATCAGTCAGAATTAAATATGAAAATATACGTGGAATTAGAGAGGAATAAGAAGATTTCTTAATTAAAGGGACACTGTCCGTAACTTTTAGCTTATAAAACACCCAATAATTATGTTCGCAAACATTATACACTAAACACTATTCAATATTTACTAATTAAAAGAAAGATTGTTTATCGGAATTCAATCGCGGTACAAAAAAAAGCAAATCCACTTCGTGGGTTTGAACTCGCAGTAAAAATAAGTGTGCGTGAGCGTAAAGTTAAGTCACTGGTCTTATGTCACTGTCTTAACTTATAGAAACAAACTAATATCACCAAGCCAGTTATTTATTTATTTTACAGATAACAAAGGTATTGAATTCAATAATAGAAAACTAAAAAACCGAGTTCAAATTGGAACAAACATTAGCTCGAAATCTGAAGTTAACACATACATTCGCCAGCTTATATAATATAATTATACTAAAGTAATATAATAATCAAATTAAACGTTTACAATCCAGACTAATCGATGTATGGTAACAGTTGTTATTTGTTTAGTATGTCATATAATAATAATAATAATAATAATAATAATAATATATTTCTTAAAAAGTTATGCCATTATGGAAGAAGAATGAAATATCATTTTATAATTCCGTTGTTGTTTTTTTATAATGTATTGAAAATATATTGGACAAAACTAATATAACTCATCAGGATTAATACAAATGCATTTTTTACGAATCTTATTCAATTTAATATCTCTGTTTGACAAAACTGCATATATGTGGCACGAAACATTCCGAGAGAGGGCACGAAAAATGTATTGGCACGAAACATGCTGGACGAAACCTCCCGGGACGAACACGTTTTGGCACGAAGTCCTTACAACCACGTGCCGTCATATAAACTTGTCCAACGCCGCAAATTATTATCTCCCTTGTTTCTTAAAAAAAAAAAAAGTCAGCCATTTTGTGTCGTGTCGAAGACGAAATGCTTAATTAAATCGTCATTTTACACAATATTCCCTTGGTAGTATTCAACCAAACCCAACCAAAATGTCTGCGCACGATCAAGTTCGTGCAATGCTTGACGAGTTGATGGGAACAGCAAGGGATGGTGAGTGAATGGATGTTGTTGAATTATTTTCTTGTAACATAATTTTCACTGAACACGTTTCGTCCCTTATCCTTTCGTACTATGTTGTTTTAGGAAATTATTTGGGAATGTTTCTTGTTTTAAAAAAGTGTAATCGAAAGACAGAAAAATAAACGTCTAGAATTTGTTTTATCCCATAGTAATTTTTTAGAAATGTATAAATTATCTAGCATGAAGCGCAACACACTGGCACTTGAGCCGAAAATATTATAAAAAATAAAATAAAAATAGGATACCCCTAATATCTCTATAACATAAGGTAAGGGTGCTTGTTCGGCACCAAGTTGACCAACCTCGTTTCAAAGTCTGTATCTTTGTCAAATTAATTGATTAAAATCCTTTACACCATTCTTTAGGTCAGATTCCCATTTATCACGGTATATTCACAGTTCGTACAAAAATGCACTTTTTCGTTTGTTACGATAGAAATTTCCGAAATTTACAATGGTCCTTTTTCCCAAAATAGAAATTTCCCAAATTTACAATGGTCCCAAAATACCTGGAAAAAGCCCTGCTTCGAAACAAGGTTGGTGTCAAACGAGCATCCTTACCATGTGTTATATAGATAGTATGGGTATCGTATTTTAATTTTATTTTAATTTAATTTTTGCTCCCCTGAAGGGCGTCATATAGTAGTCGCAGCGTCAGTCGGTCCATCCATACCATTGTGTCCGGTCAATAACTATGATATTCCTGGACAGATTTTCAAATAACTTGGCACAAGTGCTTACCACAACAAGACAACGTGTCGCTCACAAAATCCAGGTCCATGGCTCCAAGGTCAAGGTCACATTTAGAGATCAAAGGTCCAAAAGAAGTGCTTTCATGTCCGGTTAATTACTCCATATTATGGACAGATTTTCAAATAACTTGGCACAAGTGCTCACCACGACAAGACGATGTGTCTTGCCAAGACGATGTGTCTTGCGCAAAATCCAGGTCTATGGCTCCAAGGTAAAGGTCACACTTAGAGGTCAAAGGTCAAAACCACTTTGGGGGCATTTGTCACAGTGACATTTCTTGTTTATAATATTTGCGGCTCAAGTGACAAAGACGAGATATATGCGAGATAAATTTAATCGAAAAACACCAGAAAAACGTAATACTTCATGGTTCGAGTTCCCACAAACAATTGCCATTTTCTCCAGTGTATTTTACATAAATTGTGGGACAATATGTGCTTTTCTTACAGGTATAAATAATAACATACTTTTCATTGGTTCAGATTTACAGTCTAAACATCTGTGATGTTCTGAGAAGAGGAATCTTAAAAATGAGTTAAGAATACCCAGCTGAGATTCAGCTGCCTCATTTGTACCTAACGAGAGTGGATATCTGGGAATTCTGGGATCATTTGTATGCCCAGATGGTTTCTGATCGTGCTTTGATGCACTCTTCACACTTAGTCTCATTCTGTCGTTTATATTCATTGAGTAGTGGAACCGTTTTTTTTTAATTTGCAAGTCATACTGTTGCAACTTTCTTTTCAATATTATGAGTTCTCAGTTCAACCAACTCAACAATTGTGTTTTTTTAACTTTCGGTTAGTTGTTTCAGGTCTAACCGATCAATTGAATACAATAGAATGTTATGATTGTTTATTTTGACAGCAGTTAAAGAAGGGATAATAAATACTCAATAGACGAAAATCATAATCTTTTAAATGCGGGAACTTATATTTTTGGATATTTAGTATAACGTACGTAGGGAGTAGTGATCTATGAGTGGAATACGTTAACCTTGATTAATTTAACTGCGCAATTCAGTTTAAAAATAGAAACAAAATTCAGGACGAAATATGTTCACTTAACTGGTGTGCTTGATTAAAATATATTTTTATTTTTCAGAAATAATATCCATATCGATATCTAAAAAGACAAACATATTAACTACCGTATTTGTCGGCGTATAGCGCGCATGAGCATATAACGCGCACCCCGACTTTGGGCCTGAAATCCTTGGAAAAAAAACTTTTTTTATGTATTGTAGCGTAAAACGCGCATTAAAAACATGTGTTTTCAATTTCAGGACAGCAGAGCGCCATTTTGAAGCATTGACCAAAGAGGAAATGTAAAACGAATTTTGATTTGCTAAAACGAAGCTGCATGTTAGACTGTGTTTTTTTACTCAAGTGTAAATAAACTTGTACTGTTGAGTGTACTTTTGTTGTTTACTCAAGTTTCAATAAAATAAAAAACCCACGCCCGTGTTCAACTTTTATTACGATCATATTATATTTAATATTTTGGATTGACAAGTCTCGAAATCATCAACACTACAAACAGAAGTAACTAACTATAGTAATACTATGTATCTAAATTTGTAGCATGAAACATAAAGCCTAAACCGGAAACGAAATGAAACGTATGTAGTACGTTTCTATATAAACTCAGTGAATAATTTCGAAAATCCTCTATTACTAACAATGTTCTAAGTAAAAATTCAAGAAGTTTCAATGTAAATGTTGCTCTCAGAGTTTTATATGTGCATTAGATAACTAAACTAATGCGTAACTTTTCTTTTATTAGATGTAAGAGTCTTTTATTAGACAAATCTTATCAAAAACGAAAATAATTGTGTAGTAGGGATATTCCCGAAACTGTACACTCGCCTCTGGATAAGAATAGATTCTAAAAATAGACTTTTTGTGATTTGGACAAAAAAACAACTTCAAGCAGTCTAAGCTGTTGCACCCTGATAATAATCAGAGAGCAAACGTATAGAGTATAAGACTGCTGTAAACCTAAACCCCAAACACTAAACCCTACTCGTAGATATTTAAAGTTCCCTAGTTAAAAATAGAAGTAAAAAAAAATTCACACCAGTAGACCGGTACACAAAAGACGTCTATCCCAGTCGAGTTTCACATGTTTGTTTAATAATTAGTTATCATTGTTTGCGGTCAGTTAACATAAACCAAACACTTCACACTTAACAAGTTTTCCCAATCAAATGAACCCTTGAACCAATTTAGGAATAATCATGATTCTACGTTGTCGAAATTCAGAAATCAACTTTAACAAATAAGTAAGGGGGTCGTTGTTTATTAGAAATAATTATTATACATACAATTCTATTGTATTCTATTAATAAAATATGCACTAACCCAGTCTGCGGGTTCGGAAAACCCCAGCCTCGTTTTCATTTCAAAATGCCGATTTTTGTAAACAATTGTATTTTTCAACATTTCAATGGTATTTTCTCAACAATAATCAACATAAAACATGGTAAAGTTTGATTTTATTATTTTTATTGATAATAAGCATATAGCATACAACGCATTTTATTGAAACAATAGAAACAAGCCAACTTTTGTTCGATTCAATCTCTATAGTAAACGGCCGGTCTTGCGACTTTTTGGAAACCACAAAACTTCTCGTCTTGGCTGAAAAAAAAAGAGTAAATCATTACTTGTTGCTTAAACCGCGCACCCCAACTTCAGCCACAGAATCTGGGGTAAAAAAGTGCGCGCTATACCCCGACAAATACGGTAATATTTTTTCAGAAAATGCATTTTTTTTTAATTCTCAGACTTATTATATTTACTCCATATTTTTAAGGGAGCTTTCTCCAGCGAAATCCAGAAATAATGAAAAGCTGATGAGAGCCAAGCCGTGAGTTGAAAACATAACTTCTTTTTTTCAGGAACATAATTTTCTGCCTGTATACATGTATAATTATGTTAAAATGAGCTCTTAACTTTCTTGATTACTATTTCTTTGAAGATTCATCATAGAGGCGCTTATTTGGAATATTTTTTAGTAAATATATGATTTCGAAAAGACGACATCTTGAGATTCCATTAAATTTTTGCTTTTAAAATAATCTGCGAAAATAAATATCGAAAAAGTAACATTGTCAGGTAATTTCAGTAACTTTTTACTTTTAAGAAGTGCTGCGTTTTTGGAGGCATTTTCTTTTCAGGGTAGAAAATGGGTCCTTTTGAGTTCAGGGATAACATTTGGAGAACACAGTGTGTATGAATTGTTCCCTTTTTTTGAACTTGCTTATTAGAGTTTTGGGTATGGGAACTCTAAATACACTACATTTTAATAATGAATTAAACATTAAGTACCTTTCATTATAATATACCAAACAAAGATGAATGGCCAATAATGCCTCATCCTCCGACAGTGTGTAATGTAACTGCCTTCAGTGCCCTGCCCCAATATTCAGCATCATATACGAGGGCATCACATTCAAAGAAAAACAAATTCAAAAGATTTGTTTCAAGCTTGTGGGCAGAAACTGATTTGCCTGATCCTCATCATATTAACACTATTTTTGCCTAGAATAAAACTAAATTACAAAAAAACAACATGTTGTTAACTTTTGTCATAAGAAAGTTAAGGGTAGTGGCTACTATTTAAGAGTCCGGATAACAGAAAAGCTGGCTTGCTTTTTTTCTTTGGCCATAAACTAAGTTGTTTCTTCAGTTTAAGTTGTTGCTTTAATTTGTACAAAAATCCTCCACTCAGAACTCGTACGACCCCAGTAACAAAAGGGAGTATATTACACACTGTCAGACTCATCTTTGAGTACCTTTTCTAAAAGTTAATGTTTCAATAAACCTTTACATGCAGTTGTTTAAATTATCCAATTGTCCTAATGTATCTTTAAAAGTCTGATATATAACGTAAGGAAAGGAGAGAAGATAGCCAGGGGTGTGTAACATGTACGTATTATCATAGAAATGCACAGTAACGCGTGTCCTCCCAAACCTGTATGCGATGACTCGAGAAACGGACATGTACGTATCGTATGCTTAATACGCATAATAGCAGTATTGTGCACCTTGAAAAATAACCTAAGTTCTAATAACAAAAAATAAGATAAAATGTGATGTCCGCAGAAGCCGAATTCCTTGATAGGCCCAAATGTACGTATTGAGTTAAAACTACTGTTAATACAATAATAATTGACACGCAAGACATTTCAGCAAAAAGAACTTGTACCTCACTTCATGTACGTATCAATGTAGTTAGTTAAGTTGCTCATTTATTAGTAAACAAATGCTGTCTACAAAATCTTGCGGATGACGGAAAGCGGAGAGAAGCTCCAAGAGTGAAGTTTTTGGAAGATGAACTAGGCGGCTTGTAAGTCACTTACATATATTGATGTTACAGATCACTTGATTCAGATGAAAATGATTTCTTTTGGTTCAGCCATGTTTAGTGCTTTACATATATATACATCTATAGCACATTATTGTAAATGAAATGTCACTCTCATTAAACAGAGTGTTTTTATTTGATTATTTGTCTGTTCAAGGATCATGTTTTACTAGTAAAACTGTAAGGTTCAATGGGGATGGCCTCGAACCTTCATGAACCTATGATAAGGCACTATACAGTTCTTATAAATATGAGCCATAAAAAATGTTACCAGAAGAAATTATTTTCATTGTGATTTTACTGTAAAAGTGACAGTTTAATAAACAGTCATTTCCGGAATTGATGTCCATTTCATAGGTAATAATATATCACTAAAAAAACAGAATAATTCATGTACGAATTTTGTTTTTGTTTGCTGTTTGTACACAGTTTTATTTCGATTACCTGCATGCAGTGTCCCTTAATCTTCTTAAACATGTTCTTCCTCAAGCAGTTTCGATTCTATTCCCAATTTCGAAGTAAAGTGAAATAACTAGTGACTAGAATAGCCATGAACTGGACATCTCCTTCGTGTATGTATTGTACATTTGGCCTCTGTGCTAAAATTCTTGTCATTAGAAAATGGGTCTTATATTGAACATATGTACAGTTACATGACACTGTAACATCAAAATAAGACGCGTTCCCCTAATGAACCCTGATCCATGTATTTCAGATGGCAGAGTTAGCATTCCAGTCAGTAAATCTTGTTAGCTTCATTTTTAAGCATCTATGTATTCGGACCATTGTGTAATGAATTCACTTAAAGCAACACCAGTTCAAACAAATTGGTATATTTATTTTCTTGCTACATTGATGGTTTATAGCGTTGATAATAAATGACTCAAAAAAGATTTGAATTTTCATTTGAGCTGTTTGTCCGTGTTAGATTATATTTTCGATTGCTTATTAATACAGTATGATTGGAATGCTGACTTGTAAATCGTCCTTGAGCCGTCTGTCCACTTGTCAATATATCACATCATTAATTATGTTTTTGGTTCCTGAATATTTTTAGGCGACGCTTCGAGATGCCGGATGAAGTTTGACGACCCTAGAGTATGTAAGAGTTTTCTGCTTTGCTGCTGTCCACATGATATATTGGCCAGTACGGTAGGTCATTCTTAGCTGTATATACCCGTAATGAATGCTTTCAAGTTTGGGTCGTCATTTCTGCAATAGTGGTACGTAATGTTTGTAGATAAGAGTTGGTGCAATTTATTGATCTTGTCGTCATTTAGAAACTTCTCATGAGTTTTCAAGTAAAGATTTGTTTGAACGAAATAAGCTGATTTATTGGTCGCATCCATTGAGTGTACCAAAATATATGGACTCCGCTTAGAGTTATCGTCCCTGGAGTTTGTTTGGTGTTTACATTATTTTTCAGTGCTTTTTAGGCTATGTATGATGGGTCAATTTTTAGTGGTTGAGGCAGACCACCTACTTATACCTGGATAGAACCAGTACTGTATACCTTCCACCATCTGTAAGAATCGTTAAGTAAACACTGAAATCTGTTTCGAACAACATTTTGAGAAAGAATAGAAAAGTACAGGGGCTGACTTCCTTTTCGGACACGGCTCCTATCCTTAATATGCAACATTACTTCAGTGTTGTCAAAACCATCATAGAAAAGATGCAGTTTACATCTGTTGTTGTTGACAAAGTCTCCAGTCTCCAACACTAATCCAATAAGTGAAAGTGCTTGATTCAGTACATAAATTATTGGTATATATCCCACACCATACACCAGTTACTGTTCACCTGTACTGTTGTTTCATTATTGAACATATCACTTGCTTTGTCCACCTGTACTGTTGTTTCAGTATTGAACATATGGCTTTCTTTGTCCACCTGTACTGTTGTTTCAGTATTGAACATATCGCTTGCTTTGTCCACCTGTACTGTTGTTACAGTATTGAACATATCGCTTGCTTTGTCCATCTGAAGTTATCACGACTTTATTCTTACAGAGGATGGACCTTGGAGAGTGTCCCAAGTTTCATGACCTGGCTCTTCGCGCTGACTTCGAGACTGCATCAAAGAAGAAGGACTACTTTTACGATATAGATGTACGTTTATGTTTTATATTGTACCAAAATAAGTATTTCTACACCAGTTCTTTCTAGTATTACTGTTTACTTTAGTAATATAATACGTGAATAATGAATTACTATTAAATTTATTATGAATATCCAGGGCCTTCCCCAGGAATTTTTCAAGGGATAGTGGCATTTAACGCGCGAGGGTGGGGGGGGGGGGGGCAGCGGGAGGGGGCTCCCCTCCTGCATGTCGATTTTTTTCATGTTTTGAATTAAAATACGGGTTTTGGCATACACCTGGCATTTAAAACATGTTTTAAATATATCTACCAGTCTGCCATAGATAGTACATGTATGACCATTTTTTGACTTTTTTTTCTTTTTGAAAAAGATGATACACTCAACTTTATACTTTATACATTGTTTCCTTTGCTGTTCTAGATTTGTTTTATCTTGAAAACTCTAGATTATATATGTGGTGAAGTTAAGCAGGAGTAATTATGTTATTTTTAAGAGAATAACATTTTAAAAAAACCACTTGAAAACGCAGTCGTGTGTTTTTTAAGCATCCGAAATAAGGACTATCCAGATTTACATCAACTTTTTACGCTGACATTGTCTTACAATAACTTAATGTCTAAGTCATGTTTACTGCTTCAAGTCATTAGCGTTTTCAGGAGAAAAAAAGGTAGGAAACGGTTATCAGTTTATTTAAATGTAAATAAAATTGCTGTCTTTATTCATAATTAATCGTTTTAGTTTGAAACATGGAAGCAAATTCAAAACAGGTAGTAACCTAAATTTATAATTTGCAACCCAGATATTCTTATAATTGTATGTGATTATCGAATAATTTAATGTTTGTCAGATTATTTTCTCATTATCTATTTAAAATCGCGATAAAATGGATGGAGGCACGTTAATTCAACGCTACCATAAAATATAACATAAGTAAATCGTTTTCACATTTGATGACGTAGCATAATAAGTTTACAGGTCATGTACGCATGGTTGAATTCTTGAATTAGACCCTTAGCGCAGGTAATTAACACCTCTGCCCCTCTAATCCTTATGAAAACACTCCAATCAGGAGCTAAGGACGTATGCTTGTCAGGAGTTTATGCCTCGTAATTCGACACTCCAGTTTTGGGGTTTGGCCTGACTGGTTAAATCCGTTTATATTGTGTCTCTAGAGTTAGGATTCTCAAAATATGTAAGTAATATATTTACCTCATTGTCAGTAGGTTTAGAATCGGTGTACATATGTTATAAAATTTGGCTGTTGTTGGCGGGATAGCTACTTTAATAAATTCTTTATATATGGTAACGCGATACGTGTCATTTACTTACACCGACATGTGGTATTCTGCTTGTAGGCGTTGGAACATCTTCAGAACTTTATCGGGGAGTGTGACAGGAAGACGGAGATGTACAAACGACGTCTGAAGGAGACGCAGGAGGAGCTGAGTGAGGAGGCCAACAGCAAGGTAAGCAGAATCTGTAGGAGTAGGCTCCGAGTAACCTTCATCACTGGAAGTTGTCTGCGTGCAGATACTTTAAATTTGTGTGGGCTTTCAGTTAGTAGGGACTTTGCCTTGGTCTGTTGTCCTTTGTCCGTCCGTTAACTTTTTGATGTCATTTCTCTTTTAATAAAGAAAAAAAATGAAAAAATATAAAATAAACATATTTTTTTTAATAAAATATAAAAAGAATTCTGTACCAGCCAACCATATAGTTTTTAAGCATAATTTTATTTGGCCTTTAAAATAAGAAAGCAAACCTGCCAAAAAGGTTGTCTAGAGCCAGGGTTTGAAATTAACTTTTTTCATAGTGTCCATAGGACAAGTAACTTACACAATTTACTTGTCCCCAGTCAAATTTACTTGTCCCTGAACTTCATGTAAAAGTGATACAAAAAAAAAGATCAATCATGAAAGTCACATTACATTCCCTCAGTTGCAATCCACCAATGAAAACAAGATGGGTTTTATTTGTCATTTACATTGGGCGCACCAATGTTTTGACGTTTTTTTTTTCAGTATGTAAAATTCATTTATTGTTATAAAATTTAGTTGTCCGTAGGACAGGTCACCTGGGACAATTAACTTGTCCCCAGTAGAATCAACATGGCACAGGACAAGGGGACAACTGTTAATGTCAAACCCTGAGAGCTTGGATGCTGTGTAACTGACCTCATTATTATAATAGCTGGTATTTCTGTTCCTATTATTATAATAGAGCTAATATTATTAAATAACTATTACAGGCAGAATCAATCCACTCGCTGGGAGAGGAGATTGGAACCAAGCTGGCAAAAGCTGAAACTCTGGGTGCCGAAGGGAAAGTGGATGAATCCATGACGCTCATGAACAATGTCGAGGAACTGAAAAAAGCAAAAAAACACTTGCAGAGGTGAGTATCTCAATGTACAATATCTATATTAAGTCCCCACCCCACTCGCCAGACACAAATAAACACAACATGTGTGCTTGCTTCTAACTGTAACTAGTATCTCATTGTTCCATTGTCCACCCCACTCGCCAGACACAAATACACACAACATGTGTGCTTTCTTCTAACTGTAACTAGTATCTCATTGTTCCAGTGTTTTCAGTAGTACCTTGCAGAACTCTTTCTTGTGAAGTTAAAAAAATATATGTTGCGATGTACCCGTTCCACAGACGTAACTGGTTTCCGGTATGCTCACGACGGCTACCTATATTGTGAATATGAAAAGGGTACTCGGAAGAGTTAATTGCGTCAGCATCACGGATTGTTTCGTCCCAAAACTAGTTTCGACTTAACATGTGAACAAGTAGCTATTTGAGTTGTTGATTTAAATTGATCACAATTTGCCCGGTAATAAATGTCAATCGAAGTAAAAATGGGCAGAAATACAATTGTCACTTATATTGAGTCAAAACTGTTTAAACTATGCAACGAACAAGCCTTGGGATGTATCATTCGACTGAAATGGTCATATACCACATGGATGAAGCTTAACATTTTTAGACTAGGAGCCAGCTGGGCCTCTTGCTTGCAAAAGTTAGCAGCCCAGCTTCAGAATCAGTAGCCCAGAGTGTCACATGTCACTTTATTCAGGGAGTAAGTATACTTACTGAATGCTTTATTATACCAATCTTCGGAAGGAAACTTTGTAAAAACTTTAGAACTAATAAAGATCTTTTTAATCAATAGACTTATTTATTTTAAAACAAACAAAGAAAAAATCAAACAAACGAATCTTTCATTCCTCAACATGAATTTAGTGTCTACTCGCAAGAGTCAGTATTCAGTGTTGTAAATTGAGCAAGATCCTTCTGTCCAGGAAAAACAGCAAGAACAAGATAGGAAAATAAGGATAGTCCAAGTTATATCTTAAATTATAAATAGTATTGTTAATGAGTTTTGTTATAAACTACAGGATCCTTCAATTCCGTCAGTGTGTTCTTGGGCAAGACACTTTCCCTTAGCCTCGTCCGGCGGATGGGGACGTAAACCGGGCGGTCCCGTGTATCGGTCTATCCTCCAAGCACGTTAAAGAACCATAGGAATCTATTCGATAATAAGAGTAGGGCAGGTTCCCGGATTCCTGTGTATCCTTCCCTCTCTCTGGGGCGGCTCTAAATAACCTATACTGTGTTGATGAGCCGTTAAACAACATGCAATTCAATAAACATAACTAGACTGTAAATTATTGTAACAAAATATTAAAAAAAGATATTAAATTAATTTTTATTTTGTTATAATTTATATTAACATACAGTTTTAAAATTCATATATCGACATAATTCTCTGCCATATAACTATTATTGACAATTTCTAAAAGTGCCGCATTAAGGAATATCCAAAAAACGGAAGTGCAACCTAAAAATTATAACACGAATAATGATGTAATATATATGATGATAAACACTACCATGTCTGTTTTAATGTTGCTTTTATACCAAGTCAACAAACTGTCGTGGGGGAGGTGGAAATAAAACAAAAGTTTGTTTTCTTATTATTTTGTTCAGGGTTTGTCTATTTATTTCAGTCAAAAGTATGTAGTTCATAAACAAAAATCTGCAGGGTAAAATCCTCAAACTTCAATGTTTGTTTTCAGTGAATTACCTCTCTTGTCAGTTTTTGGATTTGAATATTTTTGGTCGCCACCTGGGTGCGTGAGTCAAATTTTAGTCGCCCAGGCCTTTTTTTATTCGCCACTGGCGACTGAGCGAGTGCTAATCTTTGCCCCTGTACCATTATCACATTTATAAGGTATTATAGTCTTTTGGCCTTCACCCTTATTTCTAAATAAGAATGGTTGAAAAAAACTAACTTGTCTTACAGAACTATCTTAGATACACTCAAATATGGGGATAATGTAATGCTTCCAGCCTCTTATACTTCACCCCCAGAATGGCAGTATATAAACTGTACTTTTTGTAAATATACCCTCAGTACAATTTTATCAATAAAATGTGTATTTCAATTAAAATATCCTAAATGAACCTGTTTTATGATGAAAATTTAATGTTTTGATGGTTTATGGTGATTTGTTATGATTGGGTAATTTAATCCATTTGGAATCTACCTTACAATCTGACGATATGCCCTAATATATCCTATACTTTTTTCAACCAATCAATAGTGGTTACTGTATCAGACCTAAAAGATAAGTTTCTGAAGGAACTGGCATGGCAATACCCAATAAAAACATTGTTTTTTTGCGAATTTCCATTTTTGAAGAAATGTGGAAATACCTGGGGACTATTAAATTCTTTCAGTCAAGAAAGTGAAATCAAGTGAAGAGAAAAAGGAACATGGACATCTGTAAGACAAAGCGAAAATGGTGTTTCAATTAAATGGCTCATGTACAATGATGAAAAACGTGAAAAAACATATAAGGACTAAGGTGTGTCTGCGAGTATTTTAAGCCCAAACGGGCTGTTGGAATGACCAGGAAGATGTGGATCCTGATTTTATCTGACTTTAAAAGGCTTCCAAACCTTGCAGAGTAAAGCCAACAGGCATATGTGAGACTTACTGATAGATGGAATCCGACCTTTTGAAGTCCCTTTATTCTGAGGTTTATATTTTGAAAATAGCCGGACTACCAAAATCTGTGCAAGACTACTTGAAAGTTGGTAGTCCTGCGGACTACTTGGGTAAAATAGTTAGTGTCTAACCCTGTCAAAGGTCAAATGAGTAAACCGTTTCAGGGGCATTTGTCACTATCTGTGACATTTCTTGTTTTAGTTTTGCATCGGCTTTTATAACCCATCAGTTGTATGTGTATACCATGACTTGTTTTATAACACAGTCTCTGATTTTCAGACTGACTACAAGAATTCTATGCCAGCGTCCAGCTATCAGCAACAGAAGCTGCGTGTGTGTGAGATTTGTTCTGCATATCTCGGCATCCATGACAATGACAGAAGGTTGGCGGACCACTTTGGAGGCAAACTTCATATTGGGTTTATCACCATTAGAGACAAATTGGCAGAGTTGAAGGTATTGCTATTAAACTACTATTTTGTTTGGTTACAATTTATCTGAGCCCTGTCATTAGCGTT